>OX359288.1:9016387-9588887 GCA_947179395.2 Pulicaria dysenterica
AAGAAAAGCTTGCCGGGGTTTGAACCCAGCCCGTTGGGTTTAAAAACCAAGTTCCTTACCAATCCATCTAACATTCAATTTGGTTAAATCTCCTTCTTTATCTTTTTATATTATATTACATGCAAAAAGGCAAAAAAAACAATGATCATAACTCCTAGTAATTGTTATATATTATAATTCTCTCAATAACCTACGACACGTTTTGATTAAATTGAACACACGCCATGTGGAAACTTGTAACCCTAGAAGAGTCGCCGTACACCAGGCTCGCTGATAAAGATATTGGTCGCCGACCGTGTCACTAGCACTTTTGCTCACAACGAGCACCACATCTCCTCCTATGATCCCCATTTCTCGCATTGACCACCATGATCGTCCTCTAACCCCTGCCGCTTTTGTCGAGCACCACCATTGCACGCACCAACTATATTCGTCGGAGACCACCTATGCAAATTCACATCCCTTTTATTTTTCTACGTCTATAGATTACCACTAAAGCTATCTCTAACAAAATATTTCCTTCTTATTCATCATTGATTAGCGATCCAATCACCACCACCGTCGAACGTCACTATACGTATCCACCACCTCTGTACCATTCGAATCTGAATCGATATTAATCGGTTATTTTGTTGCTCTGCAATGTTCATATATATCGAAAATTGTAGTCATCGACGACTACTTCAAGTAACCACCATCATTACCTATCCACCACCACTTCTTTTGGATCTAAGTGGCTCATCATTTTTGAAACTCACCATGGAAGAGAAGAATATTTTGAGATCAAATTTGTTCATTAGTTTTAGATATGTAAATTCTATTATGCATCAGATTTGTAACTCTCCTTCATCATTCGAGAAGCGTTTAGCAACGCTTGAGTTCCGCATCATAATTCCTATTCATGTTTTATCAATTTGTTGATTAGTTTTGTCATTTTCTTAATTTAATTTGATGAATGTCAAACACCATAGTTTAGAAAGTCTCATATGTTATACGAGTTTGTAGGATATTATTTTGATGAATACTATATGTATTTATCTTGGTATTGTTGTTGTTAGGAGTTACTAAATATTATTTTAGAAGGTGATTTTATGTTAGTAGGAGTGAGAAAATTTTATAATTAGATAAACCCTTAAACCTCATTTAATTGTAAGTTTTGTGCATTAATTTTGATTGTATATTTGTTGAGATATGATGATAATCCTACATTCCCTCTTACACCTCTTACTTATATTAAACTCTTATAACAACCCAACCATTTATATATGAAAGTCCAAAGATTAGAAGTAAGATGAGTAATATGAACAATATTTGTATGAACAACGACGAGCACTTTACTATGGAGAAACACACATAAAGGTGCAAATTCTATAATCTGATATCTTACAAAGGTTACCATGAAGTTAGGGTTACATGGGTTTATTGTTGGTCCCTTGGTAAGAATAACAACAAGCAACAGATGTGTAGAAGGTGGGGTTGAATGCACTTTCTGCGAAAATTGAACAAATCAAATAAAAGTGTTACACAAAGTAAATCAAACCACAATAGAATGCTTTGCTTTTCATTAATAAGAAGATGATTACAGACTGTATCAAGTAAGCAACTCTTGATATGTAAACACCTAATATAAATCTCTCAATCTTTCAAACTTAGCTATCTAAAGATACTGACGACTCTCTAAACAGGATTTAATCACAGATTGAAAACTTACCAATCTCACAACTAATATGAGTATTCGAACACACGAATAGCTTGGCAATCTGTGAGTTTCTTGATCACGTTGGACTGACAAACAGTGATTCAAGAATCGTGACACATACGGTTGAGGTGAGGTATTTGGCTCTGCAACACTTAGTCGTCGTTGTTTCTGAGTCGTACCTCTAAACTTATCAGGAGATAAGTATTTATAATCCTGTTCCTACGGTTCCTAACAAACTGGACTAATCCTAATTTGCTAACTAACTATCGGATAACTCGGAATCTTGAATCTTGAATCTTCTTATCTTGAGTCTTCAATCTTCAATCTTGATTCTGGAGTCTTCTTATCCTTCCCGTAGATATAGAGAGTTAAAAGATAAATTTAAAACATATTTAAACTTTCTTTAGGCTGACTTCTTACTCGGACTGAGTTACTCAGCTTGAAACTCATCAAGCTGAGTTTTTGAGAACAAACTCGAAAATCAACATGAACTAACACGTATATTAATAAACTCATCCTTAGAAGTCCTAAGAGTTAGCTAGAACTTGTTTAGCAACTCTGTTGAGCTGACTCAGTATATACACTGAGTCACTCAGCTTGAAACACATCAAGCTGAAAGCTCAATATATCTTAGGTGACATACACATCTTATCAAACACATTGATAATCTTACTAAGATATAGTCTAAGCTGGTCGAACATATGCTCAGCTTATACTCAGCTTATACTTAGTCTGAATCACTATAAATGTTCAGTCTCACTAAGCTTCATAATTCTGTTTAAGTTGTATTTAGAACTTATCTTACAAACTTAACTTTGTCTCATCAAATCTTAACTGATGAGATTATTTTCCCAACAAAATCCCCCTATTTGATGATGACAAAACCATCAAACAGTTCTCAAGTTTGTTTAACAGAATTATGTTTTAAATCTCAAACTTATTAAGATTTTAAATTTGAACTAATCAAATATTAATTGAACTTATCAATTATAAGTGGAACAAACCAACTTTTAGTTGAACACACCAACTAAATACATTAATGAATAAGAACTAATCAGTTATTCATTTAAGCTGAACTTATCAGACTAATAATTATGAACATATCATAACACAGTTGAACATATGAAACTTATACTTGTATTAATTGAACTAATCATAATACAAAAGTATTGATCACATAGATCATGCACACTAAGTGCTTACAAAATATTAGAACTAATCTAATATTTACATTAGACCTAATCTAATCAGTTTATCTAATGAACTCAGGATGTAGAAGCTCCCAAATGCTGATCTCCTTATTGATCTCATCTAGTAGTCTTTCAGCTTCTTCATTTCCATTTAGTTCATTTTGTTGTATTCTGATGAGCTTGTTCAGCCTATACTTCATTAGTTGATTCGAATCATCATCACCACAACACTTTCTAATTTTCAAGGCATCCTCAGCTTTTAAATAGCAAATCTCATTCAGCTTGATAAAGCTAGGAGTGCCTGCCCGATCCTTGAACATGAGGCCTTGAATAAGTGTGTTGATACTTTGATTTTCCTTGAATTCTACACCTTCAGGCATTCTGAACAGATTTTCCCACTACAGACCAGGAACTAGAACATACATCAGTTCTTCAGTTTGAGCAATCAACTTGGAGACTTCAGATAGAATTTCTTGTTTGATCTGGCTTCTTTTAAATTTCTTGAGCAGCATCATTATCCTTTGCCATTCAATGTAGCCCATCCTGTGAACATATCTCAGGTCCATTCCCACTGTTGATTTGTCACTAAGCTCAAAAGTGAATGACAGCTCCATTTGCTCTGCTCAAGGTCATTCCTCTGATTTCTTTGTTGAAGCTCCTTCTGAAGTAACATTCCTGCAGTTCTGCATCTGAGTATGGGATTAGATCAGGTCTTGGACCAGTGTATGTAGCTTCAGCTTGAGCCAAAGCTTTTCTTTTCTTTCCTTTTCTTTTTCTTGGTCCTTTATCTCTTTCTCAGTTCAGCTACAGAGATCCCAAGCTCATTTGCTTCTTCATGCTCAAGCATCTCTATTAGTTCTCTTGTAGCTTTTTCTTCTTCTGTCTCTTCTTCAGTTTCAGAAACACTGTTAGCTTCAGATTCAGATTCTACTATCTTTTATCTCTTAGCTGCAGGTTCCTCTTTGTTTATTTCCAACTCCCCCTCAGCCTGAGCCTGCCTCTCTGCTCCTTTAGCTAGTACTAGTAGAGCTTCAGCTTCAGTTCGAACTACCTCAGCTTCAGTATCAGCTTGACCCTTCTCCCCCTTTTTGTCATCATCAATAGGGGTCGAAGTCCTTTGTTCTTGGAGTGCAGCAACTGCAGAGGCAATCTCCTTAACATCATTTGACAGCTTCTCAAGCCTCTGATAGATTTAACGTTTATGCTTCTTTTGCTTTAGGTGGAACAAACCAAATTGAGCAGCAATGTAGTCCTTCAGCTGCTGGATGCCTGAGGAGGCAGTTTCATTGTGAGGAGAGTCTTTGGGTGCATCATCCAAAGGTTGGTGTTTACATTCAAATTCATTTGCACCAGAGGTTACACCCTGTGAATCACCTTGGTTTGAAGATGAAACATTGACAGGTCGTGCTTGTGGGTGTGAGAAGTGAAGAGAAGTAATGGGGCTAGAAACGTGAAGTGTATGGGTAGATGGTTGGCTGATTGGTATGGTTGGCTGATTGGGTTGAAATGAGCCTCGAGGTTGACACCTTAAGAGTAGGCGTCTCCCCCTCAACTCCTGCCGGTGGAGGGATCAGTGTGATCCCAGCTCCGGTGATGCCTTTAGGAGTGGCACCACCTAAGGCAGTTTTTCTACTATAGGTTCGGATATTCTCCCTAGCAGTAGTGGGCATACTAGGGGTGACTTCAGAGTGGGATTGTAGATGGAATGAAGGTGAAGGAGATGGGTTAGACTGGGTTGGGTTTACCACAGCCTTATCTCCAAAAGTGGATGGAGAATAATGAGAAGAAAGAGAAAGTGGAGAGGTCTTACCAGAGCAGCTTCAATATTTGTTGGTTCAGCCTGAGTAGAATACACCTCTGTGTCAGCTTGAGAAGCTCCCCCTTGATTGGATCCCTCTTCGTCACTTTTTGATGAAGCTGCCTCAGCTATCAGTAGCATAGGCTCACTCAGACCCTCCTGCTCTCGGAAGATGTCATTGTTGAACATCTTTGAGCTGAGTGTTGGGGCAGGGAACACATCCTGTCCAGCTTCATATAGTTGTTCTCCCAACTCAGCTTCCACCACCAGGGATAGATACCGTATGAATGGTACATGGAGATCCCTTGGTGTCTTCACCACTTGGGCTTTGAGCTCGTTGAAGATGAGCAGTGCATAATCCAGATTTCTGGCATGGTACATGTTGTAGAGCAGCGGCATCTCGAACTCATTTACCTGATCCAGGCCTCCAATCTTAGTTCCCAGTGAACGGATCACCGTGGACACCATGAAGCCCCAACCAGTAGGAAAAGTGGCCTTCTTTGTAACACCCTCAGTCTGCGGGTGACCTATGCTGGGTAGGACTGACCGCGCCACTTGCCTAGTAACAACAGCTTCGAACACATCACTTGCAGAAAGTTGAAGAACATCCCTTAGCCGCTGCACAGTTATGACAACTGTTCTATCCCCATTTAGAACAGTGCCAGCGATCTCTCCCCTGTTTTGGTCATAAATGCAAGTATACCAGAACTCCAATAAGTGTTGTGGAACAATATACAGTGGTGCTCCAGTGAAATCAAATGCCAGAGGGCATTTTCGGATATAAACCACCCAGGCTTCATAGCCTCTGTTCCTCTTTCGTTCAGGGATTGCCAAACATGCACGTTGATTGTTTACTTTAAGAACTGGCATCCCGTTGTTTTTTAACATAGCACCTCTAACCATCCTATCACCGAGATTTAGAATGATTCCGTCCATCGTCGAATAAAAATTGATTAATACTGAGTAACTTCAAAAGTCGCACTGAGCGATTAGGGTTTAAAAAAGAGTTGAACGAGAGATTGCACTGAGCAATTGGAGGTGTTTGTGAAAGGTATGTAAGTGAAGGAGAGGTTTAGAATTGCGAATTGTAAGCGTAAACCTCCGAAAATCGATTTGGGTCGTTATATATACCTTTCCGAGGAGAGAGATAAAAGTTACCGTTTCAAACCCCTTTTTGTCCGTTACACGTAACAAATTTACGGCGCAATGGAACAGTGATTGAGATGAAACATATCATCTTCCAACGGATAACTTTATAAAATTATATTACTGACTTACAATAATATAACTCTCACTTGTTATGTTACACTATACATAATCAGTGTAACTGCAAAATGTGAGACAGACTCAAACATAATGCACAATTTCCTAATCACACAGAGTAATCAAATTTTGGACATACCAAGTTTGAGTGAACTTATTACTCAGTTTATGTCAAGCACTCAGCTTGATTCAAACACTCAGCTTGAGTTGAGCACTCAGCTTGAGATTAGTACTCAGCTTGAGCAGAGCACACAGATCAGGTTTAATGACACTCAGTCATGTATGTTTAAACTGACTTAAACATGTAATTTAGCTACACTAAGTAGGTAAAATATGTTTGGAACTTACCAAACGTGTGAACCAATCATACAGTTTGAGTTAAACACATAGCTCAGACTCAATGACACTTAGTCATTTATGTTTGAGACTAACTCAAACTATATCATAACTACACTAAGCAGTTAAAATATGTTTGGAACTCACCAAACATGTGAACTCGTCATTCATCTTGACATGTTATACAGTTTATAAAAACTTATTTATAAATTGTGCACTCAGCTTAAGACACTTAGTCTCTGTCAAACTGAAAACTCAGATTCTAGACACTTAGCTAGGGGTTGAGCATACCCAATTCATTTAGCAGATACATAAACCTCTTCTCATCAAGTAGTATAGTAAAGAAATCTGCTAATTGGTCATCAGTGGAGATAAAGTTAACGTCAACTTTACCTTTTTCCACGATGTCCCTGATGAAGTGATGTCTAATTTCAATATGCTTGGTTCTTGAGTGGAAGACTGGATTGTAAGTTATGGCTATAGCACTTTGGTTATCACAGAAGATAGGAGTTTTCTTGAAACTCGTACCAAAGTCTTGGAGCTGATGCTGCATCCATAGGATTTGAGCACAACAGCTTCCTGCTGCAACATATTCAGCTTCAGCAGTTGAAGTAGCCACTGAGTTCTGTTTCTTACTAGTCCAGCTTACTAACTTCCCTCCAAGCAGTTGACATCCTCCAGTTGTTGATTTTCTATCTAACTTGCACCCAGCATAGTCAGCATCTAAAAAACCAACTCAAACCCAGAGTCCTTTGGATACCAAAGACCTAGATTTGGAGTACCTTTAAGGCACCTAAAGATCCTTTTCACAGCTTGAAGATGTGAGTCTTTAGGATCTGCCTGATATCTCGCACAAACACATGTAGCAAACATAATATCAGGTCTACTAGCTGTCAAATAGAGTAATGAACCTATCATTCCTCTATAGGTAGACTGACACACAGACTTACCATCTGAGTCCTTACTCAGCTTGACAGCTGGTGACATGGGTGTTTTCATGGTTGAACTAGAATCAAAATCATATTTCTTTATCAAATCAAGAACATACTTGCTTTGATTGATGAATATTTCATCAGGCTTTTGTTGAATTTGTTAACCCAGGAAATATGTCATCTCACCCATCATACTCATCTTGTACTTTTATGACATTATTTTGGAGAACCATTCACACAGAGATTCATTAGTAGAACCAAAGATAATGTCATCCACATAGATTTGTACAAGAATCACCTGTCCTTTACTCTTTTTAATAAAGAGTGTCTTATCTATACTACCTCTGGTGAAATCCATTGATAATAGATAAGTGGACAGTGTATCATACCAAGCTCTTGGAGCTTGTTTAAGACCATACAAAGCCTTGTCTAACTTATAGACATGATGTGGAAACTTTGAACTGACAAAGCCAGGAGGTTGTTTCACATAGACTTCCTCCTGAAGTTTTCCATTTAGGAAATCACTTTTCACATCCATTTGATAGAATTTGAAGTCTTTAGCTGCATAAGCCAGGAACAGCCTTATGGCTTCAGTTCTAGCAACAGGGGAAAAGGTCTCATCATAATCAATTCCTTCTTCTTGCTTATACCCTTATGCTACCAGTCTGGCTTTGTTCCTAACTATCACTCCATCCTTGTCCATTTTATTTCTATAGATCCACTTAGTGCCTATAATTGAATGATCTTTAGGGGCAGGGACAATCTCTAGACCTTATTTCTTTAAAATTCATTCAATTCCTCTTGCATAGCTTCAATCCAATCCTCATCCTCTAAAGCTTCTTCAGTCTTCTTTGGTTCCATTTGAGATAGAAAACCAAAGTGGGCAGCATAGTTAGCTATAGCCTTTGATCTGGTCATAACCATTTCTTGGACATTTCCAATGATCTGATCCTGAGGATGATCTTTGAGGAATTTGAATGTTGAAGTTGGAGAATCTGGTTCTGGATCTGAGTGATGTGGAGAGTCTTGAGGTGAACTTATCTCCTCAGTCTCAACAGCATCATTGTCAACAGAGTGATGATCACTAAGATATTTAGTCTGAGTGACTTCAGCTCCAAAGGGGTTGATGAACTCATCATCCTTCTCAGCTTGAGAATTTCTTGGAGCTTGTGATGATTTCTTTGATGAACACACATCATCATCACTATCATCTCCTATGACATACATGGGATTTGACATATTGGTTTCCACGGGCCTTTCAAGCTCACTCAGACTGACCGAGTCAGCTTATCTTTTCTCAGCTTGATCAAATCTGTCTTCATCAAATGAGACATGAATTGATTCTTCTATGGCCTTTCTCCTAGTGTTATATACTCTGTATGATTTGGAGATTGAGGAATAATCAACGAATATTCCAGGATCAGCTTTGGGTTCCAACTTATGGAGCTGATCTCTTTGATTCAGCACATAGCATTTTGAACCAAAGACATGAAAATAACCTATATTGGGCTTTCTAGATTTATACATCTCATATGATGTTTTACCATGTCTTTTGACAATGATTGATCTATTTTGAGTATAACAGGCTGTTGACAGCTTCATCCCAAAAATAGAGTTTTAATCCTGCCTCACACAGCATTGTTCTAGCAGCCTCAATTAGGGTTCTATTTCTCCTCTCAGCAACTCCATTTTGTTGGGGAGTTCTGACAGATGAGAAATTTTGTAATATTCCCTTTTGTTCACAGAAGCTTTCAAGGGTAGAGTTTCTGAACTCAGTTCCATGATCACTCATGAGTTGCTTTACAGACTTACCTTTCTACAACTCTTCCTGTTTGATAAAACTTATTATCTCCAGGGCAGCCTCACTTTTGGCTTTAAGGAATATTACCCAGGTGAATTGTGAGAACTCATCTACTATCACCAGTGTGTACTTCTTGCCACTTAGGCTTGGAGTACCTATGGGTCCAAAGAGATCCATATGCAACATATGCAATGGGTCTGTTATTGAAAAATTGTGCTTTGATTTAAAGGACCCTTTGTGGTGTTTCCCTTGTTCACAAGCGGAACACAATTTGTCCTGGACAAATGTGATCTTTGGTAATCCAGAGACTAACTCTTTATTGGATAGCATATTTATATTTTTAAAATTTAAATGTGATAATCGTTTATGTCACAACCAATTCAGCTTAGGAACAGATTGGGAATACAAGCAGGTTTCAGTATAGGGATCAGCAGAATTAAGATCATGTAGATACATATCTCTTTCTCTTTTAGCTATTAATACAAGCTTTCCCTTAGCATTATATATTGTTCCTGCTTTCTTCCTGAAAATAACTATATTATCTTCATCATACAACTGGCTGATACTGATCAGATTGTGTTTAAGATCTTTAACATATGCAACTTTCTGGAAAGTCACCTTACCAGCATGCATCTTCCCATAGCCTTTAGTTCTTCCATGGGAGTTGTCTTCAAAAGTTACTTTAGGACCTTCATCTTCCTGGAAATCACTAAGAAGTTCTTTCCACCCGGTCATGTGCCTTGAGCATCCACTATCCAAGTACCATTTACTTGAAAACTAAACATATTAGTTTTGTTTGGGAACCCACTTCTTGGTGGGTTCAGATGAGGAGCACTTAGCATCTCCATCTTGTTGAAATGATTGTTCAGCTTGAGCATCAGCTGAGTCCTGTGTAAGCTGTGTTGGTGCATAATTGTAAATCCCTAGTTCTTATCAATCCAATACATACATGTTTACTTGAAATGTTAATTCAAATGTGTTTTGATTAATGGTTTGCATGTTTATACATTCTAAGTGGTTACTTATGTTTGTCTTAAGTTATCTTTGTAGGACCGTGGGGGTTCTAAACTAAAACACCCTAATGCTAGGACTGATCTAGGATGAGAAATATTGCGGAATAACTATTTCCCAAACCTCCTAAGGATTCTAAGATCTGCTTAGGAGTCCGGCACACAGTTAACACGAAGAACACACAGAGTAGGACGAAGAACAACTCTAAGAACTCACACAGAATGCTTAAGGCTGCCCTTGGATTCGAGATTAAAACTAAGTTCGCGATTACCGAGGTTAAACGTACAATTACGAAGGCTCACTAAGGCTTAAGGTCGATTTCCGGTAGTTATATGAGCTTACGGACGATTACCTCACGATTACCCGCGATTACTCGATTCCCCACGCTAATATGAAGTTAATCAGTATTTATAGTGTAATTAATTTCACTACGCACGTAATGTATCTCACTTCGCACGAAGCGAGTCCAGTATGCACGAAGCGAGTCCAGTACCACGCACGCAGTGAGCTCCACTACGCACGTAGTGAGCTTATCACGCACGTGATGACCTTCACTCATACTTAAACTTCCAAACACACATCAACACTTGAATAAGTACTTGTAAGCTTAAGACAAACATAAGTAACCACTTAGAATGTATAAAAATGCAAACCATTAATCAAAACACATTTGAATTAACATTTCAAGTAAACATGTATGTATTGGATTGATAAGAACTAGGGATTTACAATTATGCACCAACAAACTCCCCCTAAGACCTAGTTCTATCAACAAAAAACGCACTAAGCAAAATACACAAAGCAACAAAAACGACAATCTATCTATTACAAAGTTGTAGAGTTGACTTCATCAGATCCAGCATAGATGTCGAATGCAAAACAAACTCGAACGACTTTTTGAAATTGCAATGCCAAATCCATATACTGATTTTTGTAGAGGATTGGATTGTAGACAAACATAAGTAACCACTTAGAATGTATAAACATGCAAACCATTAATCAAAACACATTTGAATTAACATTTCAAGTAAACATGTATGTATTGGATTGATAAGAACTAGGGATTTACAATTATGCACCAACAAACTCCCCCTAAGACCTAGTTCTATCAACAAAAATTGCACTAAGCAAAATAAAATGACAATCTAGCTGTTACAACGTTGTAGACTTGACTTCATCAGATCCAGCATAGATGTCGAATGCAAAACAAACTCGAACGACTTTTTGAAATTGCAATGCCAAATCCATATACTGATTTTTGTAGAGGATTGGATTGTAGTACAAAACAGTAATGCCGTCCTTCCCAAAATTTTTAATCCACATAGGATCAAATACTTTAACTGTTTCTCCACCAGACATGTCATCATCCAATACAATCACTGCCTCAGTTGTTTTCTCGTTAAAGTACCACCATTTAAACCTTGCGCTCCACCCAGTAGGCATGGTTCTCAACGGTAACTTTTTCATACAACGAGGAGCTTTGCAATTAAGCACTTTGAGCTTTCTTCCTGTCAGTGGATCAATTTTAGTTGGATGGCTCTTGACACCTGGCACATAAGGCTTTAAGTTTTTCCATCCAAATCGAGCCTCACGCTTCATCAGCGTCTCAAACCATTTTGCCATGCTGTGATCGTCACAATTTAAAAGGGACAGACGAGCAAGTTGTCGGATATCATAAAACGGTAACGTTTGAATATCATTTGCTCTCTGGAAGTGCTCAACTCCCCTTTCCCTCTTAATTGCATAAACGTTAAATTCAGGCACATAGCACCAACCAACTATTTCACCATCAGTCTTTTTACCAAGAGTTTGATAAAACTTTGAATATTCTGGTGAGCTTGCAGCCTTTTTCTCCTTTCCTGCCTGACGCTCAAGATAGCGTTGAAACTTCTTTCTTCTTGCCTCTCTTTCTTCTTGCTTAGACTTTCGATTACCTAGATATTTATCTAAGTCGAAATCTACAGTTGTTTGTTCTCTCGCTTCAGCTCGTCTATTGATTTCCTCAGCATTAGCTTTTTTAAAGAGATCTACAAGGTCAGGCAGGTTATCGTCCTTTTGTTGGCCAGGATAGTGCTGATCTGTTTCATCCTCAATCTCTATGTCATCGGTATCAAACACCGGTTCCTGTTCAGCTTGAGGTGGTGGCACAAAGCTTTGATCCACCTCTTCTAGAATTACGTCCTCGACAGGAATCTGCAGCAGTTCGGCAATTTGTTCTTTAGTCAAGAATGGAAGTATTTCTCCTTCCTCTGCATCATACTCATTTTGAGAAACAATTTGCCCTTGGATACTCAGCAGACGAGACGATTGAGGAATCGCAGCTTTCAACGGCTGAACAATTAAAGGATCTTCACACAGAAATAAGGAACCATAAACATGTGTAAGTTGAAAACAAACATTTCATTTCAAAATAAACATTTAAATACATATGATTGTTTCAATTCTATACATGATAACTAAATAGTTACAAAGTCACATAGACTAAAAATCAACCTCGTTCATCTCCTGAGTAAGCCCCAGCTGGTTCAGACTCGGCAAACTCCTTCAGCTTTAGCACCTCTTCGTCTTGCTTTTCCACGTGTGCCTTCAGCCTCTTGAACTCTTGAGTGTATTCAATTAAGATCCTTTCCATGGTCTCGTTCTTTTTCTCCAACTCAATTATTTTCAAATCTCTCTCTTCATCCCTTTTCACCAAGCTCTCTATTTGCACATCTTTCTCCACATCTCTTTTCAACAAATCCTCAATCTGTGCATCTTTCTCAACCATTTTCTGTTTCACTTCCTCTAGCTCCAGCTTCCTTTCTTTCTCGTATTTAATCATATCTAGCACGTAGCTTTGGAGCTTGCTCAGACTTTCTTCGACGGCTATATTTGGTAGCTGAGAACCAGTTTGAGACGGTCCTGCAGCACCTTGAGTAGCGGTAGTGACTGGAGCGGCTGTTACTGTGGAGGGTTTGACAATAATCTCTGCAGAAGCAACCAGCGGCTTGAACTTGTAAACTTTCTTCTTCTTTTTCTTAGGCTCATATACTGCAGCCTTTTCCTTCCTTTTTCTAGTCAACTCATCCTCATCCTCCTCGAAAAAGTCATCAACATTCATATCGTCCAAGCTTGCGGGGATAGCCTCTCCCCCAGTGGGATCACGAGTCTCTTGGCTCTGAACTTCAGGTTCCTCATCCTCATCGTCAGACACTATTTCAATATTTTCAACCTGAGATGTTGAGCCCTCGTTTCTCCATAGATGTTTTCTTTCTGGAGCTTGATGATTTTTGTTTCCCAGGTGGCAAATTAATCTTCTTTTCGGAGGAACTGAGGTGCCTATGTATCTGCTCATTTGTCGCACTGTCTGATCATTCATATGTTTCAACTTGATTCGATCCCCATCTTCTTTTACCAACCCCTCAACTTGGGCATCAATCACTATCTGAATAAACCTGGGATACATCAAGAACTGCCCCTCCTTCTTGGACAAGTTTTCCTTTAGGCAGTTGAAAATAACCCTTGAGATGTTGAATTTAACATTTAGCACAAGCGCCACAAACAGATGAGAGAACGTTTGATTTAGCTGATCATGGCCAGTTCTCCGTGGCCCCAAACAATGAGATATAACATGCATCAAGTAGCGATACGGAGGGCAGAATTTGGTTTTGTATACAGATTCATTTCTAATTTCACCGGTGTATCCACACCTCAGCAGACAGCCCTTCACCCGGCAGACGTTCAGAGAGGTTGGATCGGTGATATCGTCTCCGAGCTCGAGCAGCTCATTTAATATCCCTTCAGAAACAAACACGGGTTGTTCTTTCACCACCCCTTTAATCCCACACATATCTTCATCATAAACGGCAGTTCTCCAGAACTCTAGTTGATGCGAGGTGTAAGTAGTGCATGTAGTTGTGATTGCTGTATAGATTCTCGACCTCATCAAATAATCAATGATCTCATCACAATCCCTGGTCAATTTATTCTTAGTCACAAAGGCCCGAATATTGTGCATGTCACTTGCTTTAAGATCCGCCTTTGCCTGACTGCCAGATGCAATCCCAGTGATGTTTTGAGTTGAGGAGCTTCCAATTTGTGCAGGTTCCATTGTTTAAATTCTGTGGAATAAAAATTATGCTCATTATAATGAAACATCCAACAATTTCAACACACAGCTAAAATCTGAAGATTAAAAATTAAACGTTCATTTCGAAAATTTGAAGTTTTCATCACGCGCGCAATGACCATCATTACGCACGTGATGAAAGGTCTTCGTGCGAAGTGGTTTGACGTAACAAAACTTTAATTTATTTAAACCATGATGCACTTCGCACGTGATGCACGCAGATCGCACGAAGTGGAGTTCACTTCGTGCGGCCGAAACTCATCAAGTTCATCGTCTTCATTACTGAGTTCGTGCGAGATGTAATCGTTTCGTGCGAAATGACCTTCACTTCGCACGACTAATATTCAAGCTTCAAGAACAGTTCGTCGCAACTTTTAACTTAAAACCCTTGATTTATGATGTTTTTGTTTCGATTTAGTGATTAAAGATCATCTAATTAAGTCCATGAACGTTCCTTTTCACTTACATCTAACAAATTAACACATTACGATCACTTGTAATCCGATTTTAAAGTTTTTAGTCTTTCCAACATAAAATCGAGTATAACTCGAGATCCAACCGTTGGATTGAAGCGAAAAACATACCCAAATGATCACAACACAGAGGCGAATCACACAGATGAAACGAATAACTCTTTCAACACAAAAGTCAGAATCAAAATCGAGAGAGAATGGAGTGTACTGTAGAAAGTATGAGCGCGTAATGAAGAATACGCACGGAACCAACTTATATACTCCCCTACACTTCGTGCGAAGTGCTTTCACTTCGCGTGTTGTTACCCGAAGTTTACATCCGAAGTGACTCTTCATTTCGCACGTGATGACCTTCACATCGTGCGAAATGGGATTCACTTCGCCTCTTGATCCTTGACCGCGGAGTATGCATACACAACGCACGATTTATCACACAGTTCGTGCGAGGTGTTCTTTCTTCGTGCGAATTGAATTTCTCACATAAAGTTAGAATTTTCCTTGATGATCCTGTACTCAGCACATAGCGGTTAGTAACTTCAATGCAAAACAAAAGCTTTTAAGCACACGAAAACACAAGGAACTATGTATAAAAGAAATAAACACACCAAAAGAGATAAGAACATACCAAAAATCTTTTTGTATTTTTCTGAAAACAAAGAAAATGAAAACGCAGACTGTAAACAAATAAAATCCTAAACACTCAGAGACAGAAATGAAAACACTAAAGATTTGCAAAAAGTAAATTACTGAAATTAAATCTTTTTGTGAAAAGGTTCCAAGATGGAATCAGTACCAGCACATCTATACTTAGTTATCATTCATTTCAGAACCTTAGACACAAACATACTCTCTCAATTTCTGTCTGTCAATCTAACTTTCCTCAGATAATGACAGATTTGATTTCAATATTTTCTGATTATCTAGAACTGAGTACATGGTTAAGACTATCTCTTTTAAAATCTCACAGTGTTTTGACACACTCAATAGGATGCACAACTTGAGTACCCAACCACCATGCTTATGTGCTTTGTGATTTTGTCAACGCATTTTATGCTCTTTGACATGGAGGTCAATTTTTCACCTCTTCTGATAATTTCTGTTGAGCTTTTGTCACTGCATTTTATGCTCTTTGACAATTCAAAACTAATAGATCTATCTGTTGAGCTTTTGTCACTGCATTTTATGCTCTTTGACAATTCAACACTAATAGATCTATGTATCTATTTCTTTTGACATCTCAGATTGGGGTCAATTTTTCACCCTCTTTTTACATTTTGCTCATTGTCATCTAAGCACATTTGGCATGGTAACAGGTGTGTGCACCAGACTAAGTTAGTCTCAACTGTTATTGACTTGTAGACTTGGAATGTCTCGATAGTTTGAATCTTTGATGGATTTCCACATGCATAACCACTTATCAGCCTAGACTCTCATCATATGCCTTACACGCCATCTGTTTCTTATCTGATTTGACTCAAATTTTCAGACAGTTTTCTCAAGAATATGTACATGCCTTCAGTCCTAATTTTACTAGACATACTTTGTATTGAAAGCCAGTGTACCATCATTTTCCATTTGAGTTGGATCAACTTCTCATTTTTGTTTTTCTGATTTTTTTTTTTGTATTTTCTATGTTTTTCTGATTTTTTTTGTATTTTCTATGTTTTCTGAACTTTTTTTTGTATTTTCTATGTTTTCTGATTTTTTTTGTATTTTCTATGTTTTCTGAACTATCTCCCCCTAAAATACTAAAGAAACTAAAAACTAAGAAAATAGAAACGCAAAGACACACAAAAAATAAACACAAAGACAAACGAGATATAACCACACAGAAATAGACACACAGTCACACGAACAAGGACACTAAGTCGCATCATCAGGGACAACCTCACACTTGGTTTTCATGCCGTTTTCATTCACTAAGAACAAAAATCGGGGTTTATCAAATACCTTTGTATACAGGTCTGCTTTTTGGAAATCAGTTTGAATAGACAAGACATCAATTAATTTCTTTTCCCAGCAGTCCCGTATAAAATGGTATTTGATACCAATGTGCTTGGTCTTATAGTGTTGTACGGGATTTTTAGTAATGGCTATAGCAGTAGTGTTATCAACATAAATGGGAGTAGTAGAGAATTGCAAACCGTAATCCCGTAGTTGTTGAATCCATATGACCTGAGAACAGCAGCTCGCCGCCGAAATATATTCAGCTTCACACGTAGAAAGCGCAACTGCAGTCTGCTTCTTACACTGCCACGTGACAAGTCTCGATCCGAGAAACTGACAACCCCCAGAGGTAGATTTATGATCCTTTTTGCATCCACCATAGTCTGAATCACTGTAGGCCGTCAACTCAAAGTTATCATCACAAGGATACCACAGTCCAAGATTGGGAGCATCCTTCAGATAGCGAAAGATCCGCTTGACAATCATCAGATGCTTGACGTTAGGATTGGATTGGTATCTTGCCATTAGACATGTGGCAAACATGATATCCGGTCTGGATGCCGTGAGATACATCAGAGATCCAATCATTGCTCGGTAAAGAGATTCATTCACCAACTCCCCCTCAGTATCTGGAGACATGCCGTGATTGACAGGAAGAGGTGTTGCAGCAGTCTTTTCAGAAGACATTTCAAACCGTGCTAGAATGTCAGCAACATACTTAGACTGGTGTAGGAAAATCCTTGTCTCTGTCTGCTCCACTTGAAGTCCCAAGAAAAACTTCATCTCTCCCATCGAACTCATTTCAAACTTCTCTTTCATTATCCTTGAAAATTCTTCACACAGAATTGAATTTGGAGAACCGAAAATAATATCATCCACATATACTTGCACTAAGATCAGGTCTTTATCTTCACCTTTGAGAAATAACGTTTTGTCGATGGTCCCTCTCCTGTACCCATTGTCAGTCAGATATTGAGAGAGGGTCTCGTACCATGCTCGCGGTGCTTGATGTAGACCAGGTTTATTCAGATAGTGATTGATGCCCAAGTTGAGGGGTTGGTAAAAGAAGATGGGGATCGAATCAAGTTGAAACATATGAATGATCAGACCGTGCGACAAATGAGCAGATACATAGGCACCTCAGTTCCTCCGAAAAGAAGATTAATCTGCCACCTGGGAAACAAAGATTATCAAGCTCCAGAAAGAAAACATCTATGGAGAAACGAGGGCTCAACATCTCAGGTTGAAAATATTGAAATAGTGTCTGACGATGAGGATGAGGAACCTGAAGTTCAGAGCCAAGAGACTCGTGATCCCACTGGGGGAGAGGCTATCCCCGCAAGCTTGGACGATATGAATGTTGATGACTTTTTCGAGGAGGATGAGGATGAGTTGACTAGAAAAAGGAAGGAAAAGGCTGCACTAGATGAGCCTGAGAAAAAGAAGAAGAAAGTTTACAAGTTCAAGCCGCTGGTTGCTTCTGCAAAGATTATTGTCAAACCCTCCACAGTAACAGCCGCTCCAGTCACTACCGCTGCTCAAGGTGCTGCAGGACCGTCTCAAACTGGTTCTCAGCTACCAAATATAGCCGTCGAAGAAAGTCTGAGCAAGCTCCAAAGCTACGTGCTAGATATGATTAAAGACGAGAAAGAAAGGAAGCTGGAGCTAGAGGAAGTGAAACAGAAAATGGTTGAGAAAGATGCACAGATTGAGGATTTGTTGAAAAGAGATGTGGAGAAAGATGTGCAAATAGAGAGCTTGGTGAAAAGGGATGAAGAGAGAGATTTGAAAATAATTGAGTTGGAGAAAAAGAACGAGACCATGGAAAGGATCTTAATTGAATACACTCAAGAGTTCAAGAGGCTGAAGGCACACGTGGAAAAGCAAGACGAAGAGGTGCTAAAGCTGAAGGAGTTTGCCGAGTCTGAACCAGCTGGGGCTTACTCAGGAGATGAACGAGGTTGATTTTTAGTCTATGTGACTTTGTAACTATTTAGTTATCATGTATAGAATTGAAACAATCATATGTATTTAAATGTTTATTTTGAAATGAAATGTTTGTTTTCAACTTACACATGTTTATGGTTCCTTATTTCTGTGTGAAGATCCTTTAATTGTTCAGCCGTTGAAAGCTGCGATTCCTCAATCGTCTCGTCTGCTGAGTATCCAAGGGCAAATTGTTTCTCAAAATGAGTATGATGCAGAGGAAGGAGAAATACTTCCATTCTTGACTAAAGAACAAATTGCCGAACTGCTGCAGATTCCTGTCGAGGACGTAATTCTAGAAGAGGTGGATCAAAGCTTTGTGCCACCACCTCAAGCTGAACAGGAACCGGTGTTTGATACCGATGACATAGAGATTGAGGATGAAACAGATCAGCACTATCCTGGCCAACAAAAGGACGATAACCTGCCTGACCTTGTAGATCTCTTTAAAAAAGCTAATGCTGAGGAAATCAATAGACGAGCTGAAGCGAGAGAACAAACAACTGTAGATTTCGACTTAGATAAATATCTAGGTAATCGAAAGTCTAAGCAAGAAGAAAGAGAGGCAAGAAGAAAGAAGTTTCAACGCTATCTTGAGCGTCAGGCAGGAAAGGAGAAAAAGGCTGCAAGCTCACCAGAATATTCAAAGTTTTATCAAACTCTTGGTAAAAAGACTAATGGTGAAATAGTTGGTTGGTGCTATGTGCCTGAATTTAACGTTTATGCAATTAAGAGGGAAAGGGGAGTTGAGCACTTCCAGAGAGCAAATGATATTCAAACGTTACCGTTTTATGATATCCGACAACTTGCTCGTCTGTCCCTTTTAAATTGTGACGATCACAGCATGGCAAAATGGTTTGAGACGCTGATGAAGCGTGAGGCTCGATTTGGATGGAAAAACTTAAAGCCTTATGTGCCAGGTTTGGGAAATAGTTATTCCGCACTATTTCTCATCCTAGATCAGTCCTAGCATTAGGGTGTTTTAGTTTAGAACCCCCACGGTCCTACAAGCTGATCAACCTGTTCTTGTTTAGGCCTTGTGATTTCAACATCACAATCCTTAGCCTCATGACCTCTACTTCTGCACTTATAGCATCTCCTTCTTCCAATGATTACAGGAGGTAGAGTGTCTAATAATCCTTGTGAGAACTTGCTCTCAGTCTTGGGATTATATGTAGTGGATAACTTTTCAACTTTCTTTGCAAGTTGATTCACTTGGTGCTCACTGACTTTGGACTTTCCTTTGTCAGATCTTTGTTTGTTATCCTTTTGATTAGAAACTTGACCAACAAACTTCTTTTCCATGACCTTGGACTTACCTTTGTCATGCTTACTGGACTCACCAGTTTCAACAGGTTTGGACTTACAACTGTTGATCTTCTTGGACTTACCAAGATCTAAAACTTTGGACTTACCATTGTTGTAATTTGACCTATGACTTACCGTGGTCTTCCTATTCTTGTAACTTCTCTACGAGCTAGATATAGAATGTTGTCTTTTGAAAGGATTTGGGTTAAGTCTTTCTATGACTGAAGTTCTTTGAATAGGCTGAGTACCTAATCTGTCCAGCACAGACTTACTATGCTGTTTAGATGTTGAGCACTCATTTCCATGATCTTTAGCTTTTACAAACATATTGTATTTCAAGTTTGGATCATGTCTTTTCTCTGAGGCTGACTTCTGAGACTCAATCAGTTGTCTATCCTCCTCAGAATCTGTACTTGCTATCTCATCATCAGCTACATAAGCTGTTGTTTGATAGTCACCTCCAAGTACAGCTTGTACCTGTTTAGGAATTTGTTGGTTTATGCACTTTTCAGCAAGCTTTGATGACTTACACCAAGACTCAGTGACCTTTTGAAGTTGGTTAGCTTTAACTTTAGCTTCCTGAAGTTCTTCACTTAAAAGTTTATTAATGTGTCTTTGGCATTCAAGATCACACTGTGCTTTCTTACCAATATCAATGAGAGATTTATTTTTCTTAATCTCATTCTTCAGTTTAGCTATCTCAGCTTTAAGGTCCTTTTGAGACTTAAGGATGGTCTTGAAATCATTTAGTAAATAGTCAAAGGCAAGACCCTTTTCTTCATCAGTATAAAAGTTGAAATTACTAACCTTATACATGGAAGTAAGATCCCAATCACTGAGCTTGTTGTTTTCCTCAACTTCCTTCATGTCAGCTTCAAAAGTTGACTCAGACAAACCATAATCAACTTCGTCAATTTCAAACTCTTCATCTTCTTGAGCCATTAGACATATATCATCATCTGAGGTAGATGATTCAGTATCCCAGGTTTCAGCGTAAAGTCCTTTGTCTTCTGGCTTTGCTTTCTTGAGCTGAGTATATTTCTTTTTATACTTATCAGCCATGTAAGCATTCTTATCAGCAACTGATACAGATTCTTCCCTTTTTAATCTGCACTTAGCAGCAGTCTGTCCTTTCTTCTGACAGTTGAAGCACACAGCCTTCTTGGGATCAAAGGAACTCTTCCCTTTGCCCCTGTCAGATCTTCCTCTTCCCCGTTGAGCTTTTCTCAAACGTTTGGCTAGCATGGCCATCTGCTCAGTGATAGTCTGAACATCATCAGTATCACATGAGTCTGAGTCTGAGTGGTCAGCTTGAGATTCTGACTCAGTCTCAGATTCAACAACTAATTCCTTGGAACTTTTCTTTTTCTTCTGTGCAACTAATGCAATATCTGCTTTATCCAAGGACTCCTTAAGTTGTTGTTGAGAAGTTCTCTTGTGTTTTGTGATCTATTCATGATTGAGCAAGAACCCATATATTGATTGTAGATTGTACACTGGTAATGTTCCTCCAGCCCTCAGTGCTGTAGTCACTTCATTGAACTTTTCTGGTAACACATACACTTAGCAGGTCATTAATCAAGCAATAAAACCGGGTAAACACATCAGCCAAGGTTTCATTATTCTATGAGAAGAAGTTTTCATATGATCTGTTCAGATGGTTCTTCTTCTGCTGTTTGATTAGATCTGTGCCCTCTTATGTAACACTAAGAGTATTCCAGATCTCTTTTGCAGATTGACACCCAGTCACTGTGTGCAAGATCTCGTTAGTCAGGGTATTTTCCAGAACACTTTTAGCCTTGTCATCCAGATTGAACAGTTTTCAATCTTCATCTGTCCAGGATGCAACAGGCTTCCTTACCTCTTTTTCACTCTTGTCTGTTTTATCAGCGGACGTATCACTGACAACAGCAGAGATCTTGGGGATTATTGGTCCTTTGATAATGACATCGGACGTACGATTGTAAATGGACTTGAGGAACAACATGGCTCTGAATTTCCACATAGGATAGTCAGATCCATCAAATACGGGACAGCCTTAGGCAGACATCTGTGGAAAGTTTGAAGAATTGTTGCTTGTAGACATTGTAAACTTTCTCAGAATCTTGAACTTTCAACTTATGAAATCGTTCAGCCTGCTCTGATACCAGTTGTTGGTCCCTTGGTGAGAATAACAACAAGCAACAAATGTGTAGAAGGGGTGGTTAAATACACTTTCTATGGAAATTGAACAAATCAAATAAAAGTGTTACACAAAGTAAATCAAACCACAATCGAATGCTTTGCTTTTCATTAATAAGAAGATGATTACAGACTCTATCAAGTAAGCAACTCTTGATATGTAAACACCTAATATAAATCTCTCAATCTTTCAAACTTAGTTATCTATAATCAACTTATGATTATAGATACTGACGACTCTCTAAACAGGATTTAATCACAGATTGAAAACTTACCAATCTCACAACTAATGTGAGTATTCGAACACACGAATAGCTTGGCAATCTGTGAGTTTCTTGATAACGTTGGACTGACAAACAGTGATTCAAGAATCGTAACACATACGGTTGAGGTGAGGTATTTGGCTCTGCAACACTTAGTCGTCGTTGTTTCTGAGTCGTACCTCTAAACTTATCAGGAGATAAGTATTTATAATCCTGTTCCTACGGTTCCTAACAAACTGGACTAATCCTAATTTGCTAACTAACTATCGGATAACTCGGAATCTTGAATCTTGAATCTTCTTATCTTGAGTCTTCAATCTTCAATCTTGATTCTGGAGTCTTCTTATCCTTCCCGTAGATATAGAGTTAAAAGATAAATTTAAAACATATTTAAACTTTCTTTAGGCTGACTTCTTACTCAGACTGAGTTACTCAGGTTGAAACTCATCAAGCTGAGTTTTTCGAGAACAAACTCGAAAACCAACATGAACTAACACGTATATTAATAAGCTCATCCTTAGAAGTCCTAAGAGTTAGCTAGAACTTGTTTAGCAACTATGTTGAGCTGACTCAGTATATACACTGAGTCACTCAGCTTGAAACACATCAAGCTGAAAGCTCAATATATCTTAGGTGACATACACAGCTTATCAAACATTTTGATAATCTTACGAAGATATAGTCTAAGCTGGTCGAACATATGCTCAGTTTATGCTCAGCTTATACTCAGCTTATACTCAGTCCGAATCACTATAAATGTTCAGTCTGACTAAGCTTCATAATTCTGTTTAAGTTGTATTTAGAACTTATCTTACAAACTTAACTTTGTCTCATCAAATCTTAACTGATGAGATCATTTTCCCAACATTTATATACTACAAGTCCCATGGGCCTAGTAGGCTTGGGCTTGTAGGGACTAAACATAAATATAAAGTGGGCTAATATACTACAAAGAAGCCTACATTAATTTACCATAAAGTCTAGTCTAGTACGGATAAATTACATGTAATTTAACACAGATTACACAAGGCCTACAAACATATTTGTGACTCACATTCTATCTCTTTTGTAGCCTTGTGGTATATCACCTGCTTCTATGCCACATAAGCCTTTACGATGCACTATACGTCTTCCTCTCTTGGACCTTTTCTTCAAGGTACTCTATTACCCTACCCATTTTGACAAGTTTGTCTTGATCTTGGATATTTCTGTTCTTGAAGCATGTTCTGCGGTACTTTGAGATGCATTTGTTGAGAGTACCATTAGAGTAAGCGTTGAGCTTAGAGAATCACATGAAGGCTTTGTCACCATTGCGCTTAGAAACTATAATCCCTTTAACACCTTTATATTCATCGTCGTACTCTTCAATCACGGTGTACTTCCTTAGTTGATTTGCTTTGGAGTGATGCTTACTCGACTTTAGCATGTTTATCTTTACAAGATCTGCCTCAGCTCCCAATTGCAAGTATGCAATGTGATTTTAGTTCTCATAAAGTTCTTTACGACGGTCAATCCTTTTTGTTCCTCATAGGATTTTCCAACTCTGCATGTAAGTTCGCCCTATAGGAAAGTAATGTCATCCTAACTCAGATGTCTCAGCTCTATTTTGTTAAAGTTATAACTTTTTTCATCAGCTATGGTTACGTGGAAGTGAACCATTTTATAGTTGAGGAATTTGTGCAGATAAACATCGTGGATTTTCCGGATTGGATGTTTGGATACCAGTTGTTCTTTAAGAGCAGCATGGAATATTGCAACATATTTGACAGCCCTTTCATGTTCACTTGAGTTAAGCATGTAGATGTCATCCACCTCAGTGAGTTGGTCAAAGTAGATTTCTGGTATTCTTTCTTCCATTTATGGTTGTGCAAATAGCTCTGTCGGCCAACGAGGTTGGGGATTTCTCAGAGCATTCGTGGGTCTAACATTTTCAAGACTTGGTTTTTTGGAAAGGATTCATTCATGAGTTGGCATGGGTTTTGTTCCTCCATGGTATGTTTCAAGATCCTGCCATTTACTAGCCTCTCTTTCTCTTGTTCTTTCTGCTTCTTCTCTTTCTTAATTAATTAGGTCAGACAGGGTAACATTGAATTGTCCTTGATCCAGCGGGAAGACTGAGTTTTTCTTCCTCCTCTTATACTTCCTCTTGTACTTGGATTCTTTGCATTTACACAGCTGAGGTTTCACTAACTGGTAGTTTTCCTTTAGATTTTTTAGTTTTTCCTGTTGGCTCTCATGGGACAATATGTTCTTTTGGATTACAAGTTTGGTTTGTATTTTAGGGATAGTTGATTCAGTTTGGATTTTAGGGATTTCAGGTACCTTTACACCACCATTTTCTTCGATTGGGAACTTAAACTTTGTTTTTGTTTGGAACTCTATTTCTGGTGCAACAGTAAGTCTTAGAAGTCCTTGTGTTGCAGTAAGTCTCAGAGGTTCTTCTTCATTTGTCTGATGACCACCATCACAAGTTTGGAACTCTGGTTCTGATATAGATGTAAATATGAGCGTTGAGCTTTGTGAACCGATGTACGTTCTCCCAATCCTTCTCCTTTTCTCACCCTCACGATGACCTGGATCATCAGGATCATCATGCTTCCTCTTAGTTGGTTCAGCTTGAGCTTTGCAGGGGGTATCCATAACTTTTAGGCATTTCCCAAACCCGGATACTATTTCAGTTAGGGTGGAAAGGGCTACAAAGATGGTTTCATTTATGGTGTTGGATGTAGAAGTTTGGAGTGGGGATTGTAAGGATTGAAGAGCTGTTGGTAGGTTGGGATTGTTGGCTGTTGAGTTTGGCGTGCAACAAATCTTTGATTTTATCTATAGAATAATCTGGTTCAATGATAGTGGGTGGTTTTGTGTCAAGGGTTTGTACGATGGTGGCCAAGTTGTTGAGTTGAGTTTGGAACTTTGGATGGTGTTGAGCTTGGTTTCAAGGTTTGTGGTCTTGGCTGTTACTTTCTCTCAAATGTTGGACTCTAAAGTTGAAAACTTAGAATCCGTATAGCGTCTAAGTGGAGTGGTAACACCGAGCTCACGAAGAAAGGTTTTTTTTTGCGTCTACTATGTTATTCAATAACAAACTACCACGCTAATGATGCTTGTGAAAAAATGATACATAATAAAATAAACGTAAAGATTATAAAGAGAAAGAAAAAAACATTAATGATGAAACAAAAGAGTTTATTAGTGAACAATTAAGTGTAATGAACATAACATTTAATGATTAAAAACTTGTAAAAATCTGGTTGTGTTCATCGTTGAACACCGTATAATTGTTAGTTTATTATTAAATTAAATCTAATATATTCTGTTTAAAAATTTTAGGAGAGATAAAAATACATTGGAGAGAGAAAAAATGTTGTTTAATATTATACTTTTTTGAATTAATAAAAAGAAAAATTAAGATTAATCTAAGCCATTAGATCTAATAAATATAAGAGGTTAGATTGTTTCTCACACTTTTCGTAATAAAACATTTTTCGCATGAACCATCACACACACACACACACACACACACATATATATATATATATATATATATATATATGTATGTATATATATAGGGGAAGGTTCATGCGAGAACTGTTGTTAGTGCGAAATCCGCGAGAACCACTCTCAGCCGTTCCTTAGATATGGGAAGTTATACGGATGGAGAGCGTGGAGGGATAGAGTGTGGCAAGGTGCATGTGAGGAATTCATGGGTGGGCAATAACTATGAAGCAGGGGGAATTGTGTAACACCGTATTTTCTAAAACATAACTTTGTAATACGCGCGGAAGCTAATAACATACTTACATATATATAATATTGTAATACAACTTTGCTGGTTAACTATACAAAACTACAACAGTGTTACTACAAAAACAGGCTGTTTACAAAATCAAAACAGATATCAGAGTTAGATCATTCCACTATTCCAGTTTCACCTCTATCATCCTCATACCAGGAATATCCTGTAAAAGAGTTCAACAGTGGGGGATTAGCACAAAGCTAAGTGAGAGAATAGATATCAAAAACATACAAGGCATAAAGCCCAAACCAACAATGCTCAAACAACAAGAGAATCGGCGGTTCTGCTGAACCTACAACCAAATGCCGGCCAAAGCAAAGGTTTACCGATAGCCCAGTTATCACAGATAACAGTACTAGCACCTATTGATTACAACAAATGCTTATCAAGATGATTACTATTACTGTATATCCCTAAACAAAGGCCCAGCTGAAAAACAACCGCCAAGCTGATCTCCACAACAACATCATGTATATACAGAACAAGAGATAAAATCTCAAAGAGCAACAATCAGGTGATATATCTTATACATCCAAGATATATATCCACTCACCGATATCTTCAAAAGTTCAGGTAACTCAGTTTTTTCTTACTATTGAGTCTTGTCTCCACCTGAACAAACAGCTAACAGTCAGTATTTGCTTAATCAACACATAATAAGCACAATACTATAACCAAACACATATGTACATACAATCACAAGTACATATCAACTTATGTAAATTCAAACAATATACAGTAATTCACTATTACCCTTTACAATCTGTAATTCTGTGAATTCATTCATATCCTTAGCTTAGGAAATTCATGCATTTCTTTCATAAGCTAAGGTTACAAGTTCATGTTTATCTTTAAATCCTCAAAGAGTTGATCTTTCATATCCTAACAAACAAATTCCCAGCATAAATATTATTGAAATTCCTTTTGTGTTCAATTCCGATAAGATCAAATCCGATAGTGTCAAATCCGATGAAACCAAATCCGAGATAAGGTCAAATCCGATAAAACATGAAATCCGATAAACCAATTCCGAGCAAAGGCAAATCCAAGTAAAGGCAATTCCGATATAATCGGATTCCGATACAATGCACAATCCGAGAAAAGGCAATACCGACCACTTCAATCCCGAGAAACTAAGATCCCGAGAAATTGTCACATACCGAGTAAATGGAATTCCGAGAATTTAGCAAATACCGATGAAATGTTAAGACATAGTTCATATACCGAGTATATATACAATCCGATAGAATAGGATTCCGATAAAAGTCAAATACCGAGTGAATAAAATCCCGATAATATCAATTCCGATAAAAGCTAAGGCCACAGTTCAGTTCTCTCGGTTTTTAACCAATTTCGATAGAAATACTCGGTATTCACCAATTCCGATCCATTCAAACTCAAAATCCGACTAATTCATACTTAAGAAAACCGAGACATTTAAAAATCATTCTAATTTCGATTTTCAATCTGATTTTAAGCATGCAATACATCTATGTTTTCCAGAATCATTCTAAACATGTATTGTTCACAATCTAACATAAATTATTAACATGCATACATCCTAGATCATGAATTCATCAATTAAAGCATTCAATCAGTTTTCACATTATTTAACATATAAAACCGAAATAACAACAATTAACACATTGTTTCAGCAATCTAACCTCTTAGATGATTCAGAATACTCCAGTTAATGTTGGGAAATAATATAAGTTATTGAGTATAAAAATGAGAACTGTTTGGTAAAGGTTGGTGAAACAGTTTAAAACTGTTTGTTGAAAATATGAAAACAGTTGAAAAACATCTACAACTGTTTGAAGACCTTGAAGCTGAAGACTGTTAGAAGACTAAAGAACTGTTGTGTTCATTAAACAGTTTCTGTTGAGCTATATTTGGAAAATCCTATCTTAGAAGATATCTAGAAATACTTTGAAGATTATCAAGATTATCTCAGAAGATAGAAGATTACCTAACTGTCAACAATTCAAGGAGGATCAAGAGTCTATATATACTTCATTAGATGATCAATTTAGTACGACGATTTTGATCTCATTATTCAAAGCATTTGTTCTTATTGTTATTTATTTTCTGAAAGTGTTTAGCCTCTAAGTTTCTTGTTGAAACCTAAGAACAATCTGTGTTCTTCGTCTAACAGAATAAGTTAGATTGGGGTTGAAGTTTGCTTTTGTAATCATTCTGGTTGGTTAATAAAACTACTGTTTGATTGAATTAATCTTTGTTTAAGACCTTCTTTAATCAATTAAGTGTGATTCCGCAACTTCTTAATTGATTGTGATCATAGTTAAAGATTAACTTTTATTTTACTCTGATTGATTATTTAAAGTTAGTTCTTGTTATTTGATATAATCTATATCCGATCCTGACAAGTGGTATCAGAGCCTTATCATTAAGGTTCCTTTGATCACCAGTTGAAGGTTTTTGCTTTACCTTGCTTTATTTTTCAAAAACTGTTTTTTTTTTTAAATCAATTTGTTTCAATGGATTCGGGAGGTTCTTCTGATAACAGTGGATCAGGGTCCAACATTCGTGTTCCCATGCTCAAACCATCTGATTTTGAGATGTGGAAACTAAGAATTAAACAGCATGTCCAACTAATGGACTATGTTGTTTGGCAAATCATTGAAACTGTTCCCACTAATCCCATTGAACTGGATGAGAATGGAAAACCAAAGAAGAAACCACCACCAAAGACAGATGCTGAAAAGAATGATAGAATGATTGAGATGAAAGCCCTCAGCATCCTCCAGATTGCAATTCCCAATGAGTATCAACATCAATTCAAGAAATTTGATGATGCTCGTGAACTTTGGAATGCTCTGGAGAAGAGGTTTGCTGGGAATGCTAGTTCTAAGAGAAACCAAAGAGATCTTCTTAAACAAGCCTATGAGAACTTCACCAGTGGGAAGAATGAGAGTATCACCCAAATCTTTGATAGGTTTTACAAACTGGTGAGTCAACTGGAGAGTGCTAAGGTTAGGCTTGATCAAGATGAGATAAATAGAAAGTTTCTTAGGACTCTAGGTGATGAATGGACTGTATTTGCTGCACAATGGAGAACCAAGGATTCTCTTGAAGACATAGAGTTAGATGACCTTTATAATAGTTTGATAGTGTTTGAGGGAGAGATAGAGGGAAAAAGAAAAACTGTAGTCCCTAGCCACAATGCTGCTCTCCTGTCATCCTCAGGTATGGAATCAAACCATTCATTAACTAACTCTATTGATAGTTGTGCAGGTACTAGTTCTGCTGTTGGACTAGATATGAACACTCCAGATGCTGTTCTTGAAGCTTTTCTTGCCAGCCATGCACATTAAACCCTCACCAATGAGGATCTTGAAAAAGTGCACCCTGATGATCTTGAGGAAATGGATCTCAAATGGCAGATGGCCATGCTTACCGTTAGAGCCAAGCGATTCATTAAAAGGACTGGAAGGCAAAACATGAATTTCAGAGCTGATGGCAAGGCTGGATTTGACAAGTCAAATGTGAGATGCTTCAAATGTCAACAACTTGGCCACTTTGCAAGAGAATGCAGATCTGGTGGACAAGTTCAGAATCAAGGTCAGAGGCCAACTCAGAACCATACCTCCTCAGCATTGGTCTCACAAGAAGGCCATGGATTTGATTTGAGTGATCAAGCAGAGGAGGCTACCAGCAACAAAGCTTTGATGGCATTGACTGACTCCTCCATCAAGATGGATTCTCCAGAATCTGAGGACATACAGGTATCTTCTAAACTATGTCCTGGTGAATGTAGAGCTATTGTTAAGAGATTTAGAGAGCACAATAAGAAAGTATGTGCTGCTCTAAGTAAAATGGAGGAGAGAAGATATGAGTATACTGCTGTGATAGAAGATTTTGAAAAGAAAATTAAAGACTATCAGGCTAATGAACTGCAAATGGACTATGATAGAAAATATCATAAGTGGGAGAAAGAGCAGTTTCAAGATGAGATTGATAGTCTGAAAAAGAAATTGGTTGAAAAAGAAAGCAAGGTGGATGAACTCACAAAGAAATTGGAGGGTGTGGACATTGATCTTGGAATGTTCAAGGCTGCAAACCTTAAGCTTGAGACTCTGCTACAATCTCAAGTGAGAGACAAGGTGAAAACTGGACTTGGATATAAGGAAACCCCACCTCCATACAATCACACATACATAACACCCTTGTCTGAGGCAGCTGAAAGATATGTCAATGAACCTTTAGCAGATGAATTAAAGTCAGCTGATCCAAACTTTGAGAGCTATGAAGATGAAGTTCTGTCTGTAGTTAGTGTTGAAGATATTGAGATAGTTGTGAAGAAAGATGAAGTGATTCCATATGAAAATCACATCTGTTGTGAACCCATTTCCACAAAACCATCTTTCAATCCTGTGGTGTTTGTAAAAGCATCCACAGAATCCCTCATCACTGAGCCAACACCTTCAAAAGCAATCCATTCCATTGAAAGTTCCACAACTGTTGCAAATAGTCCCCATTTTTACACTAACAGTTCACACAAGAACCTAAACAGTTCTAATCTAAAAAACCCAACTATTAGTACAAAAGCCAAAGGAAAGGAGAAAGTTGGTGAGATTGTGTATGCAAAGAAGAAAATGGAAGCTTCAAAATCTCAGGCTAAACCCAAGCCTAAGAAAAGGCATACTGAAATGCCTGCATGCACATGTCAAAAACATGGTGTCCAAAAGTTTCCTCAATCTGCAGCTGTTAAAGGAAATCAAAGAAATAGGAACCAATTCTGGTCACAAAGAACTGGTTTACCTATTGTGAAAACCAAAAAGTGCTACATTTGTGGAAGATCTAATCATTTAGTTCAAGACTGTTACTATAACCCACAGACCAATGGCACTAAAAACAAAAGTCCCAAACTACAGAATAACAGTTCTAAAACTGTTAAGTCAAAACAGATCAACAGTTCTAAGACTGCAAAGCCAAAACTGGCAAACAGTTCTAAAACAGTTACATCCAAACCAACTAACAGTTCCAAAACTGTTTTAGCAAAACCAAAAACTGCTGGTTTGGCTTGGATGAAAATTCAAAAACAAACTGATTCTGGAGAAGGTAAAACTGTTCTTCATACTGAAAATCAAAAGGAATCACAAGTTGATTCATCTGTTTTACCAAATCCACCAGCTGTTTGTTCAAAGGTGTCCACTGTTAATCACAACAGTTGGAAACCACATGTTCTTACAAAGTATTCTTCACTCAAGTTAGAGAAATCTAATTTGGATGAAATCAAAAAGAACAAAACTCTGTTTAAGTATTATGACTTGAATGGTGTACCCAAGACCTGCATGGCCTGAGTACTTCCTGCTACTAACTGATTGTATTTGTGCAGAGCATTCATAGGACGAATCAAGGAGGAATTTGGCATGTGGATAGTGGATGCTCAAGGCACATGACTGGAAATCCACAATGTTTGAAGGATTTCAAAAGAATCACTGGAGGATTTGTAGCATTTGGAGGCAATCCAAAGGGAGGAAAAATCACAGGTAAAGGAGCTGTTGAGGCTGGTACACTTACATTTAATGATGTTTTCTTTGTTGAACAGCTTAAGTACAATTTGTTAAGTGTATCTCAAATCTGTGACAATGGAAACAAAGTTTTGTTTACAGATTCAGAATGCATTATTCTTTCAAAATATTTTAAATTAAATGAGAAGGATGTTCTTTTAAGAACACCTAGAAAAGATAATGTATATTGTCTTGATCCACAAAAGATTGCTAAACAGAATGTGTTAAGCTGTTTACTCTCCAAAGCATCTCATGATGAGTCTGCCATTTGGCATAGGAGGATGTGTCACATGAATTTTAAAACCATGAATTTGTTAGCTAAAAACAATTTGGTAAGAGGTTTGCCCCAAAAAGAGTTCTCATGTGATGATCATTGTGTGGCATGTCTTAAAGGCAAGCAACACAAAACTTCTTATAAGTCCAAAGAGACTTCTTCCATTACTGCACCTTTACAACTATTGCATATGGATCTTTTTGGTCCTACTTCTGTAGTGAGTATAGGGAAGAAAGCCTACTGTTTAGTCATAGTTGATGATTTCACCAGGTTTACTTGGGTTCAATTTCTTAGAACTAAGGATGAAACTGCTGAGTTAGTTAAGTCTCTTATTCTTAAAATTGAAAATCAATCTGATTTAAAGGTGAAAGTCATTAGATCTGACAATGGTTCTGAATTCAAGAACTATGAACTAAACAGTTTTTGTGAAAGTAAAGGTATTGAAAGACAGTTCAGTGCCCCTAGGACTCCCCAACAGAATGGAGTTGCTGAGAGAAGGAATAGGACTTTGATAGAGGCTGCTAGATCCATGTTAGCTGATTCTAGGTTTCCAATGACATTCTGGGCAGAAGCAGTGAACACTGCCTGTTATGTTCAGAATAGAGTACAAGTAGTCAAGTCAAAAGGGAAAACTCCTTATGAGTTGTTTCTCAAGAGAAAACCTTTAATCAACTTCTTCAAACCATTTGGTTGTCCTTGCACTATCCTCAATACCAAATCACAGTTAGGCAAGTTTGAGAGTAAGGCTGAAGAAGGTTTCTTTGTAGGATACTCCACTCAAAGTAAAGCTTATAGAGTTTTTAACAATGTCACTAGAATCATAGAAGAGAGTATGAATGTCTCTTTCAATGAGCATAGGATCAATATTGCAGGTAATGGACCTGATTGGTTATTTGATATTGATGCATTGTCTAAATCTCTTTCTTTTGAGTATTCTACTGAAACAGCTACAGGTATTTCAACAACTGTTGGTGAAAATCATCAAACAGCTTAAACAAGCCCGAACAGTTTTGACACTGTTAGCTCAAAACCAACAACTGTTGGTTCAAACAAAGTTACTGAAGACTTTGTTGTAATTCCTCTGCTTCAACAAGAGTTATCAAATGATGTTGATCCATTGTTTGATGCTGAATCTTCAAAGGACATGGAATCCCATGATCCTCAACACCAAACTGACTCTGCTGATCAAGTGTGTGATAACGCTGAAAATTCAAGTGAATGTGAGTTTGATCTGTCTAATCTAGGGGATGAACTGACTGAAGAAAACATTCCTACATCAAGAGTTCACAAGATTCATCCAATATCACAAATAATTGGAAATCCAACCACTCCTATCAGAACAAGGAATATGCTGCAAAATGAAAATAGTGGTGTGGATCTTGCCCAATTTGACGTGAATGCTTGCTTTTTGTCTCAAATAGAACCAAAGAAAGCAATTAAGGCATTGAAAGATCCTTCATGGGTAGAGGCAATGCAAGAGGAGCTCTTACAATTTCAAATTCAGCAAGTTTGGAAGTTGGTTGAGCTTCCAAGAGGCAAAAGAGTAATTGGCACCAAGTGGGTGTTCAGAAACAAGAAAGATGAAAGAGGGATTGTTATCAAGAATAAAGCAAGACTGGTTGCACAAGGCTACACACAAGAGGAAGGAATAGACTATGATGATGTTTTTGCACCTGTTGCAAGGATTGAAGCCATTAGGCTATTTCTTGCTTTTGCAAGCTTCAAAGGATTTAAGGTGTATCAAATGGATGTCAAGTCTGCTTTTCTCTATGGAACTATTGATGAGGAGGTATATGTGTGTCAACCCCCTGGCTTTGAAGACTCAAAGTACCCTGACAAGGTATATAGGTTGGATAAAGCCCTATATGGTCTACATCAAGCTCCTCGAGCTTGGTATGAGACATTATCATCCTATCTCCTTGAGAATGGTTTTAAGAGAGGCACAATTGACAAAACATTGTTTACAAAGATTGTTAAAACAGAAATTTTGCTTGTTCAAATCTATGTTGATGATATAATCTTTGGATTCACTAATGACAGCTTGTGCAAAGAATTTGAAGTCATTATGCACAAAAGATTTCAGATGAGTTCAATGGGTGAACTCACATTTTTTCTGGGATTGCAAGTCAAACAAAAGCCAACTGGTATTTTTCTAAGCCAATCTAAGTATGTCAAGGACATCTTGGACAAGTTTGGCTATCAAGATGTGAAGCTGGCAAGTACTCCAATGGAAACACACAAACAGTTGGGAGCAGATTCTGAGGGGGAGGATGTTGATATACACCTCTATCGATCAATGATTGGTTCATTAATGTACTTAACTGCTTCTAGACCTGATATAATGTTTGCTGTTTGTGTTTGTGCCAGGTTCCAATGCAGTCCGAAGATGTCACACCTGTTTGCTGTAAAGAGAATCTTTAGATACCTCAAAGGCCAACCAAAATTGGGACTTTGGTATCCTAAAGATTCACCTTTTGATTTGGTGGCATATTCTGATAGTGACTATGGTGGAGCCAATGTGGACAGAAAATCAACCTCTGGAGGATGTCAATTCTTTGGATCAAGGCTGGTTTCATGGCAATGCAAGAAACAAACAACAGTTTCAACTTCAACAGCTGAGGCTGAATACATTGCTGCATCAAGCTGCTGTTCACAAGTGTTATGGATCCAAAATCAGCTTCTGGATTATGGTTTGTCTTTCTTAAATACTCCTATTTATGTTGATAACACCAGTGCTATTAGCATAGTTAATAATCCAGTGAAGCATTCTAAAACCAAGCACATTGAAATCAGATTTCACTTCATAAGAGACTGCAATGAAAAGAGATTAATCCAAGTTATGAAAATTCATACTGATGATCAATTAGCTGATTTGTTCACTAAAGCTTTTGATGTGAGCAGATTCAACTTTTTGATTTCCAACATTGGAATGATTAACTTGGACTAACAGTTGTTCATTATTCCATGTTTTTCACACTAACAGTTTGCAACTGTTAGTTACGTTTTCTAACAACTGTTATCCTTTAAGTATTCAGAGAGGGAAATGCAATTTCACACATCAGTTTTGGACATATCTGCTGACCTGTCTCACAAACAGTTTTCACACCCGTGACTGTCCTTGTTATGAGAATTTTGGAAACTTTGAATTGCATTCAACATTCGAAACATATATAAGGCAATTCCCTCCTTACCAAGCAACTCACACGTCCAAAACGAACTTCGATCAGAAACAAACCCTAACCCTCAACAACTCTCAGAGATCGAAATCAAAATGTCTCCTCTTCCATTTGTCAAAGAGCACAATGTGATCGCTTATCTTGAAAAACCAGACAATCTTGACGCTTTCCACGTCATGATTGATTATCTCACGGTATCAAACATTCATTATGCTCTAACTGCCAACCCCACGATCTATACCTCACATATTGAGAACTTCTGGAAGAATGCCAAAGTTCAAGAAGTTGATGAAGTGCAACAGATTTCTACAACTGTTGATGATATGAAGGTTTCTATAACCGAAGACACTATTCGCCATGCACTACAACTGAATGATCTTAATGGTGAGTATTCTGATTCGGTTGCGTTAGAATATCTACACACCGAGTTACTGAAACTTGGGTATGAGGGCCCTGGGGGTAAGGGTACCTTCTACAAAGGGCAGTTTTGCGCACACTGGAAGTTCATTATCCATACTCTCCAGCAGTGCATAAGCCCTAAGAGAACGGGCTGGAATGAGTTTGGGAGCAACATTGCTCTCGCACTCATCTGTCTAACCAACAACAGATGTTTTAATTTTTCAAAATTGATATTTAATGGTATGGTAAAACATCTAGGGACCAAGTATGGTCTCTTTTTGATGTATCCTCGATTTGTGCAAGTATTGTTAAACTTTTTGATGCCAAATCTAAAAAAAACATAAGAGGGTCATTATTCCCTCTGCTCATGTGGCTTCCACTTTGAGCAAACTGTTGATTAATGGCAAGAGTTTCTCTGGTGCCATAACTCCTCCACTCTCTGAAATGGTGGAGTTTCTGTCAAGAAACAGGACTGCCAGTGTTGAGCATGAAACCCATCGTATTGCTACACCACCAACACTGGAACCCACAGTCCAAGATACTCAAAATTCCCAACCTGCTTCCTTTGAAAAGGCTACAACACAAGCCCCTGCACTAAAAATATTTAAAAAAAGGAGAAAAACTGTTGATGCTCCTTCCACCACAGTTAGAGAACCCCAAACTGTTAGCCCTGCACAGGTGCATTCACCTGTGCAGAATATCGAAAGGGAACCTTTGGTGCTGTCTCCCAGGCACAATGAGGAGGTGATCATTCCTCAAGAGGGTCAACATAGCTAAGACCTCAACCATGGCAACAGAGACTAGTAAAACAGTTTCTGGTAATCCCCAGAACCAAGAAAAGAGGGGTACTGATGGTGATACTCAGGGGAGTCAACCACCAGTGAAAAATGTCAATGATATGGTCACAGTGGAAACACTAACTGACATTGAGACTAGACTGAAACAACATGCATTGACGGATCCTAACTTCGCACCTTACCTTGCTGCTCATTTACACCTAAAGAAAAGGATTGCTCTTCAAAACAAAAGGATTGTTTCTCAAGATGAGAAGATAAAAGAACTGACTGAACAGTTGGAGAAGGCAACTGAAGTACTCAAGGTAGTAGCAATTCACAATGAGGTGCTAATAAGGCAAGATAAGCAGCTGAACTTTCTTGATGAGAATCTGAAGAAGGCAACTAATGTTCTTCATACTCATGAGATGCTGCTTAAACCCAAATCCTTGGTGGAAATCTCTTCAACTGCTCAAGTTAAAGGAAGAAGAAAATCCAAGCAGGAAGAAGTTAAACAGACAGTTCCACAGGATAAACAAACAGTTGTTGCTCCAAATGAGCAAACAGTTGCAACACAACAACCAACAGTTGTAACTTCAAATCAACTAACAGTTGCAAGTGTCCAAGCGATTAATGAAGAAGAAGAAGAACAGCTTTCAAGTGTTGATAGGATGCTAATCAACAGGATGGTATCAACTGCAGATGTTCCAAGCACTGAGATTTTCAAATCTTGGTCAACAGTTAAACAGAACTACTTGGTTGATATTAGTGCTCAATATCTGGGAATAAGTTCTTCTAGAATGGCACAGAAAATCGATGATGGATGGCTTGATGGAAAGGTTGCTACGTTAGAATCTTTACCACCAAAGAAAGGGTATAAAGGGATAGTCATCCAGGAAGGAAAGAAAGAATCAAAGTTGCCTCCTGTTTCAGGCAAAGGTAAAGAAATTGTTGTTGTTTGTCCTAAGCTCAAGCTTTCAAGACAGCAACAAGAAGAGCGTGATCATGAATTTGCATTAAGGCTAGCAGCTGAGCTAAGAGTACAAGAACAGTCTGATTTTGAGATAGCAAAGAAGCTGGCTGATGAGATTACTGCTCAGATTGATGAGGAAGAGATAGTAAAGGAAGTTGCTGGTAAGGGAGTTAAAAGAAAAAGGGTAATAAAAGATAAAACAGTTACAGTTAAGCCAACCAAGAAACTTCCCACTTCAAACAAAGCTGCTGTGGTTCACAAAATTTTGAAAGATAAACTGACAGTAGACGTTCAGCAAGGGATTAACAAATTGGAAAAAGAATTAGGTGAAAAGTATCATGTTGTTGAATGGAAGTTTAAAGAAAAAGCAAGTGATAAACATTATATTACTATTGCAAGGGAAGATGGATCTGTTGAGGTGTATGACAATTTTGTACAAATGATGACAAGAATATCACCAGAAGATGTACAAGAATTGTATGCATATGGAATTAAGCATTTTAGTGACTCAAATGAAGGAATCAAGATTCTAATGGAATATCTTACAAGCATTTGCAACCCATTGAAGATTATGCCCAAACTGACAGCAGAGGAAGCTTTTCCCATAAAGGCAGTGAAGGTATATGCAAGATCAAGGACGTATTACGTGGTAATGGGAAATACATTGCATGAGTGGTTTGATTTGAACTTCATTGAGCATCACAAGACTAAGCTGGAGTTTTTGATTAAAGCTAAATTCCATGGAGACTCAAAACAGAAGGAAGACTTACTGAACAGATTCAAAATGAGATTAGAAGAAATGTGACTCATTACTTATATCAATTTGTCTATGATCAAACTAACAACTTAAATGTATGTTCAATACTTTAAGTTAGGGGGAGATTGTTGGGAAATAATCTAAGTTATTGAGTATAAAAATGAGAACTGTTTGGTAAAGGTTGGTGAAACAGTTTAAAACTGTTTGTTGAAAATATGAAAACAGTTGAAAAACATCCACAACTGTTTGAAGACCTTGAAGCTGAAGACTGTTAGAAGACTAAAGAACTGTTGTGTTCATTAAACAGTTTCTGTTGAGCTATATTTGGAAAATCCTATCTTAGAAGATATCTCGAAATATTTTGAAGATTATCAAGATTATCTCAGATAAGATCAACGAATTTATTGGAATTCTTCTTCTTCTTCCTTTCTTTGTTCTCTCGGCCGAAGGTTACAACACAAACACACACTTACACCTTTCTATTTTGTATGTAATGACAATTAGGTGGCAAAGTGGTGGGTTTAGGTGTCCCAAAACCGACACCTCATCAACCCCACTAATACTTACAATTATTTTATTATTTACACAATTCAATTAACTAAATTAATTAAACACATAAGTCAAATAATCAACAAATTAATTAAAGTAATTCAACTTAATTACATTAATACTACCAGGCCGGTAAGGAGGGTGTTACAAATTGGACGGCTCAGATTGGTTCTCGCGGTTCTCGCACTAAGAATGGTTCTCGCATGAATTTTTTCCTATATATATACGGTGAGGTTCCATATAGTCTCACTCTTAACATAGATCTCAAAAGTCAAATCTTAGTCATTCATTTAGAATAGGAAAATAGGAATTTGCAATTCTAAATTTAATGTTATGCACCTCCCTTAAGAAACCCACAAACTTTCTTTATCTTATTTTTATATCACTTAAATCTTTAAATCGCCATAGCTATTTCAATTTTGAGCGAAAAAGTTATACAAATCTACTCATGTTTTAATCCATTTTCAAACAAGACCACTCTTATTATATTTCGGTAAATTTTATTTTGAAAATACAAACCATATTAAAATGATAGAAAAATGTTATCATTTTAAATAATGTGAATTTTTATCATTTTTAGCTGTAAACATGTGTATTTATATCATTTTCGGATGGAAGGAGTGTATTTGTATCAATTTCGGCTAAAAACATGTGTATTTATATTGTTTTCGGCTAAAAACATGTGTATTTATATAAATTTTGACTGGAAAATGAGTCTATTTTTATCATTATTTATCTGAATAATGTTATCATTTTAAATGTTGTATATTATTATTATTTTCAACTGGAAATTGTTATCATTTTTATATGAAAACATGTATATTTAAATCATTTTTTGCTGGAAAGAGTATTTTTATCATTTTTCATCTGTATAATGTTATCATTTTGAATATTATTGTTATCATTTTCATCTGAAAAAATTATCATTTTCAAGTAGAAAATGTTATCATTTTCGGCTGGAGAATTTATCATTTTTAGGTGCATAATTTATCATTTTCGGTTTCGATGAGACTTAGAGGGAAAAAAGGGGCGTGATTTATGGGATAGAGTACTCACATGCATAATACCAGTCATTCTATAATTACATCTTGTAATTATTTAATTAATTATGGTAATGCAATTATTAAATATTGACAATTGATTTAAAAATCTGAAGTTCCAAAGTTTGGGATCTATGTTTAAGTACATGATCTATGTATATATATATATATATATATATATATATATATATATATATATATATATATATATATATATATATATATAAAGGGGATAATTTATTTGAGAATCGATTTTAGTATGAGTACCGCGAGAACCAATTCATAGATATAGAACGCGGGGGATCAAGTGTGGCATGGTGCATGTGATTAATTCATTGGTGGGTGATGATATTGAAGGAGAGGAATTAGACAGCTCAGATTAGTTCTCGGATTTCTCGTAATAAAAATGGTTATCAAAGAACTTTTTCATATATATATATATATATATATATATATATATATATATATATATATATATATATATATATATATATATATATATATATATAACATATTTACCTTATAAAAGTAACACTTGTCTCTTAAATAGTTTGATACTATTTTATAGTTATATGAAAAGCATATATATACTTTATAAGTAGTTTGATACTATTTTATAAATTTTATAATATTTTAAAAAGTAATTAAATATATATATATATATATATATCAAATATCTAAAATCATGATGTTATTATTAGCATTTTAAAACCATGTATATAGAATATAAGATTAGATGAAAAATATAATGGATTAAAGTTGGTTCGTATTTTACAAAATTCTAAATTGAACATTCAAAAATACGTTTTACTTACATTAATAATTTCATAATAAAAAATTGTAAATGCGATACATCCAATAGTAAAACATGACATTATTAAACATTTATACAGGGTTTAGTTCTTCGAATTTATTCAAATTTTACATTTTGCTATTATATGTATTCAACTTTAAAGTTATCTATTAACATATTGATTTATTGAAACTTACCTTTTATTGTATCGAACCCTCAAAGTTTACGTATACAACTTTACATATTTTGCTATTATATGTATCCAACTTTGCAAACTTGATACATCAAATGATATGTTTTAGAAAATCAATATTTTAAAAGTTAAATTTAAAAGTTGAATACATACAAAAACATGTAAACTTGAATACATTTTCGTGCACTAAACTCTTGACGTACATGTATTAACACTTAACAATTTTAAAAGGGTTTAGTTCTCCAAAATGTATTAAACTATACCCAATAATTTATTGTGTGTATCAACCTACAAAAAATTATATTTAATGTATTTAACATTATTTTTTCAACATTCTTGTTTCAAATTACCTTTGTAACCGGTTATATCAAACATGTAGCAAGTTACCAATAACATTCAACAAACCTACCAGTTTTGCAACAACATCCCCATACACGATCATGTCTTCGTCATCCTCTAGTTGGCGGAGCTCTTCAAGAGATCAATGAGCCCATGATTTCTGCTTATGTGGTGATCGTATGGTACTTAAAACCTCATGGACTTATCTTAATCGTGGAAGAAGGTTCCTCTCCTACCGTAACTACATAAATAAGGTAACCCTAATTTTCCCTAAAAACTTGAAATTTTCATAAGCGATTAGAGTAATCCCATCTTGATGCTCCTAATTTACCTAATTTGCCATTTAGAATTTAGAATTTCATGTTTTGCTTAATGTTTGACTGATATGTTCTAGGGTACAAGTCATGAATGCAAGAAATTCAAATGGTTGGATGTTGAGCTTCCAAATTAGTACTACAAGGATATGTTATTCAATTTCCATCTGCAATGTAAAGGAATTAACAATAATCCTAATGTGGACCAGTCACATGAGTCAAAGAAGGAAATTGTGAAGATGATGGAAGAGTTGACTTCGACAAAGTCAAAGAATTTAGTGTATGATAGGATTTCGAGTTTCTAATAGATGCTATTGTGGTTTTGTGCATTGCCATTGGTGCTATTGCATTTTAAGGCATTGTAATATGTTGATTATGATATTAGGATGTTTTCATAATGTGTAATGGTTATTTTGTAAAATGGAAATGACATGTGCCCTTTTTGATATCTGTTTTGTTAATAATCTGCAAGGAAAGTTAAATCTGTTTTGTTATCAATGTGCAAGAAAATGGAAATAAGAAAGAAACAATAATTACATAAAGATTAATTTCCATTGATTCAAACTAGTAATTACATTGCAACCTTTACTGCAGTATGGCAGATGGCAACCATAAACAAAAAACAAAAAGACATGTCCATCCTGAAATTAACAAAAAAATAATAATTATCAACCAATATATACATAAAATTAAAACAGATTTATTAATATGATATTTACAATGGGGGTCATGAATATGGTACTTTTCATCAACTTCGTTCTCTGTGAAATGGTCCTCATTACCTTCATTTTCATTAGAGACTACAACTTTCATCAATGAACTCATCATGTTCAACATTCAGATCACATCCATTATCCTCATTTTTACTCATTGTCTCATAAGAAATATTTTATAATCTATCATATGCATTGCCTGCCTATGTTTTGCCCTCTGCCTTCTTCTTTCTTACCTCAAGCAACTCATCTTCACCCTCTGATAAATGATCAATTGAATGTGCACTTTCATCATCATCACTGGCCTTTTCTTTTTCTATCTCATAGATTTCTTCCCCATCCCCCACATTAAAATCAACATCAGTTACTTCTTTATCCATCTCATTCATTGATACATCCCCCACAATAACATCAACATTAGTATCAACATTAACATCTAACCTACTTTCTACATTAACTGTTGCATTTTGTTGGGAGTTTTCATTTGTGACTAGGTAAGTAGATAGATCATCACCAAAATGGTCAACATACATATCAATAAGACCATATGAATCAGAAATACCAAATAAGGTTTCAACATCACTATCATTTTCTATTCTCATCAACCCACTCTCCAATGTATTACCCCGTAAACAAAAATACAAACCATTTGTAACTGTTCTAGTATCCTTCTCCACCATATCAATCAAATTTGTATAACAAGTCCTAGCGGTTGTCATTAAATGTGATTGACCATTTTCATACCTAAAAGGTTGATAAAGAAACGCATCATCATAATGAATCTTAATCGTAAAGAAACGTTCCACCCCTTGCAAAAGTAATGAACAAACAATAAGCTCATAAGCGAGGATTACAAGTATTGGAGTTATCACATTCGATAACGGAAAACCCTTGCTTGCGTCAAATGTCGGGTATTTTTGTTTGTGTGTCGTTTGTACTAATTTAATGACATGAACTTTCAAGGAAAATGTAAAAAGGAATTGCAACCTGCTACTGCTTTAGCCGGTTGCATTGAAACAAAAATGTTAAAAAAAATAATGTTAAATACATCAAATAGATTTTTTGTAGGTTGATACACACAATAGATTATTAGGTAGAGTTTAATTCATTTTGGAGAACTAAACCCATTTTAATATTATTTATTTACACATATATCATACAATCATTTATTAACAACTGAAATGATGTGGATGTGGATGACCATGTTATGTTGAAAGTATGTTATAATGATTATATATATATATATATATATATATATATATATATATATATATATATATATATATATATATATATAGGTGAGGGTTCATGCGAGAACCGTTGTTAGTGCGAGAAGCGCGAGAACCAATCTCAGTCGTTCCTTTGATATGGGAAGTTCATGGATGGGAGAGCGTGGAGGGATAGAGTGTGGCAGGGTGCATGTGAGGAATTCATGGGTGCGCAATGACATTGAAAGAGGGGGAATTGGACGGCTCAGATTGGTTCTCGCGATTCTCGCACTAAAAATGGTTCTTGCATGAACTTTTTCATATATATATATATATATATATATATGGACTAACTTGTATATTAGTTGGCTACTACTAATATGATGTTTTTGGGTTTGTTGTTTTATAAATTTATTAATAAACTTTCAAATTATGTTGTTAATATTGTTTATATATTATACTAAAGACGTCGTATAATTTGTATTGTTTTGACAATTTCACTTTTCATATCTTAAAATTCCTCGTAAAACATAATGAGTTGTGTATAGCACAGCCTGTAAGTTATACTAGTGTGTGTGTGTGTGTGTACATATATATATATATATATAGGGGACAGTTCAAATGAGAACCATTTATCGTACGAGAACTGCGAGAAGCAATTATAGCTATTGATCAAAGAGATGGATGGCTGATATTAAAGAGTTGTTAATGGATAACCTTAACCTAATCAAACTTATCCTTAATTAATTAAGGGCAATTTGGATATTTTTACAATACCCCTGTATTTTTTAAACTAATGTATCCATCAAACGGATATGTGTTAAATTACGAAAACTATACCAAATTAACGAGCAAATTATGCTCTTTAATTTGACACCGATCTTGCTATACTTTTTTGAAGCTTTTTTTTATTTGCTGGATTTTTTTCACTACAGATTGACGTTTGCACATGCACAAATATGAAAATATTTGCACTAGTGCAAATATTTTTGGACAAGTGCATATACACAAATTCACCTAGTTTTTTCAGCACAGACATAGATACACACACTTAAAACTTAAAAACGAAAAGATATCTAAAAGTCTTGTAATCAAATCCCACAAAATATATCTGAATCTAAACTTCCATTATACATTTTCAAATAATCGCTGGACAAAATATAATCATTATAAAGTAGCAAACCTTGTTTACTAATCTTACCTTCAGGACACCACTAAAAAAGTAGAAAACTAATTTAAATTTATTAAAAAATAAATATTCACGTTACTCAGACATTTACTTCTATTCAAACCTTTTTTAATGCTCACCTGTAAATAATACCTCACAGTGCCTTTCAAGAAAATAAAAAAATAGAATATAATACCTCACGACATGTGCAGATCAATGATATTAACCCCACCGACGACAAAACATCCATTATTAGCTTCTCACGAGAGATTGTATTTGGGTTTTCCAAGTTCAAATTTGGATTTTGGACCTCTAATTCATGTGTTTGAAGCAAAAATAGGTAAACTAAAGCATTAGAAACAAAATAGTTGTATTTTGAGGAAAGATGAAGTGAATAGAAAGAATGAATCGTTGTTGCTGGTTATTGCCATTGATGGATGGTTGAGTCACGGTGCAAGCAGGCGAGAGATGAAGGTCGGTCGAAATAGATTGCAGATCTGGTGGAGGGCCGGTTTAAGGTCAATCTCCGGTAGAAACATAACTCCCCGTAAACTATAGCCAGAAAATGAGGCGACCACCGCCGTCGCTTAAAAACCCATCATGGATTTTTTATTTCTCCTTTTTTTTCTCATATCGACTTGCATAAGGCATACAAAATCTGGGTTTGGTTATTTACAGTCGTCGATGATTTGAGGAAAATGATGTCCTCCGTCGATTGTTGATGGTTTCAGATATGGATTTCTTAAGCTCGGAGATGATGAAAATGGTGGTCAAAGACAGAGAAATAAAAAATCTATGCCCCAAATCGAGTGAGCTTGTAGTTGGTGTTAATAGTAGCCATCGTGATGGTAATCGCAGGTGATGGATGGTAGCTTCTTCAGCGATCATCGCCGGTGATGGTATTTGGTGAGAAGAGAGAGAGACATGGAGAGGAAAGAGGAAATTAGTGTGTGTAGTGTGTGTTTTGAATGTGACGTGATCTGTTGTTTTAGTGGCTTTAAAATGCGGAGACCATTATACCGTTGGTAACTAATTGCAATTAATGTAAAACCTTAATCTCTACAAGCTAAATGATTGGCCAGGAACGGTTCTCGTACGAAAGACGATTTTGTTTGAACCACATCATATATATATATATGTATATATATATATATATATAGAATCGTTTTTTGTACGAAAACCGTGAGAACCATATATAGTCATTGATCAAAAAGATTGAGGGTTGAGATTAAAGAGTTGTTAATGGATAACCTTAAAATAATCAAACTTATCCTTAATTAATTAAGGGTAGTTTGAACATTTTTATATTACACCCGCATTTTTTAAACTAATATATACATTAAACGGAGCAGTGTTAAATTACGAAAATAATACCAAATTAACGAGAAAATTATGTTATTTAATTTGAGACCGGTCTTGATATATTTTTTTCAATTTTTTTTAATTTTTTTTTGTGTTTACTGGTTTTTTTTTTTTCAGCACAGCTCGAACATGTGCACAAGTGCAAATTTTGCACATGTACAAAATTTGCACTTGTGCATATGCACAGATCCACCTAGTTTTTCCAGCACAGATGTAGATATGCACATTTGCAAAATTTGCACTTGTGCAAAATTTGAACTTTGCACAAGTGCAAATGTAAAAAACCAAGCAAACGCAACTTTTTTTTTCAAAAAAAAATAAAATAGGAAGATCGGTTTCAAATTAAAGAGCATAATTTTGTCGTTAATTTGGTATACTTTTCATAATTTAACACTTTTTCGTTTGATAGATATATTAGTTTTAAAAAAGTGAGGAAAATGTAAAAATGTCCATACTACCCTTTCATATTTAAAATAAATAAAAATGACATGATATTAAATGATTGGCCAGAAATGGTTCTCGCAGTTCTCGTACGAAAAACAGTTCTCTTTTGAACCGGTGCCTATATATATATATATATATAGACAAAAGTTCATGCGAGAACCGTTGTTAGCGCGAGAACCGTGATAACTAATCTAAGCCGTCTAATTCTCCCTCCTTCATTGTCATTGCCCACCCATGAATTCCTCACATGCACCCTGCCACACTCTATCCATCCACGCTCTCCATCCGTTTAACTTCCCATATCCAAGGAACGGCTGAGATTGGTTCTCGCGGTTCTCGTATTAACAACGGTTCTCGCATGAACGTAAGTGGAGGGTCCGAATCTTCAAATTAAGTGATAAACTAGGAACAAGATTTTGGCCGGTGCTATTTCACGCCCAATCACGCACGTCACGTGACACCTCTACATGTCCTTTCACTTATATACTTTGTCTCTTATATATAACTACACAGTAATAAATGTTCATAAGCTAGGCTGTCACTATTTATACCAATATGATACTTGTTTTTATTAATCATTACTATATTACTTTAGTTTATTTAATTATAAATCATTACTATATTACTTTAGTTTATTTAAGAGTCTACCGATCGCCAATAGAGACCAAGCTCCATCATGAAAATATCGATCAAGATATTTTGGAGATACTTCACCGGAGTCACTTCCACCTAGCTATAAGATCGATGAAGAGGGTGATTATGTTAGATAAAAATACTATCTTGTAAAGATCTTAAATTCTTAATAAGAATTCGTTAGAAGATACAAATAATAAAATAAAATAAACATAACATCAAGATATAACTTGGTTTGCTCGTCAGAGCCACAATCTACGTCTACGGTTAGGAACCAGATAGGTTGAATGAAAACTAGCTACAATATAATTAACACAAACTAGAGATCCTAATCCTGATACAACTCGACTAAACAATAATAAGCACCGAAAGTTGGAATTCAATGTCAAAGTTTATCCAACACGCTATTCAAATTTCAGCTTTATCCCATCTTATTTGAATAAGTCAGTTCAAATTACAAGCTTCTAGATATGATTGAATTTGAATTTCAAGCCAATTAATTCTCTATCCATTGTCTTTAACTAATCAATAATTAAAACCGGTAATCATCGAACTTTCCAATAAATTTTAGTTTCAAATATCATATCGCTAATTTCAAGTCAAGCCTAGACACTCACTGGGATTGTTTTCTTCATTATCATACTACACACTACTACAAATAGTACATTTTGCGACAGTAAAATCCGTCGTAAAACTTTGTTTGCGATGAATTTTGGCGGTCCCAAAAACCCTCGTCGGAAAACCAAGTGGCGACGGCTTTGCAACGGGTGAAATTTGCGTCGGAAATACGTCGGTGTTTTGCGTCGGATTTGCGTCCACCTAGTTTTTGGTGATGTTTTGCGACAAATATAATTTTGTGAAGGGTGTTATTTGCAGCGATTTTGTGACGGATCTACGTTGCGACGGTTTTGTGACGGATATAAGTTGTGACGGTTTTGCGACGGCTAATTTTTGCGTCGGATTTGCGCGGTTTTACATTAGGGTCTGACATTATGTATAAAATCTCATCTGTCACAATTCCGTCGCAAATATGGTAAAATCTTTTTTTTTAGTATTTGCTTTATAATATCCATTTTTTTCTTGCTCATACAAAGACTCAGATATCCATTAACATACAACATAACGTAAATATTAAAAAGTTATCCAAATTTTAACAAACAAAATTCGTTTAATTGATAAGAGTTTCATAATAATCTTATATAAAGATATGAAAATGCACATGAGCGTGTCTATAGAAAAACATATAAAACTCTTACTTGACCAAACCATCAACAAGTATAACAAATTATATGACTCGTGTTTGTTGATGCCTTTTTTGCTACTTTTTATGTAAAAATGCAAAAATAAGAGTTCAAAGTCCGCCGTAAAAGTCTGAAATTTGTGACGGATTTGTGAGGGGCTTTTTATTTATATACTTTTTTATTATCATTTATATATTTTTGCGTCGGAATATTTGCGTCCATTTTTTTCGTCGCAAACCTGTTCGTCGCTAGTCTGTCACTATTCGATCAATCGCTAATTTCCTTCGGAAACCCTCCCGTCGCCAATTTTTTGCTATTCCGTCACTAATCCTGACCACATGGTTGTGATGGTTTTATGCATTGAAGTTTATCGCAAATCCGTCGCAACGTCGTCGCAACTTTTTTATTTTTTGCTACAGATTACGTCCGTTGCAAATTTTCGTCGCAATAGCCTGTTTGTGTTGTAGTACACCACACCAAAAATGTCTTCTCTTATTCATTAATAAAAACGTTCGAAATGGATAATAATCAATCACAATTATAATTGCTTAATTAATTTTTTACACATATTTTGTGTTATAGGAACATAAACTTCATATACAACACTTTTAAAAGGTTCAAACTTTTATATGTACATAACTAATAATAGATAAAAATTAAGAAAAATTCAAGTTTACAAAAGCGAATTTTTTAACTTAAAAATTTTCTCAAAAAGTTATACACTTAATTAGAAGTGTTAAATATAGATAGTGTTTAAATTAATAAATGTGATAATTAACCATAGTTTTTATATAGAACTTTGTAAGAAGTTAGTTACGTCACTTATTTTTATACACATGTATAATCCTCTATATTACATGCGAGACAATTTCTATTAAATATAAACTAGCAGCATACTCGCGTAATGCTTCAGCGGCAATAGTTTCTATTTTGTAACATGTCGTTTTTAAAAATATAATGATATATAACTCAGGCAATCAATGCCACAAAAAAGTTTTCAGGAATATGTCCGTTTTTTTCAAATTTTCTTATATTTGTATCAACTATTTTATTAAGGGCAAATTGCCGATAAACATAACTAAAATACCCAAAATTACCAATAAAGGTAACGCTAATTTTTAGGCAAAAAAAGGATTATGAATTTTGATTTCTTATAAAAAAAGGTAAGTAGTAACCGGGAGTTTAAGTTGTAGGTCAAAACTTAGCTGAGGTGGCAATATATTTATGAGGTGGCATTTTTATTTAATTTGAATTGGGTAATCACATTTGTGAGGTTGCCAGGTAAGTCCATCATGCTCTCTCTCCACTCTCTCTCTGAAAATGGTTCCAACGCCACCACACAACTCCACCACCACCACTCCACAGATCCACCACCACCACAACTCACGGATCCACCACCGGCACCACCACTCCAGATCTACGCCACCGTCGCTCCAACTCCACCATCTCTCCACCGTCGCTCCAAATCCACCATCGCTCCATTTGTTTTATTGATCATCGCACCAACGGGACCATCGCTTCCCTGCACCATCGCTTCACTACCGTCGCACCCCTGCCACCATCGCTTCACTGCACCACAGCTTCAAGAACAGATATGTGCGGCGGCGGTGGTTATGACTTAGGGTTTTCAGATCCGGGTTCATATCTGTTATTCAAAGTTCAGATCTGCTCTTCATAGTTCAGATCTGTTATTCGAGGTTCAGATCTGTTCTTGAGTTGTGTTCGTAGATTAGGGCTCAAGATCTGTGTGTTTGAATGTGAAGATCCAAGTATTTTTGTCCAGATCTTGTTTGATGGCTCAAGATTTGTGTGTTTGTTTGTTGGTGTTTGAGGGCTCAAGGTGGAGGCTGTTCATGGCCGTGGTGGTCAACGGCGGAGGACGGTGGTCAACGGTGGAGGAGGGTGGTCAACGGCCGATGATCTTCATATCTTTAAGAATATTAACATGATTAACTTTATAAACTTAGAACTCATAAATTGTATTAAAAATTAAAAAATGTAAAAATATTAAAAGCTGACTGGATAAATATGTAAAGTTATAAGCATAGAACACGTTAGCATCAAATATGACATGGCATTGTCTAGACTGCCACGTATATTGCCACATTGATTTTAGCAGGTTCAAGAGGTCACTATACCCTTTTTTGTCAAAAATTGAAATTTATAATCCTTTTTTAGCCTAAAAAAATTGACGTTACCTTTATTGGTAAATTTGGATATTTTAGTTACCTTTCTCGGCAATTTACCCTTTTATTAATTTAAAAATAAATTTCTAAAAAACATTAAAATAAGAAAAAGGGTTTATATTTATGAAATAAGGAGAGAAAAATTAATAAGATTTTAGATATTATGTTGATGTGGCTGGATAATTATATTTGTGTGATAGTGTGTGTTAGAGGAAGAGTATATATTAAATACTTAAAAAGTTAAAGTAAATTAAGAGAGTGAAATAGTTAAATATTTAGTGGATGAGATTAAAATTGATAAAAATAAGGGTGAAATTAAAATAGTGTTAAATAATTCGAAAGTTGTAAAATGTGTATAATTATTTGAACTACTTAAATTTAAATAATCCTAATAATTTTAAGAGAGAAACTTAAATGTATTAAATAATAGTAAAGATAAATATAATGTGTGTGTGGAAGGGTATAAGTTATTTTCCTCACTAATAATAATAGAAAAATCCCGTATTGGATAGGAAACTTATTCCACAACACCAATTTTCACTAGAGAATCTTTGATTCTCATCATCCAGCGTATTGCTTAGTCTCTTCCTACCACGTTAAATTTTAGACTCGCTTAATACATAATTAGTACATTAAAGATAAAAAAAAGAAATAAAAAAGAGAGGAGTTTACTAAAATAAATAAAATAAAATCCTTTTATCCCTGCCGCTCACCTTACGACGCGGTTCCCACCTTCAGCCCTCCAACACGGTGCACCTGGTGTGGTTGGTTATGTGACGACAGCGCAAATCTTCAACCCTTGGACCCCCTCACCCCATGGTCCACTCCGATATCTCTTAATATCTTTGTTGTGGTATGTCGATATATATATATATATATATATATATATATATATATATATATATAGAGAGAGAGAGAGAGAGAGAGAGAGAGAGAGAAAAGTTCAAACGAGAACTGTTTTTCGTACAAGAACTGCGAGAATCAATCTGAGCTGTCCAATTCTCCTTCTTTTAATGTCATTGCCCACCCATGAATTCCTCACATGCACCCTACCACACTTGATCCCCTCTACGCTCTCCATCCATTAACTTTCCATATTCAAGGAACGACTGAGATTGGTTCTCTCAGTTTTCGTACAAAAAACAGTTCTCATTTGAACTCTCTCACACACACACACACACACATATATATATATATATATATATATATATATATATATATATATATATATATATATATATATATATATATATATATATATATATATATATATATGCTAGTCTTTTTGGAATTAGTTTTTACTGTTTACACATGTTCAGTTGTTTGTATTCAATTAATTAATGTTGCTAGTATATTATAATGATGGTGCACCGAGGAAAGCGTAATAAAAAAATAAAATATATATATGTGAAAATCTTTCCTTGTCATGCACTGAAGTTCTTGCTTAGTGTTATATTCAACAAAATCAAACCTGCAGTCAAAAGGTGGAGTCAATGTGATGCTTTTGCAATTGCAATCTATGTGCGGATGATCTTGTTTTGAACTAATCTGGTGGTCAGTGGTATGGGCTACTATAGGTTGGAAGGACGTATGACTTAAGATTATGGGTTCGAGTCTCGTTATAGACAAATTGAGGGTAAATTTAAGAGACTTTAAAAAAAAAGCTTGGAATTGTGTGTAGCTTGATTTTATATCGTTTATTATTTTAAAGGTTTTATGTATATCTTCTATCTTTTATTCTTAAGACAAGTATTGAACTTATAAGAAGAGATGAAGAAAGATAATTAATGGATTCCATATAACAAAATTTACATTATATGATACCGTGAGTTGTGTTCAATATAGTCCATATAAAATACATAGTCCTGAAATATTAATATTTAATCACATGTGATTCGGTATACAATCATACGTGATTGTAAAAACAACACATGTGAATTACGAAAAAGCCACTCTGCTCAAAATTTTAAAATTCAATCTGGAAAATTGATGGAGCTGATCCAAATGCTAAAATTAGTCCCTTAGGACTATGGATACATTATGGACTATATTGAACATTTCTCATGATACAATACTCAACATACCCCCAAGACCATAAAACAACCATCACCGTTATATCATAAATTTAATCCTATAGTGTTCATACACAAGCACAAACCAGATTTACACACATAATTAAAAATGTAAAACCTTGGTTTCAAAATAATTATTTTTTTTAACTTTGCACAAACACTCTTGTGTAATGGAAGTCCCAATATAATCAAACTTCATTTTTGTTGATTTGGGGTTTTGAACATACATACATATCTACTATATAAACAGATTAAAAAAAACGGATAAATGGGGAGCAAAACAGATTATAAAACAGATAAATAGATCAAACAGAGAGTGCAAAACAGATTAAATAAAACAGATTAAACACCTAAGACTTTTCAAATCAGAACATGTATTGGACAGTGAATGAACTTTTTTAGATCATTAAAGAACATATTAAAGAACATTGAAACAAAAACAAATTAGAATGGGGATTGAGAATAGGATGAACAAGTACCTTCTCATCCATGAGTATCATATCAATACTAGCCAAGTTTGAGGGATTATTGTTGTAGTAGGATTTCCACAGAAGAAGAATCTTTACTTTGATAGTCCATGCTTCAGTACCACCGTTGATTTCTTGCACGTAGTTATGAACTAGAGTTAGAGCCATCGTTAATGAATGAACCCAAACGATAGAAACATAAAACTCACGTATGAAGAGAGAATAAAATTTGAAATCAGGAGTTCCGTTTAAATATAACCAGGTTTCCTTCAATTTCTGAATTTGTTGAAACTAATTGACCAACAATCCTAGATATTAGGATATTAGTTTCGAGATCCTAATCTGATTTTAATTTTTGAATTTTAAAAACAGATTAATTCAGATTTTAACATTTTGTTTAAATAAGATTTATTTTATTTCAATTAGAAACATTCTATTTGAATTAGAACAGATTGCATGACTTGTTTGGATAAAATAAATTAGTTTAAATTAGTTTGAATTAGAATAAACTACTTTAATTTAGTTTGAGTAAAAACACAGCATGTGCCCATTTCAAACAAAATCTCCTGTAGCTTCATTTATGCAGCTACAAATTAATCATGAATTCATAAAATCGTGAATTCATTGTGTATTATAAGTTGACCTGAAATAAGAACGTTTAATATATGAATATTCATAACATGTACATAATACTAAGTATAAGCATATTCAAACAAAATCCCCTGTAGCTTCATTTATGCAGCTGATTGTCTAATTAAGAAGAACAAATTAGGACCAGTTAGATTCAATAAATGAAAACCCAAATGATCCATATTTCTAGAATAATCACACAAAAGCTACCAATCTCATACAATGAATCGCTGAGAAAAAAAGATTAACATGGTTACTGAAAATACATACTTAGACACATTAAGACCAATTGATGGATCATGAATTATACGAACAGATCAGTCATCGACAAGAACAACAAATTAATCATAAAATCGTGAATTCAATAAAGGAAAACCCAAATAATCGAAGAACCCTAGTCCAATTTAGGGCTTAAGTAAGTGTACCTTGAACCCTAGTCTGTGATCGTTGGAACCCTCTCGTGAGTACTCCCGAACCATGGTTGATGACTCAATCCAAGAACGATGCCTCAGTCAACGGAATTGTAGTTTAGAATACGAAATGGAGCGAAAAACCAATGTCAAAGATCGATGCATATTGCGAAATGGTGAAAGGATTTAAATCGATTCTTCAATTTCTTTGACTGATAGCAGAACGTTCGCTTGATTTTCAAGAAGACCAGTAAATTTGATTTTGCGAAATGGCACGATCAATTTCTTGAAATTCATCGGAGAAGGAACTATCGCAAGCAAGAGAGAGGAGAAGTCTGTTAATCGTTTGGGGGAATAAATTAGCTGATGTGTAATGTCAAAATTAAGGGTATATAGGTAGCTAGGAGGTCAAAATTAGGAGCTAATTAGGAACAATTTTAATGAAATTCTGAAATCTGATTTGGCTGATTAGTGAATTAATGATATTATAAAGTTAGCCTTTTAGTATTTATAAAAGATAAAAGATATGGTTCTATAGCAGCAAAAACCCAATTTATTGAACCGTTTTTTGAACCGGTTCACAATTTAATCTTTAAAACTAGTCATGTCAACCCGAATTTTAAAACCTTATTATTTATGAATAATGCATATTTCCTTGTAAAAAGAAACAAGTGTTTGATAACCTAATGTGAACCTACATGTCTATGTAGTTAGAAAAAAAATGTCCATTAACTGATTCAATTACTAATTAATTAATTGTTAAAAAACACATATCTTAATGATTTTTTATGTGATTATTGGAAACTGTTCAAATTTGGTTAGTTTGATCACCTTCTGAATATCGTATATATCCACTTTGCTCATAGTGGATATGAGAAAATTGTGTTATGCTTTATTTAACCCATGAATTTCAATCACTTAATGATTCTGAATGGTTATTATGTATCATTGATGACTACACAAATTAGCTAAATAGCATCTTTTGATTAAGTGGTATGTGAGTTTGGAAATGGTATTTCCCAATCTTAAGGTTCTGGGTTCAAATCCTGGTGCGAATATATAGTGTGGAATTAGGTAGGTGTGTGTTTAGTTGTTCAAAAAATAGATAATCAATGGGTCGTATGTTGATATAAGTAGTATGATATTAGGCCAAACCACAACTATTCTGAAGAAGAGGGTGGGTGCCTTCGGGTTTGACGTGAACACCACCGCCTCCTACCCCAACACTTGGGGATCAACATCCTCTGATTTAGGTAACTAGTTCCCTCCCCTCTCCCGTTCTCTCTCCTCTTTCCTCTATCTCTCTCCTTTTTTCTTTTTCCCTCTTCTTTTTATCTCCACCTCTCTCCCCTCTCCTTTTTTTTCTTTTTCTCTGTTCACTCTCTATATCTCCATCTCTCTCCTCTCTCTTCTTTTCATACTTAATAAAAAATGTGAAAGAATGGAGGATTAATTATAGTATAAGAGAGTCGGAAGAAAGATAGAAAAGAGAATAATGTGATATTGATGTATCAAGAAAGATGAGAGAGTTAGGAAGGGTGGCCGTGAATAGCCTAACATGTAAAAAAAGAGGACGGAATGTACTCCTAAATGAATTGATGATTGCAAAGCGAAAAAAGACATTTTATTGTAACATCTATTTTCATATTCACAATTACCTCATTATGATCCTTAATAACAAATAAAGCTTAATTATGTCTACTAGTTCATATTAGGTAAATGATGAATTTAGACTAGAGTTGGAAACGAAAATGAGTTTAAGAAGGGTGAAAATGTGTGCGAAACATGAAAAAAGACACATCTAACGTATGTTAAATTTACTGTTTTGATCATATCTTTATGTATAAACTCAAATTGAAATGATTCAAGCGATTACATAAACTAGGCTCGGCAAGCTACAACTACATGGAAATTAGAAAGCTCATTGCATAGTGGTCTCTGACACTTTGTATATTATGTTTTCTTTTGTTTTTAGGGTTCCTAGAAGCCAGTAGCTCGTTTCTTTACATAGCTTAGGTGGAAATTGATATTTTACACCATCAAACATCTTGAAGTATGACAAGATTGGACTAAGTCTAGAATCAACAAGAATGCGGTATAGGGTAATCAATTATACCTTCGTAACTTCATATGATTATGTACATAGCAAGGGCCGGCCCTGGGGTAGGCCACAAGGGTCGCCGACTAGGGACCACAATTTTAAGGAGCCAACTAGTTAATTTAAGCTTTTATATATATTCATGTATTTATGTAGTAACATTGTTCGAGTGTTTAAACAATTCAACAAAGTTAACATCCCACTCCAAGATTGGTTCCGTAGGGAGTCTCCTTCGAGATCAGATGCTGTGAATATTTCCTGGGCTCTAGATAGAAGCGGAGAATTTACGGTTGCTTATCTAAGAAAGGCTTTTGATGAGTGTTATCTGGAAAAAATTGATAACTTTAACGTCCAATGGGTCTATTGGATTCCAATCAAAATTTGTGTGAATGCTTGGAGGGTGGCTCACCAAAGACTTCCTACAAAGATTAACTTACAAAAGAGGGGCATTACTTTACTATCAACTCTCTGTGGATTATGTGGAGATGGAGAGGAAACCGAAGACCATATTTTTGTTCACTGCCCATTCAGAAAACGTTTAAGAGGTGAGATATGCAGATGGTGGGGTTTCAACGAGGGCTCGATTACTGATACACAGAGTTTACTCCATTGGGGCTCCTCTATGCAACTAAAAGGTAACACACTTCAAGTTTTTACCGGGGTTGTTTATACGTATCTGTGGATCGTTTGGAAAATTAGGAACGGGGAGGTATTCTCCTCTGCCAACACGGATAAGGAGTCTTTGGCAAGCAATCAAATACAAGTCCTCTCTTACTTCTGGCTCAAAAACAGATCTGGAAAATCAGCTGTAGAATTCAACTGGAGTGCTTGGTGTATCTCGCCAAACACAAGCTTTCCATCTTAACCTGTCTCGTAAAATCGTTCGGGCTGCTGGCTTCTCGTTGGGTGATCTGGAGCTGTTGCTATGCTCGTCAATTGGTACTCCTGGAGCTAAAGTGATTCTCAAGTTAGGAGCCTGCTTGCTGCTGTGCACAGTGGTGTTCATTTTGGATCTTGCTGGGTTGTATTAATTCTTGTTCAATTAGGATCTATTGGTGTTGCTTAGATGCTGTTTTGGTGTGATCCTCATTATTGTTTCTTGACCTTGTATTAAGCTTAGCATCTTGCTAGGCTTCTTTTATGGTTTTAATTTATTTGTTGGGCGTAGGAGGGTGATGTCAATGCCGATGCTCTACTTTCGTTCAACTTTTGCCGTTAAAAAAAATGTACGTAGAAAGACCAGTAAATAAATATGTCAAGCCCATAAAATGGTGAGGAGGGCCAAGTTCTAAACTTTCCGGTTGGAAAATCAGAGGCACAATTACTATTGGAAGGAGAAATTACTTTAGAGGTTCCTTTTTATAATTCTATTGAATGCCTGCAAATAATTTGACCACCCTATACTTAGTTGTATATAGATATGTTTAAACATATGGGTTAAAGTTATATAAGCACAACAACGTTTTTCCCATGTGCTAATACGAAACTTTATGGTATTTGGTGTAGGGATTTACAAGGTACAAACATGCACAGCGAAAATAATACAAAACTTGTAAATCCCGTTCCCAGAATCCCAACTGGATCAGATGGGGAAAATAATACCAGAAATCATTACCAGATATGAAGATCATACAATATTCACAGGTTTAAAATAGGTTTATATAAAAGATAGAAAATATACCCTGTGACTGCTTAAGGGGGATACACAGCTACTGCACCATGTGAACAGGCTGCTAGACTGCCTACCAAACAATACCCCATAGTAGAAATCCCACGTGTGTGTAAACCGCCAAAAGCAGCCCACTTTTGGCTAAACCCTATCGCTGCCGAGGAAACCCACCACCGCAAAGGGAGGGTCTCGGCCTAGGGTGTATACGCCGGAAAAAGGAGGGCCGCCGCAAGGCACCACCGCCGTCCGCCGTCGTCCGTCGCAGGGCAGCTGCTGAGCCGCCGTTCGCCGTCGACCACCGAGTGTGGTGGTTGGTGTTCGTCCGAGAGAGAGAGAGATCGAGAGAGATGGAGAAAGAGTGTCTTGGGGTTGCTTTTGTGAATTATGAATTGATTAATTAGAAAACTAGGGTTTGTCTCATGTAAATATCAATTTAAATGGACCATTTAAATATCAATTTAAATGGACCAAGCCCATGAACCTTAAACCCGGTCCGTTTGATCATTAATCAAAACAACCCCTCTAGTTTAGTTATTATTAATTAACTAACTGTTAATTAATATTTTCCCCAACCAAACTTAATCTATTAAATATTCAACTAATATTTAATATTCTCTTTCAATAATAAATATCCATTTATTATTTCTCTCTCTTTTCTTATAATTAAATAGCTGTTAATTATAACATTTACACACAATGTATTGTTTCCTAGTTCATTATTTGGGTGTGCAGCTGTGTGACTCTTTAGTGACTCATAGTGTCCATGGATGTGATGACACGTGTACACTATCCCTGCACACAATCCTTTCATTTGGAACAAATATGGTTACTAATGTATCGATTGACAAGTCCATATAATAAATTGTTATATTTTTGCAGGTACAGTCACCGGATTCTTCGATTCTTTAGAGAATATGTTGTTTAATAATTTGGTATAAGTACAAAAAAGAGTTAATCACAAATTTGGTCTTTACTGTATACCTCATTTTTCACTTTTAGTCCTTTTTTTTCCAAAAAAACTACCGATTTAGTCTTTAAAATGAGAATTTTGCACACTTTTAGTCATTTCCCTAAACGGATGTTTATTCTTAACGTTATTTTAGGGGTATTTTCATCTTTTTGGGATGAAGGCCCAATTTTTTAGCTAAGTAGTTACAATTGAAGTCTTTTTTTACCATTTTCAATATATTAATTGGCCTTATAATTATTAAATGATTTTAAATAGTTAATTTTTTTTAAATACATTTTCCTCTCTCTAATTCCAAAACTTCTCTCTCAAGTTCCAACACTACTCTCTGTGATTCCAAGAACCAAGAAAACCACCACTGCCACCGCCCACCTCTACCATCACCATCACCACCTCCGCCACTGCAATTACCATCGCCACCTTCGTCGTTGGAATCACCACCGCCACCAAGAACAAACAAACACACACACACACACACACTCTCTCTCTCACTCTCTCTGTGTATCTCTCTCTAAAATTCCAACCACCAAGAAAACCACCACTGCCACTGCTCACCTCCACCTCTGCATCACCACCGCCACATTTGGTGATGGAGGTGGTGGCTGGTTGTGGTGGCTAGTGGTTGTGGTAAGAGAAATAGAGAGAGAAATAAGAGAAATATGTGTGTGTAATATATATTAGTTATATATTATTTTTGAATTATTTATAGTTAAAGGAAATAATAAAAAAAAAGAGTTATTTACAAAGTTTGTCTTTTCTGTATACCCTTACACATTAATTGTAACTATGTAATTATAAAATTGGTTGTTTATTCCAAAAAGACAAAAATAACCCTAAACTAACGTTAAGAATAAATGTCCGTTTAGGAAAAAGACTAAAAGTTTGCAAAATTCTTATTTAAATGACTAAATTTGCAGCTTTTTGAAAAAAAGATTAAAAGTGAAAAAAGAGATATACAGAAAGAACCAATTTTATAATTAACTCTAAAAATAATGTTTCTCATAGGTAAAACTCACCGTAGTTGATGGTTAAATCACACTAAATAATATAGCTAGCACAAAGCATATAGCAGAATTAATCATTTCTATGTACGATTTTAATAAGATCACATACGATTACATCTTTATTTATTCTTGTATATATTTGAGCCTAAGTAAAAGAAGTAATGAGCCCATATGGAATGAAATGATGACCCCTTGACTCATTTGTTTAATGCAAAATATTGCAAAGATGTTTTCATTCATACAAAGTGGAGGGTTAATTTGAGAAAAATGTTCTTATCGTAAGTATCACTATAATCAATCTTGACTCTTAGTTAAAATAAATCAGTGAAGAATAAAAATGATAACCCATTAATGATGTATTAATGCCTTATTAATGATATACTAATTAATGATAGTAATTTTAGGAAAATCAAGATTCCTCTTTAATGATGTGTCACCAAACGCAATTCAAGGTTAGAAAAATCTATAAAAGACAAATATCCTTATTAGTAAGTATTAATGATGGTTCCAAATGATCTTATATGTATGTGTATGTATATACTAGCATAATACCCGCGCAATGCGGCGAAGACAAATAATTCTCACTCGATAACATGTCTATTTTCGATAAAGTAGGGGTACCATAATCACGCACTATGATGATTTTGAATAGTTTTCATCCGCAACATCTATACTTTTTTCTACTTTTAAAATTTTTTATTGCTTTAACTATTTATTAATTTTTATTTAATTTGTTTTAATATCTTATAGGTTACAAATTAATTTGTTTTGACTTGACTTTTTTAAAACATCATTTATTATGAAATGCTTAGTTATTATAATGGTAATTAAGAATATAATTAAGTCCATTTAGTTGTTTTCTTTTAGGTTTAAATGAGGGTATATTAGTAAATTCATCTTACTTAAATTTTAAGAATTTAAGCAAAAATGCTAAATGCTTTATAATGTAGTATAGATAAAGTTAACCAACAAATATTTTATATTTGCTTTATGTCCATTTATGTGTTGGTTGATCCCACCAATCCCACCATATAAGATCATTTGTGTCATGCAACTTGACGATGTACCCTCTATTTAAAATATATATATCATGACCGGATCAAAGCCCAAAAGCTGGCAGACAAAATTTGTGTCCCCCAAACGGAGAAAAAAAATGATCGTTTTATAAGTTTTGCCCTCTCATGCAACTTGACGATGTACTCTCTATTTAGAATTATGACTGGGTTTAATTATACGGTTTAATCTGAAGGTTTAAGCTTTATCTTACACTCTCCCCAATAAATAGGGGAGACTTCACTTTATTTAGGGTACCTCACCTCTCCTCTCTCTCTCTCTCTCTCTCTCTCTATATATATATATATATATATATATATATATATATATATATATCGTTGTTAGTGCGAGAACCGCGATAACCAATCTCAGCCGTTCCTTGGATATGGGAAGTATTATGGATGGAGAGCGTGAAGTGATAGGGTGTGGCAGAGTGTATGTGAGGAATTCATGAGTGGGCAATGACATTGAAGGAGGGATAATTGGACGGCTTAGATTGGTTCTCGCGGTTCTCGCGCTAATAACGGTTCTCGCATTAACTTTTGTCTATATATATATATATTGTTGGGGAGATAGCAATATCAAACCTAAATCAAACATGTCTATTAATTAAAATAGGATTTGATGTTAACAAAACCACATATTCAGTTTTCGACTTAGATTAATGAAAAACATGTGTTGTTTTTCATATTAGACTTAAAGAAATTTATAAGTAAAAAATGTCAGCTAAAGAACAAAAGTGTCAGCTGAACACCGAGTATCAGCCAAATGACCAGCTTCAGGAAGATCAGCTAAGAGAAAAATATCAACCGAGAAGTATCAGCTGAGGATCTACAATGGATCAGCTGATGGTCCAAAAGCATCAGCTAAGGAAAGCTTCAAGTTCAGCTGAGCTGTCTAAGATCAGCTGACACAATCACATTGATCAGCTGATGCCTCCCATCTGTCAGATAAGGTATTTGTTACCTATCCAATCCTTCCTTCATAAGCTGATAATACTAAGATGATTAGCTGAGCCCTTAGGATTAGCTGATAGTTTAGTTTAATTAGTCTATTAGCTGTACTCTGATTTGTATTGTTAGCTGAGCAATTAGATCAGCTAAGCAAATCTGAGTAGCTGAGTCTTTCACATTTATCCTTAGCTGAGCAAATTTATGTTTGCAGTTCAGTGTTTGTTAACTGAGTCTTTATACGATATCTCAGTTAATAGTTTTTCTTCGTAATATTTTCTTCAGTCAAAGGCAGAACATGTGTTGTTCTTATTATGCCTTAGATCGTTCTTTGTAAAAGTACTTAGCACTTTTTGTGTCTGCAAAGAGACAAAAATGATAGATATTTATCCTCTGGAAAAGGAGAAAGATACTTTAGAAAAGAAAATCTCAAAGATATGCTTCAACAACTAAGTATGGCTGGCAACTCTATACTTGGTAAAGTCAAATATTCAGAAAGCATGGTGTTGATAAAAGTACAAGCATGGAAAAAGAAGTTTACTCTCCCAAGACATAAATGTAGTACTTTAATAATATAATTATAGATAGTGGGTGAACACCTTACTGAAAAGTATGTTCACTTTAACACACTTTGTGTATAAATTTAACTTACCTTTCACCTACTTACTTTATCTATTATAATATTATTAAACCATGTACATTTGTCTCCTTCTTCACTCCATCAACCCGGACACCATATGGCTTATATATACTCATGTATGGAAACATGCTAAGCAAGCGAATAGTTAGTTGAATACTGAAATCTCATCTGTTGAGAATTAGAAGAGTTAGCATTTTACTTTCAGTATAACAAACTTGTTCATGTGTTGAACATCTTAGACATAAGTTGTTTAAGATTAGCTTAGTCTATGTGTTAGACGAATTTAGTTGCGACCTTTTATTGAACTTAGATTTTCCGCATCTAGTTCATGTAATTCTTGATTCACATCAATAAGAATTATATAAAAGTAAACCGTGTGTCTCTTAAATTTTAATTTGCTAAAGTTTGTATTCAACCCCCCTTCTACAAACATTTGTTGTTGTAATATCCATTCGGGAACAACATATATATATATATATATATATATATATATATATATATATATATATATATATATATATATATATATATATATATATATATATATATATCACCTAGACACGTTATCTTCTCTCTCGCTCCAAATTTCTCTTCTCGCCACTATCAAGAACTAACCAAACTCGTCACTTCACCAAAGACTTTCAATCCAGATATTAGGTTAGTCATTGTAATGGGAGACAAACATCACGACTCAACTCCGGTTCCTTCCCTATACTTATGCCTACTAACCTATGCGCGATTATACCGATCTCTAAATTTAAATAAAAGACTAATTTAAATCGTCTATATTAGATAATTCTAGTATTTTATATTAGTATAATTGAATATTAAGTAATAATTTAAGTTGAAAATTCAATTTGATTTTAACTTTTTAAAGTTAAAGTTTTTTTAATTAAAATCAAATTACAAATAATTTCATATATGCTCTTTTTTTAACTTTGTAATATCGTATTTGGTCATCCTAATTTATAAATAACATATTTATCATTTATAACATTTCAAAATATTATATTGAACCAAATTTTAGTTTTATCATTTTAAATTAAATTTATAAATTCAATTCTTTTTAATTATAAGCAATTAATATTGGACCTTATTGCTTATAATTGTAATGATAACTATCGATAACTTGTACAAAAAAATTAAACACGCTTTGTATTATCATGATACCACATATTTGTAATCACGTTTGCACTATGCTTCCACCACCACTCTTGGTGTTAACGCCATGTGTCGCTCCATTTATTTCTCTTTTTATAATTATTTTATATTTTTTATTTATATTTAAAACTTATAATTTTATCAAACCAACTCATGTATTAAACAGACATTCAATCTAGTACTCTAATAATATTAAAATTAAATACATATTGTTATGTTATTTTTTTTTTGAATATTTTTATTTAGTTTGTTATATAAATATATCAATCGATTCATTCGGTTTTAACAAAAATCATATATATAGATATCAACGAGCGCTCATTAAACTACTTTATCGTTTTTTATGAAATTAAAATACATACACAACACTTCAACAATTAAGCATTTAAATTTTGATATCCATAAGCGTTTTGTCACTTAAACATATATTTGGGGTACTAAAAAGCACATCTTCTAGTTCTATTAATCAAAAGGCCATTATGGACCAAGATCCAAAGGGATCAATCTTTACTTTCTTAGTGCACCCTTAGGCGAGTGAAGAAAGAATGCTTGACAAAGGCGCTCTCTCTCTACGGTCTTGTGTGAACTCCTTTCTACCCATTAGAAATTAGATTCAACTAAGGGCATTGGAGCACTTTGATGTTCATCCTCGCTCGGTCACGCCGGGTAGATAAATAAAGGAAAAAGACTTCTATAAAGCATGCAATTCATATGCCTATTTATCTCCTTGTTTGTGGTTGTGATAAAAATTTGTTGCCTTTCTTAAAAAAGAAAAGAAAATAAATCAATAGTTCATAGTTTGTGGCATCTCATATATGTACGAGATTTGTTCATAAATTGGTTTTTGTGGTTCTCACAATAAAAATAGTTCTTAAATAAACTTTTGTCTATATATGGGAAGATTCAAAGAGAACTGTTTTTCGTACGAGAATTGCAAAGAACCAAACTTGGCAATTGATTAAAATGAATCATTAGCTAATAATTGAGGCGGCTATTGATTGGCTCATTAATGATGCATTAATGAGGAGTGTTTTGACAAATCAAGTCTCGGAAATTAATGATGGCCCACCCTGACACAATTCATAGTTGGGAATATATATATAAATGATCAAATTACCCATATTAATAAGTCATTAATCATGTTGAAAAAAGTTCTCACAATTCTCGTACAAAATAGTTCTTGATTGAACTTTTATATATATATATATAAGGTAATTGAGAACTATTTTTTATACGAGAAATGTAAGAACTGTTTAAACCAACATTAATGACTCATCAATAGGGATACTTTGGTCATTTATATATTTACTCAGGAAGAAGTTCATTCGAGAACTATTGTTAGTGCGAGAACCGCGAGAACCAATTTGGGCCGTCCAATTCCCCCTCCTTCAATGTCATTACCCACCCATGAATTTCTTACATGCACTTTGCCACACTCTATCCCTCCACGCGCTCCATCCATGAACTTCCCATATCTAAGAAACGGCCAAGATTGGTTTTCGCGGTTCTCGGACTAATAACAGTTCACGAATGAGCCCTCCCCTATTTACTTAACCGTGAATTGCGTGTGGGTGACGTGTCATTCGTTTTTGATGCTTGATAATCCCAAAATACCGCTCGTTAATACATCATTAATGAGCCGCAATGAATCATTAATGTGTAACCAAAATTCTTAGTAATTAATTAATTTTAGTCAAATGCTAAAATTGATTCTCAGTTCTCGTACGAAAAACAATTTTATTTAAACTCTTCTTATATATATACATGGACGTTCCTATAAAGAAACACAAACACCATGTCATATCAATCATGTTATCCAATATTTATATGCGGACAGTAAATATAACATACTTGAACATAATTTTGCATAATCTATACTAATATTAAGAGTTTATTCAAGTTTAAGCAGAATTTGGACTGAGCCCGAATACTTATTTATCGACTCGAAGTGTCTTGTTAATACCCCTAATTGATTCCATCAAATAATACCTTATATTTGGTTCGTTGATAATCAAGGCTTGTGCTTAATAATCAATTTAAGTCTATCATAAATGATCTCAACTCCTCTCTAAGTATTGTTTTAATTATCTGAAGACACTATGACCTCTCGTACCAATAAAAACAAGACATTGTGTTTCAAAAATGACACATGGTCACATGTATAGAGAGCTTATATACTTATTACTGGACCCAACTGGGCCTGTTTTAGGCCCATAGTAGTGATAGTACTTGTGCCTAAATAAATTGCAGGAATACTCACCACTCACCACTCACCACTCACAGTCACCACTTCTCACTTCCCTCTTCTCAGCCTCCCCTCATGTCAGTTACATGGATTTTGTCTTCTTGTTGAGTAAAATTTATTTTCCTTGAGGGTTATATGTTTTAATATAATGCTGAGTTGTCTTATATTAATCCTTTTACACGGTTATAGAATATGTTTTATAGTATTAGAGTTTCTTATTACATCCAAAAACGTCATAACTACTTTATACGACACGTCGACACATTTGTATAAGACGTTTATATTGCTGATCCTGTTATATTTAAGTCTCATAAAGTAACCTATTAAACAACTTTTGATGTAGATTCACGCATCATGCAACAACTAAACGCGACTTATAACATATATTCTTAAGTTGAAACACATCGAAACCGATAACTCATGCTTTGTTTTTTTTTTTTTTTTTGTATAGTCATATAATTGCTTCATTACTACAAGGGTCACATTCTTCTATATATCAATTGACAAACTAAATAGTCATTTTCTCATGAAAATTTAAAGGATAGTATAGACTTTTAATATAATACCATGATACTTTGAAGTTCTCATGATATTTACAAGCCAATTAAAAGAAAAAGAATAATTGGGTATTAATATTCTACCTTACACACTAATGATTATTCTATTCTATTTATTGTATATTTTTACTTCTCATTAATAAAGCCTATTAACTCATTAATTAAGTTATTTTTTATAACCCTTTTCTTTTTAGAAATTCACATGTAGTAAGCATTTATGTATACGTAAAATGATTACTTATTTTAAACAAGATGTTTTTTTTTAAATTGCATCTTCTGTTCGATTCCTTAGTGTGTGGGAGATTATGTCAAGATGACTTGATTTATATACAAAATTAGTGTTCATTTATAAAGTATCATGTTTAGCTAAACACATAAGATTATTAATAAAATATTTCAAACACATTCTTAACATATAAATATATAAACGAAAAAGGATTATTATTGATCTAATTTAAAATTAAGAACAACAAAATGTCAAATTTTCAATCTACACGTGATCGAATAAATATTAATATAAAGTTATGACAAAAGTGTTTCCGATATTAATGATTAAATACAAGAATTCGAAAAATGAAAGTTACTTAGGTTGATTTTTATAGTTTGTAACAAGTTTGAATGGATTTTGTGTAATAATATTGAAACTTGGTAACCATTAGGTGATATTTTGTTTTTCAAAAAACAAAACGGATACATGTTAAAAATAAATATATTAACTTGCTTTTACCCAATGCATCGCATGGGCAATTAGAAACTAGTTATAAATCAATTCATAAATTCAAAGTGTCTTTTATTTCACGATTAGAGATTCTATGTATGCATGTAAAATGGTATTCCGTAGTTATATACTTTATGATGCAATGTATCTATAAAACATAACACCGTTTGAACTTATATAGTGATTAAAAGTTATGTTCAATTTAGTCCATATAAAAAACATAGTTCTGAAATTTTAATATTTAATCACATGTGATTCAATATACAATCACATGTGATTGTAAAATTATCACATGTTAATTACGAAAATGTCACTCCGCTCAAAGTTTTAAAATTCAATCCGGATCATTGATGGGGCTGATCTAAAGGCTAAGATTAGTCCCTCAGAACTATGGATTAAGTATGAACTATATTGAACATTTCTCAGTGATTTAAAACTTGATCTTCTTGACATTTTGAAAAAAAAAAAAATCTACCCATTAGCGACCAAATATTTTAGTTGAAGTTTTTGTCAGCGTTTGTAAAACAAACTTCTTCAGATAAACCTCCATAATATTTACCAATTAACTTCTTTTTTATTTACTTTTGAAGCGTCTTTTCGGTTAAAAGATGAGAGAAAAGTACTTTTCTATTTAGATTTAAACAAAATTTGGTACTTGCTAAAAATAAATATATATGGAGGTTTAAACGATAATTGTTTTTTGTAAGAGAATTACGAAAACTAATTTTGACTCCACTTAAAATAAATCAATGGCTTATAATTTTTGTTGGCTTATTCATTAGCCGTTAGGGATTTCGGAAAATCAAAGCTCATTAAATAATGATTTATCCACCTAAACGCAAGTCACAATTGGTAAATATATAAATAACCGAAAATATCTCTATTAAATAGTCATTAATGATGTTAGAAATTAAAAGTTTTAAAATGAAAAATAATTCTTGTTTTTCATATATATATATATATATATATATATATATATATATATATATATATATATATATATATATATATATATATATATATATATATATATATACTATATTATAAGACATTTAAGCCTTATGCTTAAACTCTTAAATTTTAAGTGTTTTGAAAATACTAATTACCCCTTATATAAACTAAATTTAGAACTATTAGATGTACTTAATAAGATTCTTATATTCCATTTTAATAACTAAAATTTACGTATTTAAGAAAATAAAAACGAACACGTATTGAAAGTCAAAGCCAATACAAATTAACTTAATTATTAGAAAAATATTTTCATAACTTTTTTTTAAATTATGGAGAACAGAAAAGTAAAATAAGTGGAAAAAAGATAAAGAAAATAGACATGTTACCAAATGAAAGTTATTCACCATCACCGTATTAAATACATGTCATACTCCTGACCTCTTGAAAATAGACATGATAAGGAGTAAATTTTTTCGTTGCCGTCGCATTCCGCGGGTATCATGCTAGTATATATATATATATATATATAGGGGATGGTTCATGCGAGAACCGTTGTTAGTGCGAGAACCGCGAGAACCAATCTCGGCCGTTCCTTGGATATGGGAAGTTTCATGGATGGTGAGCGTGGAGGGATAGAGTGTGGCAGGGTGGATGTGAGGAATTCATGGGTGGGCAATGACATTGAAGCAGGGGGAATTGGACGGCTCAGATTGGTTCTCGCGGTTCTCGCGCTAACAACGGTTCTCGCATGAACTTTTGTCTATATATATATATATGTATATATATATATGTGTGTGTATGTGTGTGTGTAAATACACAGAGAGAGACATTTACAAGAGGATTGTTTTTTGTTCGAAAAGTGTTTGTAACACCGTTAATAATTCATTTATAGAAGTAATCTGAATTCATATATATATATATATATATATATATATATATATATATATATATATATATATATATATATATATATATATATATATATATATATATATTCACCCAACCGCCAAATAGGTCAACATGGATAAATCGTTAATTATAGAAGTTTGATTTTCTAAAAAACCTCTCATTGATAAGTCATTAATGAAACATTAATAAGCCATTAATAAGTCATTGAGTTATTTATTTAAGGAACAGCTTATATTTGCATGAAAACTGTTTTGAACCCTCATACACACACACATACACATAGTAAAGTTAAGGGAGAAAACCATTTCAAGGAGTACACGAAGCACGGTAGCAAAATCAATAAAATTGGCAATTTAATCGCGATAATATAAAAGTATAAACTTTAAATTGTATTGAAAAATAGGTGCGAAAAGTGATATATATTAGATGCATACAATATTTATAGACGAATCTAGCTTTATTAGATACATCTACTGTTTTTATAATTTTTTTTGCATCATTTTTCAATATAACTTCAAAGTTTTTTGTGCTTTATTTTATTGTGAATAAAAATAAGGTAATTTTATCATGATTTTATTTTTACAACCATTCTCCATGTGATTTTTTATAAATGCAGGTAGTATATATAATATTTTGAATCTTTTTATAGTATTAATATAGAACCTAGTCTTAACTATAGAGCCTAAAGAACTAATCGGAGCCATTGGATCATCTAAATTAATGTTTAAGATTTGAAGATGGTAATTTTGTAAATTATGTGAAAATTATATGGCATAATTGTATATGTGAGGGCAAACATGGAACTGAAGATAAAACCTCCTCCCTTTTTAGTTTTCTCTCTTGATTTCTCCTCTACCGCATTCTGTCAGTCATCCAAAAATGACGGCCGTCCCTCCACTTCCTCCTTCTCGCTGTCGACACGCCGCTTCCGTATCTCCCCGCACGACCAAGATGCAAACCATATCCACCTATCATTACGACGAAGATGAAAACCACAATCTCTCCCTCATTTTTCATGGTTGTCGACGACAAAGATGAACCACGTTTACCTCGTCGCCTATCTTTATCCCCTTGCTGCTACTCCCCCCTCGCGAAGTCATGGTCGGTGCCGATTTTCCCCGTCGACAAACCACCGCGATGTATCTGTTTTCATTGCTACAAGTCCTTTTCCGGCTCCACCGCCAGAAAATGCAACCCACAATTTTGGTTATCATTTTAATTTGGGTTGCATTTTGGTCATCATTTTCATCTGGGTTTCATATTGCTTATCATCTTCATCTCTATTGCATTTTGGTTATCAATTTCATCAACAATTGCATGTTCATATTTGAGATTTGCTTTTTCGTCATTGCTTTTTCAAAATAAAACATTTAGAAATATAAGAATAGTAATCTTAAATTAGAGAGGAAGAAAAAGTGAACCTAATAGTATACTTTTTTTTGGTAAAAAATCTTAAACATGACATAGTTATGATCATTAGAAGGATTAATGGACATATTTGTTTTAGAAAAAGTTGAATGCCCGTGGGAGGCGCATGAGTTAATGCATAAAAGCCAAAATCTTTCATTTGCCCTTTTTTTGATGACACATGTCATCGCCATAATAGTTCTATAGGTTCTATGGATAATTAAGTTTCTATATATCTATACTACTTTATAAAACATACAACATTCTCAGAGTTCGTTTTTTGAACGTCCAAAATGTATTTATTGCAAATGCAGACCATCAAGTCTCACAGTCCAATGGAAGTTATCCCAACAAAATTATAGGTACAACACATAAAGCTTGATTTACCATTACTATTACACAACCATAACACTTGTAGGTTAGTACCCACCTACCACTCATCCTTTTCTTGGTTTTCATTTGAAGCCATTAAGCTCATGTCGTGGGTAGATTTTATCACTGAATCACCACTATTAGCTCTGATATCAGCCACGTAGAGTAAGCACTCAACACATCCAGACTTATGTCCAATTAACTTTAGCAAGGCCGTTTCCATTGTTTATATCAAACATATTGCACATCATTCTGGTATATATAGTAGTTCTTCACAGATACACTCTCTCATAAACCCGCCATCCATCCTAGTTGTAACATCACAGAAAAGATCCACAACAGCTCCCAAGTGACATGAAACACACATAAAACCACATCGCTCACTCGAGGTCACCACTTAAATCACCATTTTGCATACTCTTTTCTGATTGGCCCTCAATCGATATAACATCCCGATTCTTAACTGCCAGGTCCTCATTAGTTTAAGCACTGCAAAAAAACACTAGAATACAACTGTCACTCAATATTGCAAACTCATTCCTTCCCATTTTGGTCCCATAAAAACAGTCAAAGATGTTTAATTATACACACATCAGGGGATTAAACATCAATGACCAAATATACTTAGTGGCTCAACAGGGTTTCGAGATTGAATGGCATGTCTACTAGGTTACTACTCTTCCCACCACTCCCTCAATAGATTCTATCATACCTACGAGACACCTCAACATGGTATGTATGAAAAACTCAGTGGCTCAATGGTCTTTGAACAGGTTAGGATAACACCAAAAACACCACCCGGCCTTCCTCCGAACCTCCATAACTACGAATGCACACCAACACCCCCTTATAACTGCCAATATAAAACCTATGATGACCACCCCAAATCACCTGGTCACTACTATTATTCACAACAGACATCAACCTTCCCGTTACCCTTCCCACATTCGACACAAACCATATTGCTATACGAACAGAAATACACAACAGACCCACACTTTAAACAACAAAGATACACTGAGTCCTGCGCACACATAACATATTACATTTATATTTACCAAACACAAAACGTACCCATTCACACACTTTCCACACAACTCCCTTCCCCATTTGATATACATGCCCATATAGCTTTACCAACAGTGACCACACATGCACCAAATGTTACAATTTTACCACCAGTACTATCTGACACTTGTTAAAAAAACCCGCAGCCACATTCCGATCTCAATTCATTATATCATTTCCACTTCATTGCCCCTTTTTTACTAACAGCGGTACCATCCCTCCCACCCCAAGCCCAATAGTTAGTGGTGCCTATTTGCACACATATAGGGATAAACACTATCTAACTTAGAATAAACTCTGTGGCTCAAAGGTGTACACACACATTTAACAACCCCTCAAAACCCACCACCAAAAATCACTTCTTTCACACACACACATAAAATCCACACTAGGCTTAAATAGGGTCTAAACCAAGTATGGAAAACAGTATAACCCACCTCCCCTCCAAAACCTCATGCACCAGACATAATCAAAACCCTTTATGACAACATAACCTCAACACCACACCCATACCAGTACCCACCCAATACAATACATTAAAGCCATATCTTTTACCTCCTTCCGGCACAAAATGCTTGATACCACCAAAGGCACCTGCAAAACCAAAAAACAACACTATCGTGTAATTGTTAGCACAACCCTCGTAGGAACCACCCCATTGAGAGCCACAGATACTGTAGAAAACACAATGTGACAATGAAGCCATAACCCCGTCCAAACACTAGAAAACAGAACACACCTTCTAGCTATAATAATACCACCTATGCACGCAACACTCATACCCAAAAAAACACACACCAATCCTAACCATCAATCTTTTCTTGATTAATTAGATCTATCAAATTATTAATCTTTCAAAATAGATTAAAATTTTTTAGAAGTTGAAACTAATTCTCTATTTGGTATGCGCGCACATCCCTTAAAAGATAAATTAAATTTATTTTATAGTTGTTACATACATTTTATGGTATCAATTATAATCGTTGGTGTATTACGCGGGTACCTCACTAGTGTGTGTGTGTGTGTGTGTGTATATAAAACATGAAATACCCCTTTTAATATAAATGATAATTAGAAATAATACCCACAACTAGTGCTTTGGGTTCCCTTCCTTTTTCCCTCTTCGGCTTCCCACACCCGAAGCTTTCTTATTTTTTTTTTGTTTTTGTTTTATAGAGAGAGTAAGGAGAGAGAAAATATTTAGGTTGTTTGGGTTTGGTGATACTTAGGTTTCGGGTAAGATCGAGAGATTAATGTAAGAAAAAGTGATGTGGCAGCTGATGTGACATTTAGGTCGGGAATGGTTTGAGAATCCCGCTACTCATGACCTTTTATAACTCATGAGTTCCCATAAAACTAGCTACTTGAATATTCATAGAACTAAGTTTGTTTGCGCAATAACAAAAAATGGGTACTACTGATATGACATTCTTCTTGCTTATATATTATATCAGTTAAGTACAGTTTTTAATGCACATTATACATTTATACATACCCGCATTGCACCCGCGCAATGCGGTGGTGATGACAATAGTTTGTGCTCGATAACATGTTTGATTTAAAAAGTAGGTATTGTATGTGAAATGCGATGTTAGTCAACCTATCAATGTATTTTCCACCTTTTCTAATTTCTTTACTTTTTTTTACAATCAACCATTTTATTAGTTGATAAAATAGTTTTTGAGAAACAACAAAAAAATATTATTATTGAATAATTAGAGAAAAATATATTATAGCCTTAAAATTGTATTGATGTAAGTAATTTAGCGATAATGAGATAAATTGAATAAGTTTTGTGATGTTTAATGATTTATTAAAGTAATAATTACCTTAAATTATTTGAGATAATTAAGGGATGATTTTTTTTGACGAAATTAAGGGATGATTGGTTAGGCTATTGTTTTAAGTATTTGTATCTTAAGTAAAAAAAAATTGTACTACTTAAAATTAAGTAGTCTTAAAAGTTTCAAGAAAGAGAAAATTAAATACTTTAGGCTAGGCGTTGTACCATCGGGTAAAGCGTGCGGGTACCGAAAGTTTATTACGGGTACCAAAGGAACACCACTTCCGTGGTTTGGGGTTCGGCTGCGGGTTAAATGGTCCGGGTTCTTTTACTCGCGAAAGATGAAGCCCAACCCTATCCCCCCCCCCCCACGCCCCCCTCCAACGGCTCCTTCATTTAAAATATAGCCGTTATTTGCATTTTTTTTCAATTTAAATCCACACCCTATATATATATATATATATATATATATATATATATATATATATATATATATATATATATATATATTCTATTCTCCAATTCATTTTACACCACAATTCACCATTCTCTCTTCTTTTCTACTTTCTCTTCTACATTTTATATTTTTACTCATCTTTATTTTTTATACAACATACATCATGGATCCTAACCAAAATTTCACTACACCTCCGTCAACCGGACATAACCGATCGAGATTATTTATATTTTATTGTCTAGTTTTAAGTTTAAATTATGTAATGTCTTAGTTTTTATTTAGAATTTAAGAATTTAGTTTTAATTTTAAAATATGTAATGTTTATGTTTTTATTTAAATTATGAAAAATATTATTTAGTTTTTGAAATACTAGTTTTAATCAATTTATATATTTAGTTATTAAATAAAATATTATTTAGTTAAATAATTAATTGATAAATTGAAAATAAAATTAAAAAAAGTGAAAAAGAAAGGGAAAAGCGAAAAAGGAAAATGATAGGTACAACATTAGTTGGGGGTAAAGAAAGGGAAAGAGAAGAAAAGCAGATGTGGCGCTGATGTGGTTGTAGGTAAAGAAAGAGAAAAAAGTGACCGTAACGCCTAGCCTTATAATGTAATATAGATATCATATTATATAATCAATTTAATTTATCAATGAGTTTAAATAGAACCATAAATTCTCGATTTCTCATACAATTTTTTTATTTTTCGTGAAATTCGAGAAAATAAATTAATAAAAACTTATGAATTTTGAACTCTTTTTATTTCAGAAAACTCTACTGACTGGTTACACGTACTTTTGACTAAAATATCTTTCATTTATTTATTTATTTTTTTGTTCTTTTCATGAAAAAAAGTCGTGTCAAGAACGAAAATATCTAAATGTCAAATGAAGACTTATTTTGTTAATTACAACCCAAACTGAGCTTAAATTTTGTGATAGCTTATAAAAACCGTCATTAACACCAATCAAATTAACGATCGAGTGCTGACTGATTCATTAATTAGTTTCGTATTCAGAATTTTGTTTTGAGTCCGCACGATGTTGGAAGTGTTTTTTTCAAAGGATTTTTCCCCGATTAGGATTATTTTAGAAAAGTTTAGCATTTAGTTGAGATATACGCAATTTAACCGGTTTTATTCATTATTGTTTCCTAAGTATCTTGAGATTATCCCTAATCGAGTAATCGAAACTAAGTGAAGATTGAACACGGTTAGTTCATGCACGGATGCTCCGAATTCAAAGTTTCATATTTTGATTGGCGACTTTTCTCATTGTTTTTTTGTGGGTGAATTCATTCACTAACTTAACTGTAATTCCCTATGGTACTATATCTTGGAAATGCATATGAGCCAAGTACATATATAGGGAATTCCGTAGCGAAAAATGATAGTTACTCCTGTTATTTATTCTTATTTCAATTTTCTATTAGCTACACATTATAAAATGACATATATAATTCACTGATTCATTTTTCTCACATCTTTTATTGAATTTACATGATATGTGTTCATCTTATAAGTAAGAAATAAGTATAAGGGTATATATAATTTCTCTTTTGTGGCTATGGGTTTCAATGAATTTTAAGTGTAACTATTTAGTCCTTCTTAATAGTCTAATTTGAATAATGTGATAGTGATATATGTAAGTATATAACTATATCAAAAATTATTGTAAGACCCAATTGTATCAAGTATAAATCAATTATTAAAGCAAATTACGCAATGATAAACTCGGTTGTATGTATACGTACGTGAAGGGAACCGAGAGCAAGTACAGTTACATGAATATTGAAATGTTTGATTAGAATAGGGCTTACAAACTTGTATTTATACCTATTGGGTATTTGCAAAAGCTACCCTAAACTATCACTAATATCATATATAATATTAAAATTCACTAGAATATATTAAACACAATTTATGAACTAAAAAATATAATTAATTGATATCACATGTTTGTAAAATAATTATGATCTAAATAATAGCAAACTAAAATTTTACTTGGCTCATAACGTGTAGGGTACGTTGTGGCAAAGTGGTAAGAAAGTCTTGAAGTGAAGTTGCCATTTATGATGATTCCCTAAATGAAAATTTTCCCTTGTTTAGGTAAATATTTTGGTGTGGACCATGGGACACCCTCCTATGTCTTGGCTTTACTAGGACAACTTCTTTAAACAAGAAAGACATATACAAGAGTTATTTGTCCTTTGGATAAAAGTAAATTTTACAACTTTTCAATATATACATTAAAAAGTAATAACTGCGTGATTATCTTTTCTAGAGTAAATTAATTCTTGCTTATAGTAAAACTAGATTAAGGCAGGGAGACCCGTTAGTCCTATTTTTATTCTTATTAGTTGCTGAAGCTTTTAACATGGCTATAAAGGTCGCATGTGAAAAAGGAGTTTTTGACGGGCTGCAGCTACCAAATGATGGCCCTGACAAGGGTGTCATCGGTGAATGGTCAGGAAAAAACCTTCTTAATTCAATACGAATATTGCGTTGTTTCTTTTTATCTTCGGGGCTAAAGATGAATGTTGGTCCCGAATGGATACTACAATAACAAATGTTTGTAGAAGGGGGGTTGAATACAAACTTTAGCAAATTAAAATTTAAGAGACACACGGTTTACTTTTATATAATTCTTATTGATGTGAATCAAGAATTACATGAACTAGATGCGAAAAATCTAAGTTCAATAAAAGGTGGCAACTAGATTTGTCTAACACATAGACAATGCTAATCTTAAACAACTAATGTCTAAGATGTTCAACATATGAACAAGTTTGTTACACTGAAAGTAAAATGCTAACTCTTCTAATTCTCAACTTATGAGATTTCAGTGCTTTTCAACGCATACTTAGCATGTTTATATGCATGAGTATATATAAGCAAAGTGTGTCCGGGTTGATAAAGAGAGAAGGAGACAAAGGTACTTAGTTTAATAATATTATAATAGATCAAGTTAGTGGGTGAAAGGTAAGTTAACTTTATACACAAAGTGTGTAAAGTGAACATACTTTTCAGTAATGAGTATACCCACTATCTATTATTATATTATTAAACTACTACATTTATATCTTGGAAAAGTAAACTTCTCCTTTCATGCTTGTGCTTTAATCAATACCATGCTTTCTGAAGATTTGACTTTACCAAGTATGGAGTTGCCAACCATACTTAACATCATATCTTCGAGATCTTCTTTTCAAGAGTATCTTTCTCCTTTTCCAGGGGATAAAGATCTATCCTTTTTGTTTCTTTGCAGATACAAAAAGTGCTAAGTACTTTTACAAAGAAAGATCTAAGGCATAATAGGAACAACACATGTTCTGCCTTTGACTGAGTAAAATATTACATAGAAATGCTATTAACTGAGATGTAGAATAAAAACTCAGCTAACAGATACTGAACTGCAAATATAATTTTGCTAAGCTAAGGATGAATGTGAAAGACTCAGCTGACTTGATTTGCTCAGCTTGTAACACCGCAAAAATACAAGCCATATTTTTTTTTAAATCACAGCGGAAGTATACGTCATAAAACTAAAAAGGAAATAACATCAAAAGTTAAAACCAACACTGTACAAACATACAGTACTTCATTTAGTGTTACAAAACATTTCATAAAGTATGACTCATCATTCTAAAACCCAAAATATCATAGCTACGGTCAAACTTTCCCTGTACACAAAAGTTGCAACCTACCGTGCTCTCAAAACCTGAAACAGAGAGTTAGGGTGGGGAATTAGCACAAAGCTAAGTGAATGGAAATCAAGCCACAAGCAATTAAAGCAGAACCACAACGATCACAAGAACAGTTTATCTCAAATATCAAAGGACCGGCGGCTCTGCCGAGCCTACGACCAATGCTGGCCATAACAATGATCTACCGATAGCCATCTGCTAACTGGCACAGTTAAACCCCCTCTGCTACAACAAATGCAACAGAGGATCTAAAACTGCCTAACCAGAAGCAACTGACCCAGCCCAAAACCACGCTTAGCTGACCTCTGCCACAAACATCATGAGCACAATTTCATGCCTTGATACTCATATCTTGGACACAATTTCAATAATCATCACATAACCAATCAAACAATCAAATCAGACTAAACAGTCTATCGCATGATTAATTGTATAAAATTCAAGTAACCATAACAGTTACAACTAAAACCACCGGTGCATTAAAGTCCACTCACCTGTGTCCTCGACACCCACCAAACTCAGTTGTCTAATTTCACTGAGGCTTCGGATTCCCAGAGAACACAATACAACCGAATTAGTGAATCTAATCTCAATTAATTCAATAATTCAAGTAGCTACACAAATGGGTCAAAACTAAGCCATTACACAAAACTCATATAATCAATATGGAAAACTTCCAAAACCAATTAAGATATCCATATATGTTACCAACAAAGTGTAACAACCAACAAAACACATTTAAAGTCCAATTCATAAAATTAAAGTAGCCTTATATCATGAATTAAGCATAATTAATTCATATCTTTCTACACATGTTTCATCATCAAAACCATTCATATATACATATCCTATAACCATGCATGTAATAGGTACTAGCAGCAAATAACAGCATACAAGAAAACACGAAGCAAAACAGAACTTGCAGAGCTGTGCAGGTAAATCTCGCGCTGCGGCCACCCATAGCCTCCGCGCCGCGTAAATTTACGCACAGCAAACTGCAGTTTCTATTTTCTCGAACCAGCAGCCAAAAACCCACATAAAACTCGATTTCCAAGCAGCTAAATCGAATAATAACACTTCCAAACATTCAAACAACATCAACTAACATATAAGGAACAACAAAACACATTTCTAATCATCAAATCATGCTTTTAGATTCTCAAATCCAACCCAATACTTCCATTAATGGTGTTCTTCAAGCTTCTCACCAAATATCCAGAAATCACTTACAATTTAATACTAAATCAGTAAGCAAGATCCATAGAACATATAAGAACATGTATCAAATTCGGATTGGGTATAAACCCACATGAATCTTGAACCCTAGAAAATCAAGTAGCATGTTATCTTCAAAAACCCATCAAGAACTATCAAGAACTAATCAAATCATGTTAAGAATTATGAACTAACCTTGATTTTGCAACAAAGAACACAATCAATCAAGAAATTAAAGGCTAGAACAAAGCTTCTCTTGGCTTTCTTCACTTCCAAGAATGCAAGAAAGGCACAAATTAAAAAAACTTGACTTCTCAAAGTCAATTATAACCACAAAAGTTGGCTAGGATTTTAATTAAAACAACACACAGTGTCAAATACTGTTATCTAGCATACAGGAACCTAATTAAAACGGTCCTACTCAAGTCATTAACAAGCAACGAGGTATTATTCGGGACCCTCGTATAAAAACGAATCATATGGTACCAATATCATATAAAAAATATTAAACTAATATTTTTACCTCTTATCTCGCGGTCCAATTTAAATACCAAGTAAGCATCAAATAAATATATAAATAAATAGCAAATAATTATAAACAATCAAATATACTAATATAAACAATTAAATAACTTACCACTGCCACAAAACAACCAGACCCTAAACACGGGTGTTACAAATCTCTCCCCCTAAAGAAGATTCCGTCCCCGGAATCTCATCGCGCTCAAATAGGCTAGGGTAGCGGTTCCTCATGTCTGCTTCAGTCTCCCATGTCAAATCTGAACCCAAGCTATGCTTCCATTTAATCAAAACCATAGGAATCTCTTTCCTCCGAAGCTTCGTTGTTTTACGATCAACTATCTCAACTTGTTCTTCTATTAATCGCTTTTTCGAATCAACTTTCAGATCATGTACTGGGAGAATCTGACTTTCATCCTCAACGTTACATTTACGTAAGTAACAAACATTAAAAGTATCATGAATACCCGCTAACTCTGGTGGAAGATCAAGAGTAACAGTCTGGTCGTTGACTATCCGTCGTATACGAAACGGACCAATGTATCGTGGAGCTAGTTTCCTACGTTTCCCAAAACGAATAACCCCTTTCCACGGAGAAACTTTCAGATAAACCAACTCACCTTCAACAAACGTAACTGGTCTGCGGCGTGGATCTGCGTACATCTTTTGTCTGTCTCTGGCAACTTTCAACTTTTCCCGAGCAATAGCAACTTTCTCAGCTGTCATCTGAACAATATCGGGACCCGCAAACTGTTTCTCACCTGCCTCTAACCAACAAGTAGGAGTACGACAGCGACGACCGTATAACATCTCATAAGGTGGCATACCGATACTCGAGTGATAAGAATTATTATACGCAAATTCAATCAAAGGCAAGTGTAAATCCCAAGACCTACCATATTCTAACACACAGGCGCGTAGCATATCCTCAAGTGTCTGAATAGTAAGCTCACTCTGACCATCTGTTTGAGGATGATAAGCTGTACTCAAATTAACACGCGTCCCCAGTGCATGATGTAAACTCCTCCAAAAGTTAGAAACATATCTGGGATCTCGATCAGAAATAATAGAAAGAGGAATACCGTGCCGTGATACTATCTCATCGATGTACAACTGAGCTAATCTGCTGAGTGAAGCTGTCTCACTGGTGGCAAGAAAGTGAGCACTCTTCGTCAAACGGTCAACAATCACCCAAATTTTATCATGTTTCCGCTGAGTACATGGAAGTTTGGATACAAAATCCATCGTGATGTGTTCCCATTTCCACTCTGGTATCTCCAACTGTTTCAAAGACCCGTAAGGTTTCTGGTGCTCTGCTTTGACCTAAGCATAAATATGACACGTTCCCACAAACTTTGCAACATCCGTCTTCATCGTAGGCCACCAATACAACACTTTAAGATCGTTATACATTTTAGTGCTACCAGGATGAACAGACAATCTTGACTTGTGAGCCTCTGCCAAAATCAAACCCCGAAGCTCTCCAAGCAATGGCACCCACACACGAGACTGATAAGTCTTCAATCCGCGTGAATCATTAATCAAATCATCTTTTCTCTTCATCATAATCTCTAACTTTAAATTTTCATCTTTTAAAGCTTCTAACTGAGCAGATTTAAGCCTATCCACTAAGTCAGAAACGATCTCAACTCGCATAAATCGGATACTATCACCAGCTCCCTTGCGGCTCAAAGCATCTGCTACAACATTTGCTTTCCCCGGGTGATATCGAATCTCACAATCATAGTCTTTAATAAGTTCTAACCACCGTCTCTGCCGCATATTAAGTTCTTTCTGGGAAAATACATACTGCAGACTCTTATGATCAGTACAAATAACACATTTCGTACCGTATAAGTAATGCCTCCACAGTTTCAACGCAAAGACTACAACTGCAAGTTCTAAGTCATGGGTTGGATAATTCTTCTCGTGTGGTTTCAATTGCCGTGAAGCATAAGCAATAACCCGATCATGCTGCATTAAAACACAACCCAAACCTGCAAAGGAAGCGTCATAGTACACTACAAATTCATCAGAACCATCAGGTAGTGCAAGAATAGGAGCCTGACATAATAGTTGTTTCAACGTCTGAAAAGCTGTCTCCTGCTCATTATTCCACTTAAATGGCACATCTTTACGGGTTAATTTCGTTATAGGACTCGCAATTTTCGAAAAATCTTTAATAAATCTGCGATAATAACCCGCCAATCCCAGAAAACTTTTAATCTCAGATAATGATTTAGGAGCACTCCAGTTCATAACTGCTTCAACTTTAGCCGGATCAACTTTAACCCCATCTTTACAGATAACATGCCCCAAAAATTGAATCTCCCGCATCCAGAATTCACATTTAGAAAATTTTGCAAAAAGATGCTCCCGTTTTAAAGTTTCTAAAACTTGCCTCAAATGAAGCTCGTGCTCGGACTCAGTTTTAGAATAAACCAAGATGTCATCTATAAATACAATCACGAATTTATCCAAAAACGGCCGACAGACCCGATTCATTAAATCCATAAATACAGCAGGGGCGTTAGTTAAACCGAAAGGCATAACTAAAAACTCATAATGACCATATCTGGTACGGAAAGCGGTTTTAGGAACATCAGCATCAGAAACACGTACCTGATGATAACCCGAGCGCAGATCAATTTTAGAAAAATAAGAAGCACCCTGCAGCTGATCAAACAAATCATCAATTCTGGGTAAAGGGTATTTATTTTTAACCGTTCTCTTATTCAGTTCCCGGTAGTCAATACACATACGCAAAGTACCGTCTTTCTTTTTCACAAATAAAACCGGTGCACCCCACGGAGAAGAACTAGGACGAATAAAACCCCTGTCTAACAAATCCTGAATCTGTGTCATCATCTCACGGATTTCAGAAGGAGCTAACCTGTAAGGAGCTTTAGCCACTGGGCTCGAACCTGGAATCAAATCAATCATATATTCTACCTCACGAACCGGAGGCAACCCAGGTAATTCATCAGGAAACACTTCCGGGTATTCCGAAACCACCCGGATATCAGAAACAATATGTTTCTCCCTTTTAACATCAACCACATGAGCAAGGTAGGATTCACACCCTTTGGCCAGAGATTTTCTAGCCTTCATATACGAGATAATAGGAAAAACAGGTCTAACCCTCTCCCCTCGAGCCACTACGTATGACCCATCAGGTAAAGGAAATGAAATCAGTTTTCTATGGCATTTAATAACAGCTCGGTTCTGACTCAACCAATCCATACCCATAACAACATCAAAACCAACTATAGGCATTAACAGAAAAGAAACAGGAAAGCATGTACCATCAATATCAATTTCAGCCCCAGACACAGCCGTTGTGACTGGAACCGTTTTACCATCAGCTATCTCTACTTCTAATGGAGCAGCAACATTCGAAGTAGGCAATTTCAATTTATCACAGAATGCCACCGAAATAAATGAACGATTGGCACCAGAATCAAATAACACACGTGCAGGTATAGAATTTATGAGAAACATACCCGTGATGACATCATCAGTGGCAGCAGCATCATCTACTGACATCCGGAATGCTCTACCCTCAGCTGACGGAGGGTTCTTCCTTTTCTATCCTGAAGCGGACGAAGATCCCACAACCGATCCCGATACCGACCCAGTCCCCGATTTATTACCCACACGGCACTCACCTACTCTGTGCCCCTCCTTTTGACAGTTCCAACAAACACTCCTCGGAAATCTACAATTCTTCAATTCATGCCCAAACTGACCACAACGAATACATCTTGCTGTCTGTAGGGTACAAAGTCCATGATGAAAAGACTTACATTTATTACACCACGGGGCTCTCTGAGTAGACCCACTAGATGTAGGCCTACGATTCTGACTGCTCTGACTCTGACCCTGTCCTTGACGTTGACTTCCCTGACCTCCTTGAGTTCCCTGCCGATGTTGGGTATTAAAATAATCAAACCGGGATTTCTGTTGAGAAATTCTATCTTTATTCAACTTCTCCTTGGCTTGAGCATCACCCTCAGCTGACTTAGCTAGGGTAAAAGCTTGAGATAAAGTGCTAGCCCACCTGGTAGCACTCCTGTAATCTGGATGCAAAGCTCTCACAAAATGTTGAACTCTTGAAGCTTCGTCCGGAACACACTGTTGTGCAAATCGTAACTTCTCATTGAATTGCCTAATCAATTCATCTACAGACATATTATCGGTCATCTGCAAATCCATGAACTCCTTCTTGATTCGTTCCATCTCAAAAGATCCACAGTATTGCTCACAAACCTTTCTCTCAAATTGCTCCTAAGTAATACTACTCATCTGATGCTTCGTAAAATGACCTGTAATCGAATCCCACCATACCATGGCATCTCCTTGGAGTCTTTGAGTAGCATAAAACACCCTTACTTTTTCCTCACATTCACAGGTGTCTAATGCCTTAGTCATCTCCCTTAACCAATTCAAAGTTTTATTGGGGTCCGTACTACCGCTATACTCTGAAGGTCTACAATCCATGAATTGCTTATATTTATTATGTTGACCAAATCCTGGGTAGGGGTAAGCTCCTGGTGCAGTAAATTGATAGATAATCGGCTGTTGTGCACCCTGTGAAGCAACAGTAGAATATGGAACAGAAAATGGTACTGAAAGTGGTGGAGTTGTTGACACTGTAGCAACAGCTGCTGTTGGAATCGGTGTTTGAGAATTCTGTGTCAACCTCTGTTGCTCAAAGTTGTGAATTGTTTCTCGCAGCTCCTGTAGTTCACTTTCAAGTTGAAATATATATTCATTCTGAGTTGTATCTATTTCTTTACCCGAAGTGTTGACTATTACTGGATTCTCTAAAACTGGAGTTGTAGAAGTTCCAGCCTGAACAAGGGTCACCGGAATCTCGGTTGTGATCTCTTGACTTGCCATATCTGTTACAATCACATCACCTCCAAACTTATTAGACAACCGTTAGTACACACACACAACAAATCCAAACACTCTAATTCCCCCACAGGAAATGTTTGACCAACCTCGAGCCAAGATTTGGGAATTGAACACTCTAAACGTGCTCGCATGCCAAACCAGGGCTCTGATACCAAATTGTAACACCGCAAAATTACAAGCCATATTTTTTTTTAAATCACAGCGGAAGTATACGTCATAAAACTAAAAAGGAAATAACATCAAAAGTTAAAACCAACACTGTACAAACATACAGTACTTCATTTAGTGTTACAAAACATTTCACAAAGTATGGCTCATCATTCTAAAACCCAAAATATCAGAGCTACGGTCAAACTTTCCCTGTACACAAAAGCTGCAACCTACCGTGCTCTCAAAACCTGAAACAGAGAGTTAGGGTGGGGAATTAGCACAAAGCTAAGTGAATGGAAATCTAGCCACAAGCAATTAAAGCAGAACCACAACGATCGCAAGAACAGTTTATCTCAAATATCAAAGGACCGGCGGCTCTGCCGAGCCTACGACCAATGCTGGCCATAACAATGATCTACCGATAGCCATCTGCTAACTGGCACAGTTAAACCCCCTCTGCTACAACAAATGCAACAGAGGATCTAAAACTGCCTAACCAGAAGCAACTGACCCAGCCCAAAACCACGCTTAGCTGACCTCTGCCACAAACATCATGAGCACAATTTCATGCCTTGATACTCATATCTTGGACACAATTTCAATAATCATCACATAACCAATCAAACAATCAAATCAGACTAAACAGTCTATCGCATGATTAATTGTATAAAATATAAGTAACCATAACAGTTACAACTAAAACCACCGTTGCATTAAAGTCCACTCACCTGTGTCCTCGACACCCACCAAACTCAGTTGTCTAATTTCACTGAGGCTTCGGATTCCCTGAGAACAAAATACAACTGAATTAGTGAATCTAATCTCAATTAATTCAATAATTCAAGTAGCTACACAAATGGGTCAAAACTAAGCCATTACACAAAACTCATATAATCAATATGGAAAACTTCCAAAACCAATTAAGATATCCATATATGTTACCAACAAAGTGTAACAACCAACAAAACACATTTAAAGTCCAATTCATAAAATTAAAGTAGCCTTATATCATGAATTAAGCATAATTAATTCATAGCTTTCTACACATGTTTCATCATCAAAACCATTCATATATACATATCCTATAACCATGCATGTAATAGGTACTAGCAGCAAATAACAGCATACAAGAAAACACGAAGCAAAATAGAACTTGCAGAGCTGTGCAGGTAAATCTCGCGCCATGGCCACCCATAGCCTCCGCGCCGCGTAAATTTACGCACAGCAAACTGTAGTTTCTGTTTTCTCGCACCAGCAGCCAAAAACCCACATAAAACTCGATTTCCAAGCAGCTAAATCGAATAATAACACTTCCAAACATTCAAACAACATCAACTAACATATAAGGAACAACAAAACACATTTCTAATCATCAAATCATGCTTTTAGATTCTCAAATCCAACCCAATACTTCCATTAATGGTGTTCTTCAAGCTTCTCACCAAATATCCAGAAATCACTTACAATTTAATACTAAATCAGTAAGCAAGATCCATATAACATATAAGAACATGTATCAAATTCGGATTGGGTATAAACCCACATGAATCTTGAACCCTAGAAAATCAAGTAGCATGTTATCTTCAAAACCCCATCAAGAACTATCAAGAACTAATCAAATCATGTTAAGAATTATGAACTAACCTTGATTTTGCAACAAAGAACACAATCAATCAAGAAATTAAAGGCTAGAACAAAGCTTCTCTTGGCTTTCTTCACTTCCAAGAATGCAAGAAAGGCACAAATGAAAAAAACTTGACTTCTCAAAGTCAATTATAACCACAAAAGTTGGCTAGGATTTTAATTAAAACAACACACAGTGTCAAATACTGTTATCAAGCATACATGAACCTAATTAAAACGGTCCTACTCAAGTCATTAACAAGCAACGAGGTATTATTCGGGACCCTCGTATAAAAACGAATCATATGGTACCAATATCATATAAAAAATATTAAACTAATATTTTTACCTCTTATCTCGCGGTCCAATTTAAATACCAAGTAAGCATCAAATAAATATATAAATAAATAGCAGATAATTATAAACAATCAAATATACTAATATAAACAATTAAATAACTTACCACTGCCACAAAACAACTAGGCCCTAAACACGGGTGTTACACAGCTGATCGAATATCTCAACTGATAACACAAATCAACGTGCAGCTAATAAACTGATTAAACTAAACTGTCAGCTGATCCCAAGGGCTCAGCTGACCATTTGAGTATGATCATATTATGAAGAAAATATTGGATAAGTAGTAAATACCTTTTCTGACAGATGGGAGGCATCAGCTGATCAACGTGATTGTGTCAGATGATCCTTGATAGCTCAGCTGATCTTGAAACTTTCATCAGCTAATGGTTTTGAACCATCAGCTGATACATTGTAGATCCTCAGCTGATGCTTCTTGACTTGTCTTTTCTTCTCAGCTGATCTTCCTGAAGCTGATCCTTTGGCTGATACTCAGTGTTCAGCTGACACTATGATACGTCAGCTGACATTTCTTGCTTAGAGAATCTTTAAGTCTAAGATGAAAAAAAACACATATTTTTCATCAATCTAAGTCCAAAACTGAATATATGGTTTTGTTAACATCAAATCCTATTTTACTTAATAGATAGGTTTGATTTAGGTTTGATATAGCTATCTCCCCAACAATCTCCCCCTATTTGATGATGACAAAACCTTATCTGTTTAAGAAGAATCAGTTTGACTCGAATTTGTAAAGATAAAACTTTTAAGTGCAATTTGGTTACCTAGCTATCTGTTTTTGGTAACTCTTTAAAGTATGTTCCCTGATATTCTATTTTTGGGAATCTTTTCATTTATGAAGTACCATGTTCTGTTTTTGTGGTATCTTTTCTATCATTTTTCTGTTTTTAGGATTTTTGATATTTTCTATATTTACACTATGTGAGCTATCTACTAAGAGTCATCTATACTAGCATTTTAGCTAAGTAGTCCATGATCAAAGTTTCAAGCTTGATTACAAAACAAAGTATTTACATCAGAGATTGTACAGTGAAATCTAACTATGAGTTAAACTAAGTACAGAAGTTGAACTATTCTAGGAATTGAAGAAACAATACAACTAGTCTAGTTATGAAGTGTGGTCTTTATTCCCACCAAGGTTCTTCTTTAACATCGAGAAGTCTGTTCAGAGGATTAGCAGCCAACAACTCTTCAGCTCTTGCTTGAATCAGATTTTCAAAATGTTCACTTCCTGTCTGTCCCCTTGTTAAATGTGCAGCTTGAAAGATCAGTTCTCCAGGGGCTCTTCCTAAGTTAGTTTCTCTTAGGAATCTCCAAACACCAGCTCTGTTTTTGAAGAAAATCCCTCTCTCAGGTTCAGTTATGTACTTAAACATTTCTGGCTCAATGTTGGAGGGCGAAATTGTGTTGAAATTTTCATATGCAGACAGGTTAGGATGATCAGGATTAAGTATAATCCGTTCAGCAGGTAAAAAATCTTTGGAGGATTTCTGGAAGGCATCCTCAATCACATCAATGTGTTCCACAAATTGATCATGAGTGCATATCCTGTGGTAAACAGCCATTCTGATCCAGAATTCGAATTTTTTTATGAACCTTGGGGCAATTTCACTTTTGGATTTAAGGAGGTGGTACAGAGTCTCAATCATCTCAGTGAAGGAGAACAGTTTGCAGTGATGGATATAGGCATTCTCATGTGTTTGTCTTTCATCTCTTCTTACTAATCTGAGATATGGCCCTTCATCTGTTCCCTTATATGGAGTGACTCTGGAAATGAGATTTGGATACTTTCTTTCTATCAAGTTCTTCTTGTTATCCAAGATCTCTTTGATCTCCCTTTCAGATTGCTGAGTTGTAACTCCAAAGTTAAACTCATGCAATGCTTGAATGGCTTCTTTGTGAGTTCTTCCTCTTTTAGGAACTTTCTTGACAGAAGGATCATCTTGCTGTGATGCAACCTGTGTTAGATGTGATTGAGAGGATATCATGATGATTTCTTCTTCTTGTAATTCTCTCAATTCATCATCAGTGACACCAACTGCAGCAGCAAGATCCTCAGTGGTAGTGAAATCCTGGTGTCTCTCTTTGGCTTTAAGAACTTCTTCAATGGTTGAACCAAGAGCAGCAGCCAGTTCACTTCACTCTATGAGATTCTCATCTTCTTGATTTAACTCTTCCTCTCTTCTTTCTTCTTCTTCAATCTCCTCAGCAGACATTATTTTCTTTCCTTTTCTCCTTGATGTGCTGCTGGGAGTTGGTTGACTTGATTGTACTGGAGAGGAAGTTTGGACTGTTGAAACTTTTGGGGAGAGACTCTGCTTCTTTAAGTTCAGCAGAGAGGACAGAGTCTGATCATCTTCATCATCATCATCAGATTCCTCTGATGGTACTTGAATTGGAGCACAAGATTCACCTTGCTTTGATTTCTTTGCACTCTTCCTTCTAGCTGCTTACTTTAATATTCTTTTAGGCTTAGCAGGTTGCTCCTCCTCAGTTGTATTCTCCCCCTCAACATTTGATTGTCTTTGAGCTTCTGTTTCATTAGGGGCTGATGCACCTTCTGCTTGCATAGCCTGAACCTCAGCTGTATATGCATCAACAGCTGCCCTTATTGTTTCAGGGGAAGGTTCTCTTACTGACTTCTTTGACTTCTCCCCCTTTTTGTCACAACAGAGGAGGGAAAAGCAATAGGCTTAGCAGGGGCACCAGTGCGTGGGAAAGGATGAGGTTGGGAAGCTGGGGAAGGTGTAGAGGTAAAGAGGAGAGGTCGAAGCCTTATAATGGCATCAGTGATGTTTGTGAACTCTCTAAGAGTGTCACTGTGCCTTTGCCTTGAGTACTGTCTTAGTCTGGTGACCTCATCATCAATGGTATGAAGAAGGGAGGGTACGCGGAGAATAGAGTCAGGGATGGATACAGATATGTTAGGTGGTGAAGGCCTGAGGGTGGAAAGTTGGGTTAGAAGGTTAGAGATGGTTTGGTTTAGGGTGGTAATGGTTTGATTTGAGATGGTAGGTGAAGGAATAGGAGTAGGAGTAGAAGTTTGGGTAAGAAGTTGATCCAATTTGGTTAGAATTGGTGAAAGATCAACAGGGGCAGGGGTGGGTTGGGTTTGGGATTGGGTTGATTTGAGTGACTCAATCTCTTGGGTTAGATGAGAGAGTTGAGTTTCTGTTTGAGTTTGGAAAGAGGTAAAAGAGACTTGAAGACTATCCATATTTTGAGAGATAGATAGTAAGCTTTGAAGGAGTTGGGGTGAGGGTTCAGAAGAAGTAGAGGGAATGGGTTGTGTGGGAATTGATTGAGGTGAGGTGCCAAGAACAGGAATAGATTGAGGTCCCTCACTTAGACCTTGGTATAGAGGCCTAAGATTACTGGGAGCAGAAATGGTACCCTGTACCAATGGCTGGTTTATGCCACAAGTATTGATAGGTAATGCACTAGTATATGTAAGAATTGAATCAAAAATAGGTGCAAATATGTGAGTGTGAGTGAGGGTTGCACTCAAAGGGGTAACCCTTATTACAGTAGAAAGTTGTTGTGAACTTACTAAGGGAAAGGCTTGACTCAATTGGGGTGTAGACACAGTATGACCTTGGGAGGAGGTCTGTCTTTCAATGGCATCACCCTGTTGGGAGGGTGATCCAGATTGCAGGAGTCCCATTGTTACAGGTGCACCTTGTTGGGAAGATGCACCCACTGGTTGTAGGGTTATATCAACTTCCATAAGCTCCCCCTCAACATAAGAGGAAACTATAGGAGTTGAGGTCAAGGGTGCATTTTGCAATCCCTCTGAGATAAGTGCAGTGTGCACCATCTCTAATGACCTTGTTTCTATTTGGGTTACAAAGAGAGTAGACCTAGTGACTGTTGGGAGTACATTAGAGCTTGGCAGTTGTGGGGGTGTTACAACTGGAGGAGAGGATGGGTTCTCATTGGTTGGGTTTACCTAGTGAGTATCCTCAGAGAGTGAGAGTATACATGTGATGTGTCTGGCCTTGCTGATCTCAATGAGCTCCTCCAGCTTATCAGAGACCACTTCAACATCAGGGACATATTCATCTCCACTACTTGGTGCTTTATGAACAGAGTCACTTGATCTTTGTTGTTGATCAGGGTTGGGATATGCAATTGTACCTCCAAGAGTCCTACTTGAAGAATCATCATCAGATTCTTCATCACTATCATCATCACTATCACCATTATCAGCATCAGTACCATCACTTGAATAATTACCTTGTACAGGTTCATCAAAATTCACTTCATCTAAATTTCCTCCTTCAAATATGGCTTCATCATGAGTATTAGCAGGGGAGTGCTCAGTGTTTTCTGTTATCATATCTTGAGACTCAGAATCATCAGCCATTTGTTCCTCAACATTTTCAGCAACAACCTCTTCTTCAACCTCAGTTTCATCACCAGCAATATCAATTATCTCTTGCATCTGGGCAGTAATAGTTGGACCTTGCTCCTCCCTTATTAGATTAAAAATCTTTTGACCCATTTGAGGCATGGGCATTGCATCAAGTACAACAGCTATCCCAGTATACTGTTCCCATTGCATCTGATGAAGGACAAGTAAGCTCAAGTACCTTATGTAAGGAACAACAGTCCTTGTGGACTTCTTTGATGTAGAGAGAGTAATCTTGTCCACCATATCTGAGAATATGACTTGAGCGAAGTCAATATTCCTCCCTGTGACTAAGGCATGGAGCATCATCAGCTCTGTCTGGTTCATTTGATCGAAACTTCCAGTTTTGGGACCAAAGCAGCGAGTGATGACGCTTGCCAGATACTTCCATGGGTCCCAGCACAGACAACTTGTATTGACCATGGGCAATAGGAGCATTGTAGCCAATTAGGGGTAGTACCTCCAAAACTTGATCCATTTGAGCAAATGGTTGATAAGGAGCCAAGTTTGGCAGAGAAATGGCCTGTCGTAGAGTGTTGACAGTGAAATTTATGTTGATGTGGCCATTCATACAAGTGTAGGTGATGAGATTTTGATTGGGTTGGAACCTAGCAGTGTACCACATCTCACCAACAATGTGAGGGAACATGAAGTAAGGATGAGCAGAGAGACAAGGAAACAGGGGATGGGCAGTAATAAACGCAACCATGGGTTCGTATCCCTGGTTTGACTTGTTTGGAGGGATTTCAGTAGTTATTATAAAGTTATTGGGACGAATGATTAGTTCAGCGTTGGGTGCAACATTCTCACCAGCAACAGCACGAGGAGTGGAAGCGGAGTTGAAGATCACCATGATTACAGAGTGAAGACGTTTGAGCAACGAAGATTTAGGGTTTGAAGATTTTAGAGAGAAAGAGTGTTTGGGAATTTTGAAAGCGTAAGAAATGAATAACCACCCAAAAACATCTTTATATCTTCCTTGGAAACCTAAACTGTCACCAAAATATATTTCAAAAAGTAACTATCACTTCTGCAAAAAGGTGATAAACGGAATAGTTAGTAAATACACAGACAACTAACGGACAATTAAATGAAATTAAAAACTACCTAGTAACGTAATAAATACAAATGAGAAATTAATAACATAAGTGTGGGGACACAATATTTTTGACTTTTGAAAATCATCAGCTGACAAACGAGAGTGTCAGCTGATCCATGTTGAGATAAAATAAGTGTCAGCTAATGAGTGCACTTAGCTGAGCTTCTAAGCCTTAGCTGATGGTTTATCAGCTGAGGTATAGTGTCAGCTGATGGTAGTCAGCTGACATAATTCCATTAGCTGATTTACCATTAGTAATATATGAAGAAGCTGAGATAAGTACCTTGTTTCACACACTAATAAAATTATTTTCTCACACAAAACTAACTACCTAAGAAATGAATATTTTACAGATTTAACATGCCAAGTTTGGATATTAGGAAGTTGAACTGAGACTCATCCAAAGGTTTTGTAAATATGTCAGCTAATTGAACATCAGTGTTTATATAGTGCATTGAAACTTTCTTTTTCTGCACATTATCTCTAAGAAAATGATGTCTGATTTCAATATGCTTAGTTTTTTAATGCAAAACAGGATTGTTAGAGATAGATATGGCACTTGTGTTGTCACACAGAATTGAGGAATTTTCAAACTGTATGTCATAATCCAGTAGTTGATTTTGCAGCCATAGCAATTGAGCACAGCAGCTTCCAGCAGCAATGTATTCTGCCTCAACTGTAGAAGTTGAAACAGAGTTCTGTTTCTTGCTTGACCAGCTGACTAATCTTCCACCTAATAATTGACAACCCCCAGATGTACTCTTTCTGTCTAGTGTGCAACCTGCAAAGTCAGAATCAGTGTATCCAACTAACTCAAAATCAGAGTCTTTGGGGTACCAAAGACGTAGATTAGGAGTTCCTTTGATATACCTGAAAATCCTTTTAACTACAGCTAAGTGAGATTCTTTGGGATCTGCTTGGTATCTAGCACAAAGACATTTAGAAAACATAATATCTGGTCTACTTGCAGTGAGGTATAAAAGAGACCCTATCATACCTCTATAAGCTGTAATGTTCACTGATTTACCATCAGTGTCCTTTCCAAGATTTAAGGCAGTGGACATGGGTGTTTTCATTGAAGAACAATTGTCAAACTCAAATTTCTTAAGTCATTTACATACTTTGTTTGATGAATGAAAATTCCATCAACCTCTTGTTTGATTTGAAGACCTAGAAAATAGTTTAATTCACCCATCATACTCATTTGATAATTATCAGACATGGGTTTGGAAAACTTTTTACAAAGATCAACATTTGTAGACCTAAATATTATATCATCTACATATATCTGCACTAGTATTACATCACCCTTCAAATAGTGATCAAAGGAGCCTTAATGAAAAAGGCTCTGATACCACTTGTCAGGATCAGATATTACCAAATATCAATAACAAGAATTACCTTTTAGAATTAAATCATAGTTGTTTAAAGATAATCTTTCAGTTTGATCACAATCAACTAAGAAGTTGTGGAATCACACTTAATTGATGTTTAAGGTTTTATCACAAGAACAATTCAATAATCAACACAAGAAAATACTTTCAAAATCAAGATGTTTATTAATAACCAATGATGATTACAATATTCACCAACACCTCTAATCTAACCCTTTTGTTAGACGAAGAACACAACTTGTTCTTATGTTTCTATGAAACTTAGAAGTCAACACATCTTCAGAAAACAAATTAACAATAAGTAGAATTGCTATATAAAACAATATTCTAGTTCTAGTATATATAGGCTCTTGATCCTCCTTGAATAGCTGACAGTTAGGTAATCTTCTATCTTCCGAGATAATCTTGATAATCTTCAAACTTGATAAAGATATACTTCAAATCCACAAAGATAGCATTTTCCATAAATAGCTCAACAACAATTGTTTGTTGAATAAACAGTTCTGAATTTCTTCTAATAGTCTTCATTTCAAGGTCTTCTAACAGTTGTGTATAACTGAACTAACAGTTCTGATCTTTTGTACTAACAGTTGTAAAACTTGCAACAACTGTTAGCTACAACTGTTTTCACTGATTACTCTAACAGTTTTACTTTGCATGTCCAACAGTTTCAATGACTTAGCAAATTTCCCAACAATCTCCCCCTAACTTAAAGTATTGAACAATACATTTAAGTTTGTTTGTTTTATAGGGTTCAACCACAAAAAACTCAACATAATCAAAGAAAATATTTACATTAAATATGCAAAGTCAAACTGTTACAATCAAAACATAATAAGAAAATTACTTTTGACTTGACTGTAAGAACTCCAGCCTTTTCTTTATCCTCTTTATCAAATCATCCTTCATATCAGCAGGACCAAAGAACTTTGCACTTAACATATTCAGCAACTTTGCTTTACCATGATCAACAAATTCAAAATCAAACCACTGAGTTTGTCCCTTTCCCATCACCATATGATAAACTCTTGCCTTATCATATACTTTCATAGAACTTATTGGGAAGGCTTCATCACTTATCAAAATGGGCATTATCTCCAGTGGATTGCAAATACTCTTTAGATGCCTCATCAACACTCTCACCTCAATCTGTGTTGCATTTTCATACTTGCTCACTCCATAAGCATACATATCTTAAACATCTCTTCTTGTAATGCTACCCATCAGTTGTAAGAAGCTGGAATAACTCTCAATAGGTTCCACTTCTCTGACAATAGTAACTCCTTTCTTTCCAGTTTCCCATCTTAACAGTTCAAATCTCCACTCAGTAATGTGGGATTCTCTGACAATAGTAGGATTTATATCCAAGCTGCTCTGCAACTAATTTGTCAATTCTTTCTTCAACCTCCACCCTGAGTCTATCATGAAGAATGGTTTGTACCATACCTGCTTTTGCTGCATCTTCAGATGTTTGAACTGATTTGGATTTTTCAGGTTGTTGTGGCTGAGCTGTTTGTTTTATCTTCTCAACTGTTGGTTTGAGAGGTGGAACTATTTTCTTCCTTTCAACTCTCTTTCTTTTTACTCCCTTACCAGATTTCTTATCCCTTTCTTCTTCCTCAATCTCTTTTGTAAAATCAGCAGCTAGCTTTTGAGCTAATTCAAGATCTTTCCTCTCTTGCTGTTCAAACTCAGCAGCCATCCTCTGAGCTAACTCATGGTCACGCTCCTCTTGTTGCTCTTTTGAAAGTTTTAGCTTGGGAAGTTCCACAACAATCTCCTTACCCTTACCTTGCACAGAAGGCATCTTCTTTTCCACTGCTTTTTTAGATATATTGATTCCTTTGAATCCCGGCTTTGGTGCAATAGGTTTCAACTTTGAAGATTTACCATCCAGCCATCCATCTTCAATCTTTTGTTTCATTTGAAATTCACTGCAGTTTAGAGTTTGAGCACACACATCAATCAAATAATCTTGCTTCACTTTTGACCAAGATCCGAATACTTCAGTAGTTGGATAGTCGCCAGACATAATCATTTGATTAATCAAAACTCTATCAACTGCTGACAATTTTTCTACAACTGTTTGAGCACTTGGTGCAACTGTTTTCTCACTTGGTGCAACTGTTTTCTCTGTAGGCTCAGCAACTGTCTGTACACTCTCTTCAACTGTTTGAGCACTTGATGCAACTGTTTGTTGTTGAGCAGGTACAACTATTTTTGGCAAAACTATTTTCTCCCCCTTTTTGATTGGAACAGTTGGAGGGGGTCTAGCACCAGCAGGAAACTGTTTCAACACTTGATCATGAAACTGTATCACAGTATTAGCCTTTTTCAAACACTCTGTCAAAAATCTAATTTGCTTGTCTTGCTTAATGATAAGCTCATTATGTTTTGCCAAAAGCTTATCTTGCAAAGAATTTCTCTTCTTTAAATGCATGTATGCTCCAAAGAATGGTACAAAATTGGTATCCGCCAATGCCTTTTGTTTCATACTAGCCTCAATGTCAGGGAGTGTTGCCACTGTGAACATATCACTGGCAGAAATAACTGGTGTGTCACTCCTAGAAGATTCCACACCAGTACCCATCTGTTCTTGGTATTGGGGATTTCCAGAAGATGTTGGAACAGCTTCTGTTGCCGTGGCTGAGGTCTTAAAGATGTTGACACTTTCCTGCTCACCCCTTGCGGATGAAACAGTAGTGTCAGCCTCAAACACCACATGATCACTCTCCCATGGGGTGATCACCTCCTCAGTGTGCCTGGGAGACAGCACAATGGGTTCCCTTTGGATATTCTGCACAGGAGAATGCTCCTGTGCAGGGCTTACAGCTTGGGCATTAGATACTGTGGTGGAAAGAGCATCAACAGTTCTCTTTCTTTTTCTGAAAGTTATTAGAGTGGGGGCTTTTGTTGTAGCTTGAAACAAAGTAGCAGATTGAGTTGTTTGAGTATCGTGAGCTGGGGGTTCCAGAGTTGTGGGTGTAGCAATGATGTGGGCCTCTTGCTCAACTCTGGCAGCTCTGTTTCTTGACAGAAACTCCACCATTGCAGAGAGTGGTGGAGTTATGGCACCAGAAAAATTCTTGCCATTAATCAACAGTTTGCTCAATGTGGAGGCCACATGAGCAGAGGGAATCAGTACCCTCTTGTGCATTTTAAGATTTGGCAATAAAGATTTTAGTAAAAACTGCACAAATCGTGGATACATCAAAAAGAGACCATACTTAGTCCCAAGATGTTTTACCATGCCATCAAATATCATTTTAGAGAAGTTAAAAGAATGGTTATTTGCCAAACAGATTAAGGCCAGAGCAATGTTGCTCCCAAATTCATTCCATCCAGTTCTTTTAGGGCTTATGCATTGTTGGAGAGTGTGAATCAAATACTTCCAATGCGAACAGAATTGCCCTTTATAAAAGGTACCCTTTCCCCTAGGGCCCTCATATCCCAGCTTAACAAGCTCAGCATGTAGATATTCCAAAGAAACAGAATCAGAATACTCACCTTCGAGATCATCAAGTTGAAGGGATTGTCTTATGATACTCTCATAGATAGAAACGTCATTAGCATCAACCTTGGAGTCAATCCATTTCACTCCATTTTCTTCTCTCAGAGAAGCATTCTTCCAGAACTGATCGATATGCGCAGTATAAATGGTGGGATTGATGGTCAAAGCATGACGTAGGTTGGAAAGTGAAACATAGTCAATCACAATGTGAAAAGCACTGAGATCATCGGGTTTCAACAGAAAAGCAAGCATGTTGTGTTCCTTAACGAATGGAAGGGGAGCCATGGCGATTTGCGAGTGAGTTTCTAGGGTTTTAGCGTTTGAAAGGAGATCAGTAAGCGTAAAGAAAACTGTGAGGAGGGAATGGCTTATATATGTTACGCATATTCAATGCATTTCAAATTCCCTCAAAGTCCCTGCAAAGACTAAAATACCCTTTGAGAGAAACTAACAGTTAAACAGAAAAAGAACTAACAGTTGAGAACTGTTTTCTTAATAAACTACAACTGTTACTGAAAAGAAAGACTTCCCCTTGAATGACCATGTCCTCCATTAATTCTTTTGAAATCCTTCAAGCAGTGTGGATTTCCAGTCATGTGCCTTGAGCATCCACTATCCACATGCCAAATTTCTCCTTGATTGGCCCTATGAATGCTCTGCACAAATAAAACTTAGTTAGTAGCATGAAGTACCCAGGCCATGCAGGTCTTGGGCACACCATTTAAATCATAATACTTAAACAAAGTTTGAGTCTTCTTGATTTCATCACAGTTAGACTTCTCTATCCTGTGTGAAGAGTATTTAGTGACAACATGTGGTTTCCAACTGTTATGATTAACAGTTGAGCCTTTTGAACAAACAGTTTTTGATTTTGGCCAAACAGTTGAGTCAGTTTGTGACTCAGTTTGATTGTCGGTTTGATTAACAGTTTTGGCCCTTTCAGAAACTGTGTGTTTCTGCAATTTCACCCAAGCAAAACCAACAGTTTTTGGTTTTGGCCTAACAGTTGTGGAGCTATTAGCCTGTTTTCTGTAACTTGGCAAACCAATAGTTTTTGGTTTTGTCCTAACAGTTGTGGAACTGTTAGCCTGTTTTCTGTAACTTGGCCTCTGGGTGCTATAGATCTGCGGGTTATGATAACAGTTGTGAGCTAAGTGATTTGCTCTCCCACATATATAGCACTTTTTGGTTTTGACTATAGGCACACCAGTTCTTTGTTCCCAAAACTGGTTCCTATTTCTTTGACTTGCTCTCACAAGAGCTGAAGGAGGAAATTTATGCACACCATGTTGTTTGCATGTGCAGACAGGCACTTCAGTATGCCTTTTCACAGATTTGAGCTGAAACTTTGTGTTTGAAGCTTCCTTCTTTGGCTTCTCAATTCCAACTTCACTAACCTTCTCCTTTTCCTTGGTATTAACACTAACAGCTGAGGTTTTTGGGTTAGAACTGTTTGGGTTCTGTTTGGAACTGTTTGTGTAATTTTCGGGACGGTTTGCAGTAGTAATGTAGCTGTTTATAGAATAAACAGGTTTGAAAGGTTTTGCTTCACTGGTGGAGGGTTCAGAGGTGGCTTTTACAAACACCACAAGTTTTAAAGATGATTTTGGTGTTGTAGGTTCACAACATATGTGGTTTTTTCAATAGGAATATTCTCTTCTTTCTTCACTACTTCCTCATTCTCATCATCACTCACTTCATGCACAACTCCTTCCTCTTCACTCTCTAAGTTTGGATCAGCTGACTTTAAGTCTTCTTTTAATGGTTCATTAACATACCTATCAGCTACATCAGACATGGGAGTTATGTAGTTGTGATTGTATGGAGGTGGGGTTTGTTTGTATCCTAAACCTGTTTTAACCTTATCTCTGATTTGTGATTGTAACAAGGTTTCAAGCTTAAGATTTGTTGCTTTGAACATACTCAAATCCATATCCACACCTTTTAACTTCTTTGTTAGCTCATCAATCCTACTCTCTTTCTCACTCAGCTTTTTCTTAAGATTATCAATTTCTTCCTGAAGCTGCTTCTTCTCCCACTTATGATACTTCCTATCATAGTCCATTTGCAGTTCATTTGCCTGATAATCTTTAATTTTCTTTTCAAAGCTTTCAATGACAGCACTAGATTCATATCTTCTCTCCTCCATTCTGCTCAGAGCAGCACACACCTTTTTGTTGTGCTCCCTGAACCTTTTTACTATAGCTCTACATTCACCAGGGCATAGTTTAGAAGATACCTGTGTGTCTTCTGATTCTGGTGAAGTCAGCTTGATGGAGGAGTCAGTCAAGGCCATCAGTGCCTTGTTTTGAGTAGCTTCCTCTGCTTGATCACTCCAATCATACCCATAGCCATCCTGTGATACCAATGCTGATGAGTTTTAATTGGGTCTTTGTCCTTGACTCTGAACTTATCCACCAGATCTGCATTCCCTGGCAAAGTGACCAAGCTGTTGACATTTGAAGCATTTAACTTTGGATTTGTCAAAACAAGCCTGACCATTTTCCCTGAAGTTCATGTTTTGTCTGCCAGTTCTTTTAATGAATCTTTTTGCTCTGACAGTTAACATGGCCATTTGCCATTTGAGGTCCATCTCCTCAAGATCATCAGGATGCACTTGTTCAAGATCCTCATTGGTGAGGGTTGAATTAGCATGGCTAGCAAGAAATGCTTCAAGCACTGCATTAGGGGTGTTCACATCTAACCCAACAACAGAACTGGTACCTGCACATACATCAACAGAATTAGATAAAGAATGGTTTGAGTCCATACCTGAGGATGAAAGGAGAGCAACATTGTGACTAGGGACTATAGACTTTCTTTTTCCCTCTATCTCTCCCTCAAACACAACCAAACTGTTGTATAGACAGTCCATTCTTCACCCAAGGACCTAAGGAACTTTCTATTTATCTCATCTTGCTCTAGTCTAACTTTTGCACTCTCAAGTTGACTAACCAGCTTATAAAACCTATCAAAAAGTTGGGTTAAACTTTCATTCTTCCCACTTGAAAAGTTTTCATAAGCCTGTTTAATAAGGTCCCTTTGGTTCCTTTTGGAACTAGCATTCCCTGCAAATCTCTTTTCTAAGGCAACCCATAGTTCGTGTGCATCTTCAAACTTCTTGAACTGATGCTGATATTCGTTGGGAATAGCAATCTAAAGGATGCTGAGGGCTTTCATCTCAATCATCCTTTCTTTCTTTTCAGCATCTGTTCTTGGTGGTGATTTCTTCTTTGGTTTTCCTGTTTCATCTAAATCAACAGCAGTAATGGGGTCCTTTTCTATAACTTTCCAAACAGCAAAGTCCATTAATTGGACATGCTGCTTGATTCTTAACTTCCACATCTCAAAGTCAGTTGGTTTGAGCATGGGAACTCTAATATTTGACCCAGATCCAGTGTTATCAGAAGATCCAACAGACTCCATTGCAGTAATATGAATAAAAACACGCAACAAGATTTAGACAAACTTTAAATAACAGAACACAGCAGATCTGTGAAAAACCTTCAAATAGTGATCAAAGGAGCCTTAATGAAAAAGGCTCTGATACCACTTGTCAGGATCGGATATTACCAAATATCAATAACAAGAATTACCTTTTAGAATTAAATCAGAGTTGTTTAAAGATAATCTTTCAGTTTAATCACAATCAACTAAGAAGTTGCGGAATCACACTTAATTGATGTTTAAGGTTTTATCACAAGAACAATTCAATAATCAACACAAGAAAATACTTTCAAAATCAAGATGTTTATTAATAACCAATGATGATTACAATATTCACCAACACCTCTAATCTAACCCTTTTGTTAGACGAAGAACACAACTTGTTCTTAGGTTTCTATGAAACTTAGAAGTCAACACATCTTCAGAAAACAAATTAACAATAAAGCACGAATGCGTAGAATTGCTATATAAAACAATATTCTAGTTCTAGTATATATAGGCTCTTGATCCTCCTTGAATAGCTGACAGTTAGGTAATCTTCTATCTTCCGAGATAATCTTGATAATCTTCAAACTTGATAAAGATATACTTCAAATCCACAAAGATAGCATTTTCCATAAATAGCTCAACAACAACTGTTTGTTGAATAAACAGTTCTGAATTTCTTCTAACAGTCTTCATTTCAAAGTCTTCTAACAGTTGTGTATAACTGAACTAACAGTTCTGATCTTTTGTACTAACAGTTGTAAAACTTGCAACAACTGTTAGCTACAACTGTTTTTACTTATTACTATAACAGTTTTACTTTGCATGTCCAACAGTTTCAATGACTTGGCAAATTTCCCATCAATGTCAGCTGATGAAACTTCTACTGAAGAAGGAATGTTTGATATGGAATTAGAGTTCTTTGATGTTGAATCATGATTCTCATCATTCAGTAAAAGTGTGGGTTGATTCAGGATAGAATGTGCAGAGGTGGTTTGTAGATTTGGAACAGGTTCATCTAAGTCATCTATGTCAGCTGATGAGATTGGATCAGCTGATGGGAGTGGATCAGCTGATACTGGAGTGTTATCTTCAGTATGTAGCAAATCATTAAATTCCTCACCTGTAGATGGATTAGTAGAACAGGAAGTAACAAAGTCATTTTCATTAAAACTTACATTGATTGATTCTTCTAAGACATTTGTTCAGATGTTGTAAATTCTGTAAGCTTTGGAGATCACAGAATATCCAACAAAGACACCTTCATCTGCCTTGGGTGCAAACTTCTGCAATTGATCTTTCTGGTTTAGAATGAAACACTGACACCCAAATATGTGCAGAAAGCTGATGCTGGGTTTCCTTCCCTTGAGTACTTCATAAGGAGTCTTGTTGTGCCTCTTGATTACAAGGGATCTGTTCAGAGTAAAACATTCACAGCTGACAGCTTCAGCCCAGAAGTTGAATCCTAACCCACTCTCACAGAGCATGGTTCTTGCAGCTTCAATCAAAGTTCTGTTTCTTCTTTCAGCTACACCATTCTGTTGTGGAGTTCTTGGAGCAGAGAAGTTTTGAGATATTCATTTCTCATCACAGAAACCTTCAAGAGTTTGATTTCTAAACTCAGTTCTATGATCACTTCTAAGCATTCTTACCAGATTGCCATTGAGCACTTCCATCTTTCTAATGAAGCTTATAATCTCTTCAGCAGCCTCACTCTTTGCTTTTAGGAAGATGACCCAAGTGTATCTTGAGAATTCATTAACCATCACCAATGCAAACTTACTTCCACCAATACTAGAAGTGGCAACAGGGCCAAATAGATCCATGTACAACATGTAGAAGGGTTCAGTAATGGAGAAGGCTTGCTTAGATGGAAAAGATGTCTTGTGCTGCTTTCCCTTCTCACAGGCAGAGCAAGGTTTAGGCTTAATATATGTTAGTGAAGGTAGTCCTGACACTAGTTCACCCTTGCTCAGCTTGTTTATATTTTTGAAGTTTAAATGGGAAAGCCTTTTGTGTCATAACCAGTTTGTGTCAGTTACAGATTTTGTATACAAACAGGTTAACTTTGATGGATCACCAGAGGACATATCAAGAGTATATACATCCTTGGTTCTTTTTGCACAAATTATTGTTTTACCTTCTTGATCTAAAATGGAACCACCTGTCTTTGTAAAGAGGACTTTATGATCACCATCACATAGTTGACTTATGCTGATGAGATTGTACTTAAGTCCTTTAACATATGATACCTTGGACAAGGTTAGGTTCCCATTTTGAAGTTCTCCGCAGCCTTTTGTTTGCCCACAATTGTTATCACCAAAGGTCACTCTTGGACCTTTTTCCTTCTTGTAGTTACTAAGCAAAGCTTTACATCCTGTCATGGTCCTTGAGCATCCACTGTCAAGATACCATGTGTTCAGACCCTGCATAGTTGTGATTGAAAGAAGGTTATTGACACTTGGGCATCCACATTTAAGTGGACCCCTGTGGATTGCACCTAGCCATCCACTTTATATTAGGTTGTTTATGAATGAGAGAAACAACTGTGTTATGATAATCAGTCCGCTGTCTTGAGTTACCTTCAAGAGAACAATTACTTGCCTTATGTTCTTTGCTCCCACATTTATAACATTTTTTATTTTTGGAGCCTTTAACATGTTTTGGTAATTGCCTAAGAGATGTCTTAACTGTTTTCTGATGACTATGGGTCATCAGCTGACAGATTTCACCTTTCAGCTGTTGCAGCTAATTTTGTAAACTAATAAGGTCTTTGTTTACAGTCACCTTAGGTTGACCCTTAGTTAAAATGAGTTTTTGATCAACTTTAGGTGTGGCAGACTTAGACTCTTTGTAAACAAAATGTCCTTTTCCCTTGGTTTCTCCTATTAAAAGAGTTTGAAGTGATGTTTGATCAGCTAAACAAACAGAAGAGGATCCATGATCAGCTGACAGGATATCAGCTGAGCAGTTATCATCTAATTTTTGATCAGCTGATTTAATATCATTAGTTAAGGAATTTTCAGTCAGCTGAGGTCCTAAATTTAATGTATCAGCTTTCAAGGTTTGACAACAGAATGTCTCTTTGGTCTCAACAAATGATTCCATTCCTTTACTTACTTCCTTTACATTTAAATTTTCAGTACTTTTGCTATCTGTCAAAATAATAGAACTTGAATCAACTTTTGAAGTGGTTAGGTCTTTTAGCTGAGTACTTGTACTTTTAACGAATCTGTTAGTGATAATACTTTTTCCTTTTACAATCTTTTGAAAAGTTAGAGGTAGAATATCAGCTTTTTCTAAGATATTTATGTTCTTGCTAAAATCAACACAGTTAGCAGCTTGGAAATAATTTCCACCAATAATAGCTTGAACTTGTTTTGGAATCTGCTCATTGACACACTGAGTGGTCTTTTCAGCAGATACACACCAAGATCTAACTACTTTTTGAAGGTCATTAAGCTTTATTGTTGCTTCATTGGTTTCTTTTACCAAGATCTGATTAAGTATCTTTTGATTAGCTAAATCATCTTCCAGTTTTGTCATTTGTTTCAGTTTCTCATCTTTAAGACTTAATCTCTCTTTTAGTGATTCTATTTCTAATTTTAGCTTCTTTTCTCTTTGAATATTTGACTCAAACTCAACACACAGATAATCAAACATAGTGTTCTTTTCATTATCATCATAGTTAATAAATTTTCCAACCTGATACATAGAAGAGGGATCCCAGTCAAGAGAAGTACAAGCTTTAGCAGCTTTCTTCATGTCCTCATCAAAGGAACTTGTACTTGCTGTGCTAGCCATCAAACTGAACTAAGCTGTGAGGACCTCATCTTCATCACTTAAGAGATCTTCCTCAGCCCAATCTTCTTCTTCAGCAACCAGCACCCTGTTCTGAGCTTTCTTCTTCTTCTTGTCAAGGACAGCAGCAAGAAGCTTCTTATACTTAGCTTCATAATCAATCTTGCTGTCTGAGCTTGAGGAACCCTTGAAGCCTGTGTTTCCTCTGGACTTACATTCACTGGCATAGTGACCAGTCTTGCCACAAGAGAAACACCCTTCATAAGCCTTTGGTTTTGACATGGCTCTTTCTCCTTTGAAGGGTTTCCTTTCAAACCTCTTGACACCCTTTCTTTTCAAGAAAGGTTTGAACCTTTTAACCAACATGGAAGCCTGCTCAACAACAGCTTCAATACTGTCCATGTTCTCCAGATCTTCATCCCCATCAGCCACTTGCTCTTCATCAGAAGTTTCCTCTTCTTCTTCCTCATCACTTGATTCATCCACCACTGCTGTAAAACTCCTAGATCTTGTATCCTTAGATACAAGGGCAGTAGTTGGAGATTTTGTAGCCTCCTTCATATCCTTGGTAGAGAGTTTCCTTTGTTTCACTGGTTGTTCATGATTCATAAGGTTTCCATATAAACCAACCAGTGTAAGACCCTTGATTTTCTCACCATGTTTAAGCACAGTGATAAAATGAACCCAAGATTCTGGGAGGGAGTCTAGAAACTTGTTTACAAGCTCCTTATTACTGTTGGGAACATCTGCCCTTCTTAAGTCATTAATAAGGCAGTTGAACCTGGTGTAGGTCTGAGTTAGACTTTCACCTTTATGAGCAAAGAAGAACTCATATTCTCTTACCAGAAGGAGTTTCTTATTTTCCTGCACTTCTTTAGTACCTTCATATGCAACAGTCAAAGTGTCTAGCATCTCTTTTGCAGATTTGCAGTTAAGAACTTGATGATAGACATCATTTGGTAGTGCAGAGACTAAGGTTGTTCTTGCTTTAACATCAAGATTAACAAGCCTTTTGTCTTCATCAGACCATTGATTTATAGGCTTTATAGTTAGTCTTTCAACGGCAGGAACATAAGGACCTTCAGTTACAGTTTTGAGGAAGGAACATAAGGACCTTCAGTTACTTGGATAGTTGAGGAAGGAACATAAGGACCTTCAGTTACAGTTTTGAGCATCACATCATCTAGGCTTGACATATAGAGAAGAACTCTACTTTTCCAGAGAGAAAAGTTTTCTCCATCAAAAGTTGGACACCTAGTGAGTGAGCCATTATTTGAAGAACCATTTGAAGCAGCAACCGGAGTGGCCATTTAGTAGTGTGGGGTAGAAGCAGTTGAAGAGTAAGCAAAACAGATCTTAGATATGAGTTATCTAGCCTGCTCTGATACCAGTTGTTGGTCCCTAATGGATACTACAACAACAAATGTTTGTAGAAGGGGGGTTGAATACAAACTTTAGCAAATTAAAATTTAAGAGACACACGGTTTACTTTTATATAATTCTTATTGATGTTAATCAAGAATTACATGAACTAGATGCGGAAAATATAAGTTCAATAAAAGGTGGCAACTAGATTTGTCTAACACATAGACAATGCTAATCTTAAACAACTAATGTCTAAGATGTTCAACACATGAACAAGTTTGTTACACTGAAAGTAAAATGCTAACTCTTCTAATTCTCAACTTATGAGATTTCAGTGCTTTTCAACGCATACTTAGCATGTTTCCATGCATGAGTATATCTAAGCAAAGTGTGTCCGGGTTGATGAAGAGAGAAGGAGACAAAGGTACTTGGTTTAATAATATTATAATAGATAAAGTTAGTGGGTGAAAGGTAAGTTAACTTTATACACAAAGTGTGTAAAGTGAACATACTTTTCAGTAATGAGTATACCCACTATCTATTATTATATTATTAAACTACTACCTTTATATCTTGGAAAAGTAAACTTCTCCTTTCATGCTTGTGCTTTAATCAACACCATGCTTTCTGAAGATTTGATTTTACCAAGTATGGAGTTGCCAGCCATACTTAACATCATATCTTCGAGATCTTCTTTTCAAGAGTATCTTTCTCCTTTTCCAGGGGATAAAGATCTATCCTTTTTGTTTCTTTGCAGATACAAAAAGTGCTAAGTACTTTTACAAAGAAAGATCTAAGGCATAATAGGAATAACACATGTTCTGCCTTTGACTGAAGAAAATATTACATAGAAATGCTATTAACTGATATGTAGAATAAAAACTCAGCTAACAGATACTGAACTGCAAATATAATTTTGCTTAGCTAAGGATGAATGTGAAAGACTCAGCTGACTTGATTTGCTCAGCTGATCGAATAGCTCAGCTGATAACACAAATCAACGTGCAGCTAATAAACTGATCAAACTAAACTGTCAGCTGATCCCAAGGGCTCAGCTGACCATTTGAGTATGATCAGCTTATGAAGAAAAGATTGGATAAGTAGTAAATACCTTATTTGACAGATGGGAGGCATCAGCTGATCAACGTGATTGTGTCAGATGATCCTTGATAGCCAGCTGATATTGAAACTTTCATCAGCTAATGGTTTTGAACCATCAGCTGATCCATTGTAGATCCTCAGCTGATGCTTCTTGACTTGTCTTTTCTTCTCAGCTGATCTTCCTGAAGCTGATCCTTTGGCTGATACTCAGTGTTCAGCTGACACTATGATACGTCAGCTGACATTTATTACTTAGAGAATCTTTAAGTCTAAGATGAAAAACAACACATGTTTTTCATCAATCTAAGTCCAAAACTGAATATATGGTTTTGTTAACATCAAATCCTATTTTACTTAATAGATAGGTTTGATTTAGGTTTGATATAGCTATCTCCCCAGCAATGAACATGAGCAAAAGCAATTTTCTCGGTATGAGAGTGAAACAAGAGGTGGTGACTAGACTTGCAAACAAGTTTCATTGCAAAGCAGGTACGTTTCCATTTGGCTACTTGGGTTTTCCGATAGGCACATCTATGAATAAGTACGAGTCTTGGGGTCCTATTTTAAACAAATTTATGTCCAAGTTATCAAAATGGAAGTCAACTACTCTATCCACGGGTGGTAAAAAAACTTCTTTCCTCAAATCTGTCCTAGGTAGTTTAGGAATGTACTTCTTCTCAATTTTTAAAGCTCCGGAGAAAGAAATACAAAAACTTGAAAGTATTAGATCCAGCTTCTTCTGGGGTAGTAATGATGGTGGGAAAAAGATCTCTTGGATATCTTGGAAGGTGGTGCTTAATAGCAAAGATAAAGGGGGGCTCGGAATCGGGAATCTCAAAGCCCTTAATTTGGCTCTTCTATCAAAATGGATCTGGAAGTTCAAAACGCAACAAAACGGGCTGTGGAAAAGAGTAATACAGTCTATTCACGGGGAAAATGGTGGTATAGTTGGAGAAAACTCGAAGAGTAATGTTCCGGGCTTATGGCGTAACATTCTCAAAGTACATAAAGCCTTTGAAGCGGTCAATATTCCTTTTAGCGACTGGTTCCAACACAACTCTAACCATGGGTCTCAGCAAACTGGATGGCAATGGGCAGTAGAACCCTCAAGTTTGTTTTCTGTTTCCACACTGCGACAGGCTTACGATAGGCTCTCCTTGAAGACAGTTCACAACTTCCACTACGAATGGAACCACTGGATTCCCTTAAAAGTAGGAATTCACGTTTGGAGACTAGTATGTTGGATTATGTGCAGACATAATTAATGGCCACATTGTATCCAATGTTATAAGAGACTAAAGGGTCACACTGCTACACACCCAATTCAGAACAGTTGGATCTCACCATAATCTGTGTGGAAATAATTAATCAGTTAGATTAATTATTAAAAAGAAAAAGGAAGTAATTAATCAGTTACATTAATTAAAGAGAAAAGTAAATAATTAATCAGTCAGAATTAATTATTGAAAAGAGAGATATAAATAATTATCCAGTTCGGATTAATTATTAGAAATGAATAAATAATAAATAGTTATTTATTATTTAAAGAGAATTAAATATTAAGTTTTAATATTTAACGGACCAGTTAATTAATAGTTAATTAACTAGTAAAGTCCAGGGGGTCAAAATGAGAAGAGATGAAAGTTTAATTAAAACTAATGGGCTTTTAATTAAACGGGCTTAGGTCCAAGTTAATCCCTATATAATATCCTTAAGCCTTAAGGATTAAACAATGAGACATTAAGGGATTAACCCTAGCCACCACACCTCTCTCTCTCCCTCATCCTCTTGATCTCGGCTCTCTCTCTCTCACGTCGCTCTCTCTCTCTCGGCGTATCTCTCTCTCGTCGAACAAGGAAGAAACACCAAGTGGTGTTTCTCGGTTTTGGTGATCGACGCGAAGAAGTACACACACACATATTCTCGATTTCGAGAATTGGAGTTTTGGTGATCCAGGAGCGGTCTAACAGCCAGTTCAATCGGAGGTGCAGTAGTGGTGGACTACTTTAGCAATCCTGAAGTTTTTTTTCAGATCAGGTATAATTCTATAACCTTATGATAGATTGTTTTGCAAGAAACTATGTGGATCATGTATTAGTTAAAAGATCCTAACCCTTTTGGGGTTTAGAGGGTTGTGTTCAATCCAGTTTCGCTTTGAGGATTGAACCAGTGGAATCAAACCCAGGTTTGACCAGTTTGTGTCATATGGTGGTTTGGTCAGGTTTACAAAAAGAAAGGGATTGTAAGTGGCAATTACTAATTAAACCGGGTTTTAATTTGTAGATGGCAACCAACGTTACTAGTACCAATAACCTCTCTCTCCGCTCCATTCTTGAGAAGGACAAGCTTGTCGGTCCTAACTTTCTCACATGGGAGAGAAATCTCCGGATCGTGCTTAGGCACGAGAGAAAGTGGTATGTCCTAGAAAAACCTCTAGGAAATCCTCCTGCCAACAACGCTAGGGCAGAAGTCAGGGAGGCTTTTCAGAAGCGCTCCAATGACGCCCTGGACGTTAGTTGCCTCATGCTTGCAACTATGAGTCCAGAGTTGCAGTCAAGCATGATGGAAACTCCTGCCTATGACATGATCCATCAGCTGAGGGACATGTTCCAGGAGCAAGCTCGCACTGAGCGTTATGATGCCACCAGGGCATTTAACTCGTGCAAGATGGCTAAGGGGACCTCGGTCAGTAACCACGTCATGAAAATGAAGAGTTACATGGACCACCTAGAGAGACTTGGGCACCCAGTTCCGTTGCAGCTAGCAATGGATACGATACTCAACTCGTTGTCGGATGACTATAAGCCTTTTATATTCAACTACAACATGAACAACATGGAGAAATCCGTGGCTGAGTTGCACTCAATGCTCAAGATTGCTGAGCAGAGTATCGGGACCAAGTCTAAGGACGTTCTCATGGTGGGTAATGGCTGGCATAAGAAGAGGAAAGGGCGTCACGGAAAGGGAAAGGGCAAGGCCCAGCCCAGCCAGAGTGCACCCAGGACTAATAACGACAACAAGGGCAAGAAGCCGAAGCCGAACAAAGCTAAAGATGAGAATCGGTGCTTTAAGTGCGGCGAGGTCGGGCACTGGAAAAGAGATTGCTCGAAGGGTCACGAGGCAGGTGGCAAGACTGGCACCTCAGGTATCGTGTAGCTTCTTTGTTACTTTCCACTTGTAAAAGTTTTTTACGAGTATTCTAACATCTTGCAATCGTTTATTACAGGAGGAGATGGAAAGTGATGCGGCCCAGCATGAGGAGATCACATGTGCAGCATGCGGATATTTTTAATATTTATATTTCCTAGCTTATCAAACTCTTAAGTTTATTTGAACAATTTTTATATTGTTGCTTTATGGATATTTTTAAGTTTATGGAAATCTAATTATTTGGTTATATATATCCGTGCACGTATTCTTACTTTATGAATCATAATTAGTCCAGTTGTGACTGAAAGAGTGCCAATAAGTCAAGTGTTGACTTGATTGGTGATTCATAATAATCTTATGCCTTGATTTGTTGTAGTTATTATAAAATGTCGGCTCCACTATTCAAAATACTTAAATAAACAAGTGTTGTTTATAAAATTAGATAATTTTTCTAATTTAACAAGTATTTAAGTTTTTAGTGAAAAAGTGAATGTTCAAGTCTTGAACAAGTGGAAATAATAGTCATTATTTCCAAGTATAAATAAGTTTTTGATAAAACATTTAAGATAGTGATTATGGTAGTTACTATAATCAAATAAGTTTTATACTAAATGTTTTTAGAAAGAAATTGAAATGCCTTCACAAAGTTTTTGTGCTCATGGCAAGTTTAAAGAAACCACTTTCTGTAATTAGAAAGATGGATATATGAAGATCCAAGCTCTTGGTTTCATAGAATAATTTTGTTACAAAAACTAAGCTTTAAGACATGTGTTTGGAACTCAAGGTTTAGACATGATAGTCAAAGTTTTGACTAAGGCCTAAAAGGATGTTTTAAAGTAATGCACTTTTTCCATAAAAGACAGTGGGAGCATCTGACAAATGTATCTATCAGAGTTAATAAAAGGTTGTTGTTAATCAGTATGATAAATACAAGATCGAACTTTTAGAATATATAATTATTGGATGTTTTTAGAAGCTATCTAAAACAGTAAGTTCTTGAGAAAGAACTAATCCATGGAATGCATGATTTATTGGAAGGTACTCAATAAAGATATCATTGCAAGATTTCGAGTCAAGTTATGACCTGAAATTATATACGTTCTAAAATGTTCAGTAAGTCAGCTTAATTAAATATTGTTGGTTGGTTAACGTTAGAAATGATAAAATAGGATGTTCTTTAACATTCTTAGTAATGATATTAGATTAGTGTTTGCATACACAAGGAATCTAATTTCAAGGTTCTTACAAGTACGTGTAAGAAAGTCTTATCGTTTCAAATGGATAAATCTAGTAAGATTTAATTAATCTACAAATGTAATTAAAGTTTTAATTACAAGAAAGTTATTTTATAAAATCAGAAACTAAGGAGTTATTTTCCAGTTTTCTCCAAGTTTAAGGAACTTTATGAAATAAGTAAATCTAGAATTGTTCTTAGGTTGCAAGAACGATTTCTAGTAAAACCAAGAAAGAGTACTTCAGGGTACTTGTCTTGTGTTTTAGGTTCATAATCATATTACTTTTCTTTGTAATCTGTGATAAGTTACAATGCAAAATAATAAGTAATTCAAATAGACACCGTGAATCGAGTCAATGAAATGGTAGAAATCATGCACCTTTATTCCAGGGAGGAATATGGGAGGGTGTATAGATTAGTTTCATTGTTCTTCACAATTTTGTATGTTTTGGTTTATCCAGGAATAAACTAAGTTTATTCAAAATATTATCCGTGACTACTTATCGTGGTGGGAACTATGATAGGGCTATAAAGTCATCGTAATTTTGGGGTAGATTCGAAAGTTTGTCGAATATAGCTGCAAAAGGTTTTTGCGGACCAAAATTTACGAATATTCGTTAGGGTTACGAATATTGGATTGACCCACCGTGAAAAATACTTCGTGGATTCGTGTCAAAAGTATTAATCACATAGGTTATCCTTAAGCCTGAGGTATTTGGTTTGGGATGCGGTAACTACTGTCTTCTTAGCTAACTCTAACGCCACGCCGTAACAGGGTGGTCATAAGGGGTGTGTCTAGATTCAGTGGGAGCCGTGTTGCCAAATGCAAATATGCAAGATGGTAATTGCACCTCCTTTTTAGGAGAGATATTTCCGGGCCCCTTGACTGATTAGAGAAACTGGTAAGTGCACGGCCGTGCCCAAACGAACTGATCTGTTCTTTGTGTTTATCAAGCAGTTTCGAAATCAAGTATGTCATGAACAAATTCTTGAGTCTCTGAGTTGACTTCCTCCATGTTAATGCTCAAAATTGAAATATCGCGCTGCAAGGGACAAACCTATATATATGCAAGTTATGTATATATAAAAACGTACCCATTCATAAACAGGGAGTTTATGATAGTTCAGTTTATAAACAGTTAGTTTATAACAGGCCACTTCTAAGCAGGTTGCTTATGAAGTTTTATCACAAGTTACTTTGGGGTATAAGAGTTCTTATGACCTGGTTATCCTAAGTGTCTAGCTAGGGACCTCACTAGGCTAACAATGTGCAATAACTATTACTTATCTTGCACAAGTGGGAGTCTGTTGGATTATGTGCAGAGATAATTAATGGGCACATTGTATCCAATGTTATAAGAGACTAAAGGGTCACACTGCTACACACCCAATTCAGAACAATTGGATCTCACCATAATCTGTGTGGAAATAATTAATCAGTTAGATTAATTATTAAAGAAAAAAATGACGTAATTAATCAGTTAGATTAATTAAAGAGAAAAGTAAATAATTAATCCGTCAGAATTAATTATTGAAAAGAGAGATATAAATAATTATCCAGTTCGGATTAATTATTAGAAAGGAATAAATAATAAATAGTTATTTATTATTTAAAGAGAATTAAATATTAAGTTTTAATATTTAACGGACCAGTTAATTAATAGTTAATTAACTAGTAAAGTCCAGGGGGTCAAAATGAGAAGAGATGAAAGTTTAATTAAAACCAATGGGCTTTTAATTAAACGGGCTTAGGTCCAAGTTAATCCCTATATAATATCCTTAAGCCTTAAGGATTAAACAATGAGACATTAAGGGATTAACCCTAGCCACCACAACTCTCTCTCTCCCTCATCCTCTCGATCTCAGCTCTCTCTATCACGTCGCTCTCTCTCTCTCGGCGTATCTCTCTCTCGTCGAACAAGGAAGAAACACCAAGTGGTGTTTCTCGGTTTTGGTGATCGACGCGAAGAAGTACACACACACATATTCTCGATTTCGAGATTTGGAGTTTTGGTGATCCAGGAGCGGTCTAGCAGCCAGTTCAATCGGAGGTGCAGTAGTGGTGGACTACTTTAGCAATCCTGAAGTTTTTTTTCAGATCAGGTATAATTCTATAACCTATGATAGATTGTTTTGCAAGAAACTATGTGGATCGTGTATTAGTTAAAAGATCCTAACCCTTTTGGGGTTTAGAGGGTTGTGTTCAATCCAGTTTCGCTTTTAGGATTGAACCAGTGGAATCAAACCCAGGTTTGACCAGTTTGTGTCATATGGTGGTTTGGTCAGGTTATAAAAACCCTTCATAGCACACAATCGTTTACCCACTAAATACAATCTACAACAGAGGGGGTTTATACTTCTTTCTATTACATGTCCAATGTGTGGAGAAGCTGATGAAACAGAACACCATTTATTTGTGCAATGCCCGTTCACCAGGAGAGTCCTTGCAGAAATATGTAAATGGTGGGGGATTGATTCAGGTAACGTAAATGATATAAACTGCTTGCTGCGTTGGGGTCATTCCTACGGTTTTAAAGGAAGTAACTGCAGAGCGTCCTATACACTTTTCTTTGGTGGATCTGGAAGGCTCGTAATGACATGGTGTTCACAAACAGCTCGAGTAAAGACCATTTTTTGTTCAGCAAGGTACTATCCTACTCGTACTTTTGGATTAAACACAGAAAAGGAAGCAAGAATCAAACAAGCGGGTGGAGTGAATGATGCTTATCTCCTAGTTCATGTTTTGCTTGATTAATTGGTGTTGTAACTATTTATCTTCTGTTTCTTGGTTCTGTTGTACGTATGTGATCAGAATTTTGTATGATCTACTAGTACCTTGCTAGTAGTGTTCTGTTTATTTAATAAATTTTGGTTTCGTTAGGGAGTGTGATGGTCGAGCCGAAGCATTCTCCTAGCGATTCCTTTGCCGTTCAAAAAAAAAGTAAAACTAGATTAGGCGCTAGTTCTTTGATCAACCGAAATAATTACTCAATCATATGATGGTCATCCCGATCTCGTCACTTAAGGAGGACAACATGCACAAGAAACATGACGGTAGTCAATCATTGTTCGATGGCATTGAGACAACGAAAAGGAGAAAAAGAGAGACATGTCCAAAACCTAAAACTAATACCATGTAAAATAATAAAGATCTTGTGAGTATTATCAATTACATTAACAACTATTTATGAAATACAAATAAAGAAACCTTAATTGGCTCCAAATTAGCTATAGTTCCATACAATTGGATGATTAATCATATACTAAACTCTAATCTTATTTATTGTTACTCTTAAATAAAAAAATAGTTTATTACGTTTTTATATTTGAAAAGAAATAGATTTTTAACTTTTTTTGAAAATAAATTTATTAAAAACCACAAACAACTTGCAACAAGATCGAGGGATTGCAAAATACAAAACACCCCAAAACGAAGCGGAAGCTAATACTTAACAAATCGTTGTTTTTAAATTATTCAAATTAAGTGTCAATTTCGGTTACTAGATCAAGATTTATATAAAAACATTTTTAGACAGCTAAAGTAAGGAATGTGTTAGTTATAACGTATAGACGTATTAGAAACATATAATAGTAAAAAAAGTTTATTTTTATTAAAATGTTTTTTCTATTTATCTTGGCTAAATCAATCTCAATCATTAATTTAAAATAAAATTTAATTTGATTTTAATTTTTTAAAATCAATGTTCTAACTAATTTGAATCTAATCTGATATATTAAGTAAAAGAAAAGGGATGTAACATATTTTTTCTAACTAATTTTCACATATCAACATTCAAGATTTTAAAAAACTCTTTTTAATAAAAAGGAGATTATCACATATCTAGATAAAACCTCTTTTCCTTCTAAAATAAGATATATGTCATCCTCTTTTAAAAAAAATTAATTTCCACTAATTAAAATCTAGGATTTTTAAAACTCCCTTAAAGATAGGAAATCATCACATCATATTTTTAAAACCTATTTATTAAAAAGTTATTCTATAATGCAATACCTCAAATTAAAAATACGACTTCATTTAGATTTATCTACACTGATTGGTGGTGCATCCTTACACATTGACAAACACAAAGTTTTTCATCGACATCTTCTTGGTTAATCGATCTCTGATTCATCTTCATCTACCCTCTACAAGTAAGAATTCAATTGATGATACATTAAATCAATGTGCATATGTTATTTATGTGGTTTGAGTTTGTGACTGATTTCATATATCTCATCGACTTTGTTTTCTAAATTAGTCAGCATTTTTTAATCCGTTAAGATGCTTATGTTCTTAAAATGACACATTCATGAGATTTTGATTAATCAAATACATTTTGTTGATTACTCGAATGCATTTTGTTTGAGCATTAATTGTTTACATTGGGTGTTGCTGGAAAAAAAATATTTGATCACTTTTTTATCACGATATTAATTTCTAATTGAAAAATAACTTTTTTTTGCTATTCGTAATTTTCATCTTTTTATCGCATGCTATCTTCTTTTAATTATGCTTATGTTATATCTTGCTTAGCTATGAAAAATAAAAAATTAAAGATCAAGTGTTGCTTTCCTCTTTTTTTCTATATGCCACTTGTGTTTTACTAAACATTTAATTCAATTAATTCTGGGTTACTTTTGTAAACTTTTTAGTGTTAGTGTTATTGTCCTCATTATTTATTGGAATATGAAAAGCATGACAATCGAAGCATGTTTCAACCAATCTTTTTAGCAAATAGCAAAAATATTATGTTTCCTTGAGATAGTTAACTAAGCTGAGAGTTTGTCCATTTCTTGAATTGTTGATTTTGTCATCCTATTTGATTTTCATCTTGTGTGACTTTGATTTATAAGTGTTGTTCCTAGCTTCTTCGATCACTTTATGAAGTCAGTTGGTGTGTATTAGACTTGATATTCATAGACCTACTAAAATTGTTTGGATTATGACTAATAGTATTCATATTACATTGCTTGAGGTCTATCTTCCATTTTGATTTATTCTACATTGAAATAAATTACAGTTACCATTTAGTTTTCTATATTATAAAGCCAGTCGAAGATTATCATTTATAGTTATAATAAGCTAATTTAAATATTATATTTCCAAAATTTAAGATTAGTTAAAAACTTAATGCTTGAAAATCAGGTTTTAAATTTAAGTCTAAAATCAAGTTTCACCACACCACCAACAAGTATGATTAGATCGTGTAGTAGTATAACCTAGGGGTGTATCATCTCCACAAGAAACGGTAAGAATATTCTATAAAATTAGATTGTACTAATTAACCTATATAAATGAACTAAAAGAGGATTTGCTTGATTAAACTAATTAAACTAAGAAAATAAAATAGCAACTAATTAAATAAATTAACGAGCAAAAGAATGATGAAATAGAAAAGAAACTGATTATGAACGATATCGAAGATCTGTTTCACCTAGAGTCGAATTCATTTAGTCTTGATTAATTATGAAAGATGAATTATGGGAGTTATGACTCTAATGGGTAACCTAACTCATCTCCTGAATGGCCAAGTTAAAAAATTAATTAAACTACGGTAAAGAAATATCTTTATAAACCGTCTAACCAATTACACCGTGTATACAATCCAATATCAGGCTAATCTCCCGAATCGCCCTTTAACCTACTAACTCCCGTTTGATTGGTTAACACTAACTTAATGCCTAAGTCATCAATTAATTACTCCTAAACATTATCCCTAATGTTTATCTAATAATATAACAAGTAAATTACTAACATGGATGACATGCATAACTAACTCCCATTAAAAACAATCCATAGAATAATCATTTAAAAGTAAAAACATTAAATGAGTGAGTTTTTAACCGGGTGTAACTTATAAGAATCAAACACAAAATTCACGAACCAAAATAAATCAATCCATGAGTTTCATCTAATCTAAGTAAAACAGGAGCCCTAACTGATAGATAAGCTAGAAAATAACAAATACAAATAATGACCAAGTTTTTAAATCATTATAAACCCGTGATAAACAAAACGAGTTAATCCCGTAGAAGTTGTGGTCACCCTCTTCAAACACCGATTCAAAGTTGAAAAGATTCAATATATTATATACGTAATTTAAGGATTAGTTAGTATATACAAATTTGAAAATTATCCTAACTAATAAAAAGATTTGTTTGGAAGTTATTAAAAAGTTGTTTGTTAAATATAATAACTTTTATTAATTTTATTAAATAAATTACAAAAGTCGTTTTTTATTATAGTTATAATCAACTAATATAAATATTATATTTCCTAATTTTATTAAGCATACAAATTTTAATCTTCAAAACATACTTTGAAGATTAATGAACATCATCCTAACTAATTTAAATATTATCCTAACTAAGTTTAAGATTAGTTTGTTAAATGATTCAATTTATAATATACGTAATTTGAAGATTAGTTAGTATATACAAATTTAAAAATTATTTTAACTAATTAAAAGACCGGTTTGTTATGATATACATAAGATTTCGAAAATTATATGATTATTGAAAAAATTTATAATTTTCAGATATTTATATTTTAGGTTATATAGGTTAGTATTTAATCTGTTTAGTTCAGTTTATTTTCTTATTTCGAATTCAACTTACAATTCTTTCTCAACTTTACATTCTGTTGCTTTCAACTAGGATTTCTACTTCTAAAGCTAGCAATGTAATATTGGAGAAACGAGGTAGATTCACGACTCTAAAAGACGTAAAAGGTGAATCCGATCATTGCATCATCAAAGTAAAGATAATTCTCATATTGAAGAACTAATATAATGAGAATCAAAACAATCCTTTTAGCCTTGAGATGATCTTCATGGATGAACACTAATCTTCAATATTCGATATAAATTTTATATGTATATATATATATATATATATATATATATATATATATAGACAAAAGTTCATGCGAGAACTTTTGTTAGCGCGAGAACCGCGAGAACCAATCTAAACCGTCTAATTCCCCCTCCTTCAATGTCATTGCCCACCCATGAATTCCTCACATGCACCCTGCCACACTCTATCCCTCCACGCTCTCCGTCCATGATACTTCCCATATCCAAGGAACGGCTGAGATTGGTTCTCGCGGTTCTTGCACTAACAACAGTTCTCGCATGAACCCTCCCCTATATATATATATATATATATATATATATATATATTACTCCTTTATAAACCATTTACAGCTTTCAAAACTCTTAATTTTCAAGTAATTAAAAATACTAAAGTATCCTTAAATCAAAGTAAATGAAAATTGTTAAATTAAGTAACTATTAGATGAATTTAGTGAGATTCATATATACCATTTTAGTGAACAAATCTTCTATTATAAAAAAATATTTAAAACATCAAGTCAGTGTCAATTAACTTAATTATTACAAAAATATTTTACCAACTAAACATTTCATTATAAATATTCTATCACATAATAAATAGTTGAACTAAATTATTAGAAAATGTGTATAAACAGACTCATGAATTTGAATAACCTATAACCTTTTTCATAAACCTTTATGGAATTTAAATAACTCAATGATTTAAAGAACAAGTTGCTGAGTAAAACTATTGGTCGCCGCCGTATTGACGCGGGTACTATGCTAATATATATATATATATATATTATTTTCACTATATTAATTAAATAGTTATTCTCAACAGGATTATAAGATAACCGTCCTCGATAGAAAAACGTTACCAACAACGTTCAAGTGTAAATTAGAATAAGGTGGTTTTTATATAATTTCGAACTTAAGGGTTGCGTCATACAGTTCTAAACCTAAATTGGTTGATCATGTGGCGAAAATAAACTTTTTTCACAACACCATTATTGAAGTTACGGATGATTTTCCATGTCCTAATAACAAATTCAACTTTGTCAGTTTTGATGATATTAATTACTCCATAGTGAATAAAGATGTTGCTTTCGGTTAGTTCATTCTAATTATTCTTTAATTATATTATTATATTATTACATTGTTTATAACTACGTTTAATTAATGATTCTTATCATTACCTGCAAACATGTGTTTGGTTAGATGTGCTTGGTCGGATCAGATTACCCAATGATCTAAAAATATTTTAATCTTATGGTAAAAACAACCCCCTTTTCACATGTGAACTTTAAAATCTCAGGTATAATATTTATTAACGGGTTTAATATTTACATTTATATAAAACAAAATATGGTGTATTTTATTTATTTATATTTCAAGTCTTTGATTTTTAGCGGTGTAAAAATTGTTTGCAATTTATAGGATAATCATGCTACCAAGTTACATAACTTCATTCAACAGCTTTAGAATTCCAATGATCCCATTGTTTGATTTTTGCATTATGCAAAATTTAATGAATATAACGATATGTTTAATTATATGTACATACGTACGTACGTATAATTATATGACTAATGCTACGATTTTGCATTATACCAATTTACATAACTTCATTTCAGAAACATTATTATTGCGAGAACCGTGAGAATCAATCTTAGTCATTCATTTAGTAAGTGAAATTCATGGATAAGGAGCGTGGGGGATAGAGTGTGACAAGGTGCATGTGATGAATTCATGAGTGGGCAATCAAATTAAAAGAGGATAAATTGGACGGCTAAGTTTGGTCCTTGTAGTTCTCGCAATATAAAAAGTTTGGTCCTTCAATCTTTTCTTTTCTCCCCTAATTTTAACTCGGGAACAAAGCGTAAAATCAATAGGATAAAAGATGGTATCCATGGAAAGTTCTAAGAAGGCTTGTGAGATAGAGGGGGAAGGCTTAAAATTCTTATTTTACCCTTGTTAATATTTGGTCGAGAATTATTACCTTACCTTATATATATGTATATATATATATATTTTCGTGAAAATCACATCCATAGTTATATTTTACTTTGTAACATAATTAAATAAAACGTGTCTTATTAAGTTATATCATATAAATTTAAATACTAACATTTGCAAAGGCAAATGTTCACTGGTCATCCACAGTACCCAACTATATATACCTTCTTTTTACCTCAACTTTTTACTCTACCTCATTCTAATGCTTTCCTTTTCTCTCTAACCCTCCAACGACTCATTCTCCACCTCTACGGTCTCCGCCTTCCGTCAATGGATTCCGACCTCTACTTTAATCGTCTACCTCTGTCTCACACCGTACAACGGTGCTCAATCGCTCCTCCAGTTTCCGGCCACGTACTCCAACGACAAAACTCAACTCCGACGACTGTACTCTCTGCTTTACTTCATGTATTTTTTTCTTTCTCCATCCCCTTTTCATCCTGTTCTTATTTTTTAGGAGTCGGATCTGGGTCCAAGTGTCTGTCGATGTATGTTCCCGTGTGCGACGATGTTTCAGTGTGTATGTTTCTGCTTAGATCTAAAGGTATGTGTGCCTGTATTTCCATTTGTATGTGTGCGTGTTTCAGTGTATGTCAATGTGTGCGTTAGTGTGCTTCTTTTACATATTGATGGGTGTTGATGTGTGGGTCGAAGTGTGTTTGTTTCACTTCCTGTGTATGTGTTTAGTGTGGGTATGTCTGTTTTACAAATCTAGGTGTATGCGTAATTTTGTGTGTGCACTGCATATTGAGGACAACAATGGTCGGTGGTGGCTAAAGACGGTGGACGGTGGTGGGGTCATCGTTCATAATGGTTATCAAAGCACCAGCTTACCCACACTTTTTAAAACTTAAAAAAAATTCTATTTGAATAAACTTAAATATATATATGTGCTTACAGATATACCTTGAATAAGAATTTATGTAGTTCCACCAAAAAATAAGTTATGCACATACACTGAAAAGAGATTAAACCTTCGACATGTATGTAAAATGGAGATGTCATATGATACTTGAGTGTTTAGTGTTCCATAGTCGGTAGTAAATATGTGTCTGGGTGTATGTGTGTATGTGTGTAAATATGTGTGTGTGTGTGTGTTTGTGAGAGAGAGAGAGAGAGAGAGATGATATGAGATGGGGGAGGATGACAGATTGACAGGTCTTGGGAAGAGGTTGACACTTTGACTAGAGTCTAGAAAAGAAGTAATAATCATTTCTACATGTTAAGTTTTTTTAAATAAAATCAAAAATTAAAATTAAAATTAGAATGTTGACCAAATTGAAAAGGTGTTGAAAATTCTAAAATCAATAAGAAAATCAAGACATCTTTATAAAGAAAAAAAAAAGGTAAAACATAAATCTTCACACAAAAGTGATAAAAAGAAAAAACAAAAACAAATACTCCATTCTAGATGTGTATCGAGGGGGGGAAGAACAGAAGAAGAAAAGGAAATAAGGAATTGAGTGAAGTGTTTTGGAAATAAACAGTGCATTGAATTGAGTGAGTCACATCTCCTTTATTTACCTGTAAAATATTGTATTTGAAAATATAATGATAGTTGTCAGATAACATATCTTTTAAAAAATGTAGATATTGTTCAACATAACGTTACTATAGTATATTTAAAGAGAAATGATTGAATTTGTTTCAAATATTTACCTATATTTCAATAAACGTAATCGACTCATAAATAACAATGTAATTATAATTTGTTTTCTTTTAATGTATATTTGTTATTGTTATGTTTATTTAAAATAATATTAAACCAATGAATATTTCTTGGTATTTTGGCATAAAATACGGATATTCTAATCAAACTTTTCATGCACAAAACATACCCACTAATCCAAAATACATCTATGATCACAATAGAATTTGAATCTTTAATTTCTAAGATAGAAAAATTGTAATCATCTTAATATCGTTAGCCAAAAATGTTTAATGATATTCTAATTAAATGACAATGTTGTGTTTTAAGCGGACAATCTTTTTTTGAACGGCGAAAGTTACTTGAAAGCAGAGCTTCGGCATTGCCATCACCCCGCAACAAGTAACCAAATATTATTGAAAAACCAGCAAGGTACTGGAGGGAAGATACAAATTACAAGCGAAAACAGTTTTTAAGCGGACAATCTAATGTGTATAAATCTATGTTATAATATATACTTCATAGTTAGTAGGAATGTGTAGACGCAAAATTTGGTAAATTAAAACAACAAATACAACTATTAGCCTTACATATAAGCTTATAAGTAATTATATTTTATATTAGATAATAATTATACTTATAAAGATAATAATAAAAACAAATACAACAACAGATATTAGCAATTTTAAGAAAAGTTTAAACCAAACAAATAACTCGAGTAAAAATTTGATCTTAATTGAACGTTAATAGCTTGAATCAAATAACTCGATTTTAATAGTTTCAGTTGTTTTTAAATTAACGGAAGTATTAATGTGTAAGAGTAAGAAATGTATTAAAAGTATTAATTGTTTTAAATTTATCAAACACATATAGAAATGGAATGCCTCTAATTTGTGATGTTATATTTTACATTCACACCTTGATTTCATTGTTGGCTACTCTAATTTCTTCTATTTTCTATATAGTTAATCAAATTTAATTTAATAAGTTGTAAAGTGTTTTTTTTTGTACGTTAGGGTGTAACATTTTCTTATAATATAGATAAATATTGTTCAGTATGTAATGATGAATATGCAAGATTATGTTAACGTTTCTTATTTCTGATAATAAAATATATTAACTATTTATTGGAAATTGGTTGTTTTAAATAATAAGCAAAACCAATTAAAAATTTAAAGGGTTTAATTTTTCAAAATGTATTAAACTATGCCATAACATGTTAATAAGTGTATTTGTTTATTTCTATATAGTTTATTGTAAGGTTTTTTTTATTTGAATTTTATAAAGCTCGGTAGTTTTATGAACTCTTATAACTACTTTAAGTTTTAAGTAAGCTTTTTCAGTTTTATATAGATTTAGTTTCTTATAAGTTCTTATCAAATTCATTCTATATTAACTATTACTCCCTCTATCCTAATACTATTGTCTACTATATTTTTTTAAACTTTCTCAAATAGGTGCTTATTTCTAAGAAAATATTATCATTAATTGATTGATATTTTTCTTATTTTATCCTTAATTGGTTACCATTGTTACAACTTTTTTCAAGTTAAAACAATATTAAACTTAAGGCCAAAAATGGTATTTTTCTTAAATAAAACTTTGCATTAATTACACTGCTATTATAAACTTTATGTTTTTTCCTTCCAAAGACGATCTTTTTGGGTCAGAGAGGGTATAACTTAATAGAAAGTTTATAGTTAACAGGGGTCATGAGTCTAATGACTAATGAGGAATTGTTATTCGTTTCTAGAACAAATTTAAAAATCAAATATAATATAAATAAGAAAGTAATATGACAGTGAAGAATGCATTGTTAGTTATCTTGATCTTACATGACAAAAAAATTAATATGAGAAAAGTACGTTTTAAACTCCGTCAAAATTTGTAATAAAAAATGTTGGTTTCTATATTTTATAATTTTTTATGAAGTACATCTGGGTGCCCCGCTGCAACGCGCGGGCACCAAAAACCTTGTTAGATGTATAGCGGAAATAATTGAATAGGGAGATACATGGCAGGAGTACGTACGTGTCGATAGCGATATATTCACGGATACTGTAGCTAGCTAGCGATGAACGTAACAATAGTTTGATAGGGAGGGATGCCTTGTTAGGTGGGAAAGCTTGGATATTTATGGGGTATGTCTCATGTCCACAAATACAAATTACAAAATCATTTGGTTTTATTATGTTTTGTGACAGCCATCGCCAGTGCTACTTAATTTGCACAATGCCAGATTGTCGACATCGTCATAAATTGTTAATAGGGTTATAATTATTGACACGAAAACAATCAAAATGTAAATAAACAAGTTTAGGTTAACTAAAAATCGATATAGGTTTTTATTGGGTTAACACGCAAACTCATATAACCTTTTAACTTTTTGATTTTTCTATTTTTCTATTTACCCTTTTATTTTTTACGTTTTCTATTTACCTTTTTATTTTTCTACTTATCTGTGTATTTAAATGTTTCTTTTGTGGGCCTTTTCTTATTCACTTTCTCAGATTGAAATCGACAAAATTTTCATTTTTTTTTCTTTCGTCGCTTTGAGAGTATCAAGAGTAAATACCATCAAAGCATCATTCGACCACCACCAACGAGAGACTACGACATTCAACCTTTGTTGGGTTTATGGGGCTCAGCGTTCCCTCGAGCCGGTCAAATCCGCGACTCTTAAACCCACCGCTCCTGTAGCAATGCAGGAGCATCCCACATTGGTGAGGCAAGGGAAATTCATTCTCCTTATAAGGAGGGTGAATCTTACTCTTACCAACTGACGCGTTTTAAAGCCGTGAGGGGAAACCCAAAGCGGACAATATCGTTGGTCGGTTCCCTGGTAACGGTCCTAACAATTGGTATCAGAGCCGGGGGGCCGCACCAATGTGGGGGGGGGGAATGTTGGGTTTATGGGGCTCAGCGTTCCCTCGAGCCGGTCAAATCCGCGACTCTTAAACCCACCGCTCCTGTAGCAATGCAGGAGCATCCCACATTGGTGAGGCAAGGGAAATTCATTCTCCTTATAAGGAGGGTGAATCTTACTCTTACCAACTGACGCGTTTTAAAGCCGTGAGGGGAAACCCAAAGCGGACAATATCGTTGGTCGGTTCCCTGGTAACGGTCCTAACAACCTTCAATCCATCACTGAGACCGTCTTTCTTTTGACATTATCTAACTATGAATCCATCAATAAACATATTTTTTGGATCAATCACTTGTGATTACTAATGACGGTTTAAATCACGAATACAAACATCGTACTTCAGCTTAATGACACTCTTTCCTATTTTACATAGTTGAAATTGGCAAATTTCCTATGTTACTTTCCCGCCTAATAAAATCCACGTACATTCGATTGCATGGACGTTATAAAGTATAAACTCTCAGGGCATATGCAATGCAATATAAAAAACCATACTAATTTGTGCTCTAACTTCAGAAATCTAATACATTGATCCGTTTAGACTAATTACATAATTTGCTCAGTACCAAAAGAACTTGAAGAAGCTATAATGTGAAGATTCAATTGTGGTTTAAGTTGTAAATATGAAGCTAACACAATATAAAGGAAATGCTACAAATGTAATCGCAAATGTTATAGATTAAAATAGTTTCATTTCCTCCCTTTATCATAGATTCTAGTCCCACTATAGATGTAAATATTCATTTAGAAGTATGTTAAGGTGTATGCGTGTGTTATATTGTAAAAAAACGATTCTATTTAATCTCATTATCCTATAGATTCTAGTCTCGTTATGAACATAAATATAGATTTAAAAGTAGGTTACAATATGCATTTATTGTTAAAAAATAAATCTTTAATTCTTCTATCTGCAATGTTCTTTCTTCTTCTTTTCCCTTTATTTTATGTCTTTATTCATTAATTATTACTAACTTTTTTTCTCAAATTTTATTATAAACATTTTTTTTAATTTTCTTTTTTCTAAACATTCTTTTATACATTTTTTTGAAAAATGTTTCAATTATATAATTATTTTAGAGAGTACATGTTCTCTCTAAAAACCAAACATATAATAAATAAGAAAATATAATTAATTATTTATTCCTCTCTTTTCCACCATCAGCTCCCTGACCTAGGGATGAGGCTTAAGTAGCGGTGACATGAGACAATAGCCAATTTTATCCCGGTAGTGTAAATTTTGATTTTTTTTCAAACGGTGATTCCATTTCGTAGTGTATATTTCGATTTTTAAGCTACTGCTACCACCCATTTCTAATGTTGCTACCATTTCAAATCCTAAGTTCGCCTAACCTTGACCCTTTACCCTCGTCAAGTAACGAAGGTGCTCCTGAGTAGGGAAACGATCATGAGGTTTTCAATCGGGGGTAAAGTACATGTGACCCATCGGGTAGAGCACCTATATCTCATATGGGAGATCTAGAGTCATAGTTTTATGAAGGTTTCAATCATAGGTGGACGGAGGGTGATTCACAAAATGGTCACACCTATGCAGTCAAAATTGAAGTAAGTCGTTATGATTCAACCAGAGGTCGTATAATTTATCGACGTTTTAAAATTACTTTTTCTATAAAACACAACAATCTATAAGAGATTCTCATATATGGAATACTTACACGATAAATCAAACATATATGTAAAATTGTTGGACTGTGTAATGTAATATTAGTAAAAGACAAAATATGTATACAAAATTATATAACTATCTTAAGAGCAAAAGATGTACAAGAGCTGTGCGATACCAAATCCAACATCACCCCTAGTTGTGTGGTACCGCATCCAAGTAAATAAGGCTGGCAATTTGGGTCGGGTTCGTGTTATTGGGTTCGTGTCGTTAGGGTTCGGGTCAGTTTCGTGTCGACCCAATTTCGACCTTTTTATTTTCGTGTCAGGTTCGAGTCGTGTCACTTTTTTTCGTGTCGGGTTCGGTCGTGTTTCGTGTCAACCCATTTCGGTCTAAAGTTTTTTTTACTTTCGATTATGGTTTTCGAATACGGGTTTCGGGTACGGTTTTTAATTACGGTTTTCGATTATGGGTTTCAAATAAGGTTTTCGATTATGGGTTTCAAATAAGGTTTTCGATTACGGTTTTCAAATTCGGTTTTCGAGTACGGTTTTCGTCATAAAATTTTCGAATTGCTTGTCTATTTCCAATTTTCTCTACTAACTAGTGATTAAAATATCGAATATCAATAGAATTAATAGCTTTAATAAAAAAGTGGTAACTAATGAACAAACCATGAACTAAAATAACCTAAAGGAAATTATCCAATTTCAAAAAGCAAGTCGTTTTTCTTCTTTACTGTTGTATTCTTAGAAGGAATATCGGGTTGGGTGGATTCCAAAAAGGCCTACCAAGTTTATTGAATATCAGAGATTATTATTGCTTAATGAAAAGATTACATGGAAACCAATATTTATAGAGGAACATTAGGGTAAACTAAATAAGCAAACAAGGGCCAAGGCCCATCTACGAACTATATCCATTAATACGCCCCCGCAGTTGGAGCGGTAGGAGAACGAACGCTTAAACTGGACCGGAAATCAAGAAACAGAGACGATGGTAGTCCTTTGGTGAAGATGTCGGCATACTGAAATTGAGACGGGACATGAAGGACCCGAATCTGACCATTGGCCACTTTATCACGAACAAAGTGGATATCAATCTCGACATGTTTCGTGCGCTGGTGATTTACTGGATTCGAGGACATGTAGACAGCACTAATATTGTCACAGTAGACAATGGTTGCCTTAGGCAAAGGCGCGTGAAGCTCTCGAAGAAGATTGCAAAGCCAAGCAATCTCAGCAACAGTGTTAGCTACTCCCCTGTATTCTGCCTCAGCACTGGAACGAGAGACAGTGTGTTGGCGCTTGGATGACCACGACAGCAAGTTATTGCCCAAAAAGACACAGTACCCAGATGTGGACCGTCGTGTTGTAGGACAGCCTCCCCAATCAGCGTCCGAATAGGCTACCAATGAGGAGTCTGAAGAGCGATATAATTGTAACCCAAAGTCTGGAGTGCCACGAATGTACCGTAAAATGCGCTTAAGTGCTGCCAAATGAGGTTCCCGAGGATCATGCATGAACAAGCAGATTTGTTGAACTGGGTATGTAATATCAGGCCTAGTGAAAGTAAGGTACTGCAAGGCACCTACAAGGCTGCGATAAAGCAATGGATCCGAAACCTGAGGACCATCAGCTCCCAGTTTACAATCAACTTCAACCGGGGTTTTAGAAGGATTGCGCCACCATGACATGATATGGACTAGGGTTGTCACGGGTAGCTTTGTCATGGTCTTGATTTAATTCTTCAAGAATAAGCATGGATTTTGTTTCAAGGAAAGTGGGTAAAGGCTTGCTATGGCGGATAATGGTAACAACATTAGAAAATTTACCTTTTAAACCATTAATAGCATGGGTCACGAGGGTTTTATCCGGGACGGGTTCACCAATATTAGAAAGAAGATCAGCCATTACCTTGATTTTGCTAAAGTAAGCGCCAATAGATAGATCACCAATGTCTAGATTCCGAAGTTCGTTATCAAGCTGGATTGCCCGTGTGTCTTTGTTGTCGCGGAAGTGAGTTTCAAGAGTTAACCATACCTCTCTTGCTGTAGCGTTCTTTTTTACTACCATTTGAAGAAGTGATTTAGTAATGGTGCCATAAATCCAGAGTTTAACCAAGGAGTCGATTGTGATCCATTCCGTATCGTTGTCATCTTTCTTCTGAGCAGAGCCATCGAGATGACCAAGAACACCCACACTAATGCAGTGGGTAGTAAACAATTCACACCAAGTGTCATAGTTCAATTGATCCGTGTCAAGAACCAAAGGAACATATGATTTAATGTTAATAATACCAAAAGGTTTGTCATTGTGGGTGGTGGTGTTGCTAGGGCCGGCCATCGAAGAGGAAGAAGAAGAGATAGAAAATTTCGAGATAGAGGGGAGAGAGAGAGAGATAGAATCGGCCGAATTTTTGAGGGATTTAGAGAGGATATGGCTCTGATACCATATTGAATATCAGAGATTATTATTGCTTAATGAAAAGATTACATGGAAACCAATATTTATAGAGGAACATTAGGGTAAACTAAATAAGCAAACAAGGGCCATCTACGAACTATATCCATTAATAAAGTTGACAAACGTCAAAGTACCAAAAGTCCAAAACAATATAGTTAAAATAACAAATAGCAAAATGATGTAATATTGTTTAGGTTTAAATCTTTTATTGCTTATTTAAGTTTTTAGCTTTTCAAGGTTTTGTACTTTTGTTTATTGAATTTTATTGCCTAAGATGTCATTCACTCATTTGAATTCACAATCTACTTTTTGAAATTTTAATTTTAAGTATTAAAGAAAATTTTATACTTTTTAGTTTTATCCTTATATGGGTCACTTCGGGTTGTCGGGTTGACCCTAACCCAACCCATTTATTTTCGTGTCAACTTCGTGTCGACCTAGTTTTGACCCATTTCGGGTTCGTGTCACTTTTTTCGTATCAGGTTCGGGTCGTGTTTCGTGTCGGGTCAGAAATTGCCAGCCTTACAAGTAAGCGTGCTCGGTATCCAAATGCTGAAGGAAAGAGAGATGAGAGATAAAGAGAGGAAAGATGAGAGATCAGAGAGGAGAGAGAGGATAATTTTTTAAATAAGATTATTTTAAACCGTGCGAAGAATGAGGAGAGAGAGAGAGAGAACTTGGGTTTAAACGTATACTTGAATGTTGAAATATTGATTAAGCTATGCTAATGTAATACTAATATAGCTTAGAAGAATGAGATTCTTGAGCATAACATCCCATGCTTTAGCAATAAATTGAATCACTTGGGTAAGATGTGGAAAGAATTGGAGCCAATAATGTAGCATTTGGACGATAAATTGTACCTTATGCAGCTTAAGATGTACCTTGACCAACGATCCGAACTCCTTTTCAAGTCACTTCACCCTCCTTAACTTCACGAATGTGAACACCCAATAAAAAGTAGGATGCCATTTATGATGTATTTACTCATTATCTATCCAAAACGGTAAAACACAATACACTTGTAATATGCATTATCAAATTTACCATATAAACTTTATAATTCTAGCTTGTTACATATTATTGTAATATATACACACATTGAAGATATTATATATAGAAGTAAGATTTATAAGAACACTCATTTTTGTTTTAAAATATAACAAACTCACCCTCGTATATTTAAAGAACGTGATGATTATATTTAAAAATAATATAAGAAGATCTTAACCATAAATTATAATGTAACGACGTTATTTTTATATGCAATGTATATTAATTTACAGCAAAATGATTTTATGTTGGTCGAAAATAATGATATGACCATTCCTCATCGTTCTTGTCTGAGCGAATTCACGAATATTTAATTCCTTAGTTACATCATATCAACCAATAATTAACATAATATATAAAATAATTTTTAAATTTGGAGGAGTTTTTTCAAAGGCGAAATTAATTAAAAAGGTTAAATGAATTAAATCAATACCCAAAAACACACTGAAAAACACACACTAATAATTCCGAAATATAGATTCAAAGTCATTAGAAATCACATTCTTCTGACCGGAAACATGCCCACCGTCGTCGTCTTCGCCGCTATCCGTCCATTGTGGTGGGTACAACCACCCGTCCATCACCGAGTCGATGTATACAAACTCTTTATTCAACTCCACCAAATCCAAAGTCGGACCAAGAATTGGAAGCTCGGTTATTTCACTCAGTTCCTCCGACGAAACAGTCGACTGTGCCGTCGGAAAGTCAATCATTTCCATTGCGGCAGCTTTAGCTGCTGCAGCCTGTACGTCTCTAGGAGACGATGAGACTGGCCGGGGAAGCGACCCAACGAGTTCCGGGAAATTAATAATAGCCGAATTACCCTTGATGCTAAGCGCTGCGACGTCGTGCGCACGTGCAGCCATTTCAGGGTTCCGGTAAGTCCCAAGCCATATTCGTGATTTCTTCCTTGGCTCGCGGATTTCGGACACCCATTTGCCCCAGTTACGCATTCGAACGCCGCGGTAGACGGGGTGTTTGGTGCTTTTGTCTCGGGTACTTTTGAGTACTGCTGATCTGGTTTTCGGGTTTTGTGGTTTGTGAATGATAGGGTGAGTGGAGCTAGTGGAAGAAGATGGTGAAGTGAATGAGTTTGAGCTGCAATCATCGGGTTCGGATGTTGGATTATCCGCACTCATTTTGATCCACTTCACCAACAACGTACCGATAGTTGTATCTTGCTTTGTTCTTATATCATTTAAAAGCAAAATGATGAAAGTAGAGTTGCGAACTTTTGGGAAGATGAAGGTGTGAGTTTACTTTGAGTCACTTATTTCTGAATGAGTGATACACTTATAACAAGATCATGAGAGAGAGAGAGTGTGTGTGTGAGTGAGAGAGATGGAAGAAGAGAGACAAGACAAGGTTGAGTACAAATGGGGTCGTTTTCTTTAAGTACCACGTAAAGAAAAGATGTAAAAAAAATTCATGGTGAGGGGGTTTATCCCTTTTAAAAATTTAGACATCTTCTTGGTAACATGTATATGTATACGTGACTGCATTAAAATATATATATATATATATATATATATATATATATATATATATATATATATATATATATATATATATATATATATATATATATATATAATGTATTTCAAAAATTAACCTGTAAAACATGACTTCATAAGGGTTGTACGTTGCTGTGATTAACAACACTGTAAAATAAATATTCTTTTTGTAGTTTCTAGATGTTAGTATTATCCGTACTCTATCACACTATCACAAACACTTAATTAAAATCTTAATTAATATATTAAGTATACATAAATGAAAAAAACCCATAAGGAAATCCACACAATCGATGCAGAAACATATATGATAGAACAACTCATACATAGATTTGACAACCATAAACAACCCTAATCGACCTCAAATCGAAATCAAACAATCCCCATCACGGTAAACCTCAAATAAAAAGAATCGAGTTTTGCAATGGATTTGCGACGAATTTGCGACGAAATGAAACAATCGCTAATATGTTCCTCGCTAATCGTTAATGTTGATTTTTGCGACCGTTTCCATCGGTTTGTGATGGAATATAGGCGCCACTAGAAGGTCAGAGATTAACGACGGAACTTTAGCGACGGGTTAGAGACGGTTTTAGCGATGGATTAGCGACGGTTTTCACCATACGCTCGAAACGCAACTTACCGACGGCTTAACGACGGAAATCTAGCGACAAATTAGCAACGGATTATAGCGACAGAATTTGTCACGCAGTGACAGATTTTGATAAATCGCAGCTATATTTTTTTTATTTTTTAATTACACTGTTTAATACAAAAATAAACATAACACTAAATCTGATACCAAAATCAGAGTTTAATCACATTCGATAAAGTTATAATAGTGTCTGAAGTCGATAAATTTATAAATTGGTCAACACGTCTCACGAATAGAATACATGAATCACAAATTGGTTAACACGTCTATACGATACGCAAAATAGACCAATTGGGCCGAATCACAAACTAGGATTAGATCCAAATCACAAATTGAGTATAAGGACGAATCACACATCGGCCGTTGACTTAGAACCACAAGTTTAAGCTTCGGGCTCAAATTGCCAATTGGGCCTAGAAGCCCAAATTGCAAATCAGATCAATTAAGTCGACCGCAAATTAAATATTAATTAAGGAATCACAAATTACCTTATGAGTCGATAAGAGTATACATAGTCATGAGGACTTATGATATACGATTTAATTGTATGTGATCACTCATGTTAACTAAATTTCAGTTCGATATTCTCTCATCCATCTTACATAATCGGTGTAGCTTAATTAGGATTTCATTGTTTCAACAATATAATCATTGTATGGCTATTTATCTTAACCTATAAAGTATTTTTTTTCTCTCTCTATTGCTTCTATTCCCCCAATCAATAACGGTAGACCCTGATTTACTTAATAAACGAATTATGACCACGAATGGTCAATTTTCACCATGAACACTCTATATTCACCAATTACCACCTTAATTAATCAAAGTTGATGATAACTAATGTTGACGTATATTGGCACTAATTGACATATATTGGTACGAATTGATGTTTTTCGTTTCAAGATAAGAGTCGATAATTAATATTACTTGCTTCACCAGATTGAACAAAATATGACTTTGATAGACCAAGATTGAGAATGATTGACCAATTTTAGGGGTGTATGAATCACAAATTGAATATTGTATGAGCTGCAAATTGAATTATAAAGTCAATCACAAAGTAGGCAAACATACATGGATCACAAATTGGGCCTTATGGCCCAATCACAAATCAAGCATAGTATACCTGAATCACAAATTAGTTAACATGTATACACAAATCGAAAAATAGGACAATTGGGCCGAATCACAATTTGGATTTGCATCTGAATCACAAATTGAGTATAAGGACAAATCACCTAATTGACTTAGAATCGCAAATTGAGTTTCAAATCTCAAACCGCCAATTGGGCATAGAAGCCCAAATTGCAAATAAGATCAATTAACTCAATCACAAATCAAATATTAATAAGGGAATCACAAATTACCTTATGATTCTATAAGAGTGTATTGAATTGCGAGGACTTACGATTTAATTGTAGGTGATTGTCGGTGTTAAGTAAATTGCAGTTCGATATTCTCTCATCCATCTTACATAATCAGTGTAGCTTAATTAAGGTTTTATTATTTCAACAATATATTAAATGTATGGCTCTTTATCTTAACCTATAAACTATTCCTTTTCTTTCTCTCTATTGCTTCTATTCCCCCAATCAACAAAAGTAGACCATGATTGACTTATTTAAACCAATTATGACCACGAATAATCAACTTTCATCATAAACATTCTATATTAACCAATTACCACCTTAATTAACCAAAGTTGATGATAACTAATGTTTACGTGAATTGGCACTAATTGAGTAGCTCAACTCAACTCGGTTCGTATTGAGTCGATTTTGAATATTTTTAGTCGGTCTAGAGTAGCTCACAAGCTGTCTCTGCTCGATTACACCCTTAACCATTTTCAGACAATTTAGAACGACCTAGAGTGACAAGTAAAGAAATTTGGCGCATTGATTAACTCGTGAAAGCTGAACATAACTAATTTAGGAATTTAATACCGACTAAATTTCTTTGATACTTAAAACACTGATCCGTCGTAAATCAGTCACAAATTCGTCACAAATTAGCGAGGGAAGTGCAACGGATCCACAGTTCCGTCGCAAATTAGCGAGGGAAGAGCGACCGAATGCATAGATCCGTCACAAATCCGTCGCTAATTAGCGACGGATTTGCAACAGAATACCTTTGATCCTTAATAACTATGTTCCGTCGCAATCTCTCAAAAATCCCTCGCCAATTAGCGAGGGATTATCGGCGATATTCCTTAAGTCGGAATCTGTCGCAAATTTGTTCACAATCTGTTGCTAATCAACAACAAATTATAGATGATTTTGTTCCTCGCTAATTTGCGGCAGATGTTTTGCGATGGATATCAAATCCATCGCAAATCTGTCGCAAATTAGCTAGGGTAAAACGAGGGATTTCCCTTGATACCCTATCACCGGTTCCGTCACTAAATTTCGTTTGAAATTTCCGTTTTTCTTGACTTGACTAAAACAAGGTATATCAAGTCTGTGCTGTGATTTTTAAATAATCAATATAGTTAGATATTTTTATTTACATATAATATAATATATAAGATGATTGTTCAAAGTTAGTATATGTAGACAATATTTAGGTTAATATTCATCTACTACATGTGTTGATTACATTATGTACATGTGGCTGTGTTACCAGGTAATGTTATGAGATCAAATGTAACTTATACAAACTTAAGTGTAAAAGTGATAATTTATTAAGGTTAAATTAAAAAGATGAAATGATGTATAATACGAATTAAACTTTTACGTTTAATGTGGGAGCAATACCTTAATGTACCACTAGGTCAAACGTACATAATTTGATTTGTAAGTATAGTAAGTAATTTAAATAGATCAGACGTACCTTATATGAACTTAAAGGTTAAAATTGATTAGTGAAATGACTAGAGCCCATTTACTTTGTGAATTGATTATAAGATAATATATATATATATATGACTAATATATAGGTCTAATATGTAATACTGGCTCGACAAAGGATTACCTATCTAGCTTTCTACTTACTATATTAATACAAGTGTCAGAATTAAGATAATAAGAAATAATTAGTTGATTACACATGTTATGGTTTAATACGAAAGATGATAAAATAGAAAGATTTAGTAATAATAAATAGAATTTTTCGGACTCGATACATCAAACTAGAGTGAGGTTATATGTTAATTAGAGGGCCACATTTAATTAATGTGTAGGGTAAATTCTCATCATTTGAAATGCTTGCTTCCCACACCAGCTACTTCAATTCAATTATTGAAGAAGAACAAGCTAGCGATTTGCAAGTCGTGGAGGTTCAAAAAGTTTGAACCCATGCCACGTAGTGGTGCACCTACGGATTGGGACCAAAGTAAGAATGAGACCCATATGTGTGGATGTCTAAAAGTTGGACATCAGTGCATATATAGCTCTAGTTTATAGCTACGTAGCATTCCTCCATCATGGCAAGTCATTATCTATTTAAGTTCAACGTTAATCTATACGAGCAAGTGGTCAATAAAGATAATATAAATATTAACGAAAATGATGTAAATAAGGGTTTTAAACACGCGCGTTACGTCTGGTGTTATTTACCTAATTTGATAATAATAATAATAATAATAATAATAATAATAATAATAATAATAATAATAATAATAATAATAATAATAATATAATAATAATAATAATAATAATAATAATCATCATAATAATCATAATAATAATAAAAGTAATAGTAATAATATTAATAATAATAATAATAATGTTAATAATAATAATTAATAATATTAATATTGTTAATAATAATAATAATAATAATACAAAAGACAAAATTATAATAATACAAAAATTTTTAATGCGCACAAAACAAAACAAAAGGGCAAAATTTTTTCCTTGTAAATGTGATAGTAGTATAATAACTAGAAACACATATCATACATTCTTTAATGCGCATAAAACATTTAAATGAGTAATTGACATAATTACACAACCCCAATCAACAATTTGTGAGCATAAAAACAAATAAAATAAGTATTACTAAAATAATATATCACATCCCCAAATATCAATTTTTTTAACAAAGATAAAGTAACATTTTTATCTGGAAAAGATTGAAAATTATAATCTTTTATATATATTAAGGGCAAAATGCGCTAAAATACAACGAACTATGTCAATATTGTCATTGTATGCAACAAACTTTATTTTGTACCTTAAAATACACACAAAGTATAATTGGTTCATTATTTACAATGGGTAACCTGAATACTAGGTTACCGGTCATTGATTGTATACAATGAACAAATATTTAAAGTTGATTGTATACAAATTAACAATATTTAAAAGTTGTTCGTATTTTTAAGTACCAATTTCTTTTATTTTTGGAGAGGTAACAGGTAAGCTACCTACTGTCATAGGTAACTTGCATACAATAAACCAAATTTGTAAGGTGTGTGTATTTTTAGGTAGAAAATAAAGTTGGTTGCATATAATGACAATATTGACATAGTTTGATGTATTTATATAGTTATATATTTTAAAAAAAATTAATCAATCATATCCCCTTTTGTTTTCTCAAATGACTTACAAATAAGTTGTTTCCTCAAAATTCATTTAAACGTGATTTAGTTTGTTCACATTTAAATATGTTAAAAAACATTTATTCAAATCATTTAGTAGATACATTTACCTATTTTCGTAATTTTTTATGTAAACATGTATACCAATTGTATTAAATTTAAAAAAATCAAATTTTATTATAAAGAGATTCTACAAAAAAAAAAAAAACTGATAATGATATTATTTTGTATTTTTTATTTCTAATAGATGTACATTATTTAAAGAAACTTTATATCTCTATGTATAATATACAAGTAGTTATTATATAGTTTAGTATCTAAAAGTGTACTGAACTTGTCACTTTTACTTTTTGCTATTATGTATTTCAAATTTTCAAAACTACTGTTTAATGTACTCAACTTTCTACAATTACCATTTAATATATTTAATATGTTATAGTAGGTAATTTGAAGACGTGCCACAGGTTTAGGCAAAGTGGCTGTTGACATAGCATCTTCTTTGGATTTTCTTGTTTGAAAATAAATCAAAATTAAACTATTATTATTATTAAATAACTTTCTACCATTGATGCATACCAGAAGCTTCCATTCTAGGGTTTCAATTTATTTAATGAAACCCATTAATTTAATCTTGTAAGTTTCGATTTGTTTTAGGGGTTCAATTTAGGGTTAAAATGCATTTTAAGTCTTGAAGATGAAGGTTTTTAGGGTTCATAAGCGATTCTGTTTTTAGATCTGTTTTTAGGGTCTTGAAGATGAAGGTTCATGTATTCTGATTTCTAATTCTTTATTCTTGATAATTTGTGTTTACATGTTCTTGAGGTTTGGATTTTGATTTGGGTTTAAAGGTTTTGAATTGTTTTTTATTAACCTGCGATTTGTTTATGTGGGTGCTTTAGGTGGAATGATTGTTTCTCTCAATGTCATAGACATACCTCCTGCGATTCAGCTTGTTCTTGTTCTACTTTATCTTGTTCTTGATTCAGTTTTCCATCTCTAATTCGTACCTGGTATTGATTTGCAGAGTCTCGATATAGGATTCTTAAACTTCATCTACTGATTATTAAAGTTCACCTCCGGCCGGCACCACCACCACCGATATCCATTGACAGATTCATCTTCAAAATGGGTTGAACAGATATGTCGAAATAGGGCTTCATCGAAAATTTATCCAGATGATTCATATGTTCTTCATCTAGTTCATCTTCATTATGATAAAAATTTATATTTAGGATTCTAAATATGATTTGGCATTTTTAATGACTTGACATGTTTTAAATATGATGTGGAATTTATAAATAAATCAAAAATAAAAAAATTACCTGCAACTTGTGTAAAACTGTAATTTTGGTAAATTGGGTATAGTAAATGGTAGTTTTAAAAAATAGGTATACACAATAGCAAAAAGTGGCAAGTTCAGTATAATTTTGGATACTAAACCCTATTATATATACAGGGGCAGACTCAAGATTTTTTTTACTAAAGACACCATTTCGAGTTTCCCGTTATTCGGGTCGGTCTAACGAGGTTTCGGTTGTTGTTACGGTATTTTAGTACCAAAATTTAAAACAAAACACAATTTATAGGATGTCCTATTAATTAAATTGTTATTTCTAAGGTATACTAAATATATTAAAGGTATAAATTGAAGATTGAGCTATATCTTATCATTTAAAAAAAACATATCATTTTAATTAGACTTTGGTTATGCTAATAAATCACTAGTGGCACCCCAAAATTTGACAGCTAACACTGGCTTCAAAACATTGAAAATTTTCACTTCGTTTGCAAAATTGGCTGGTAGCCCGGCCATGCTACTGCCCAAGCTTTATAAAGATCCGCTCCGGTATATATATTGTACACTGTAACACAATAAACATTCAAAATTTACTTTAACCATTCTTCATATTTATACAAAGAATGTTAAACTAGTTTATTATAAAAAAGAAAGCATAGAGCTAATTACTTGGATTTTGTTATGTTGTGATGTGTCTCTTCTTAACAAAAATCTAATTTGTGTACTTGATCGTATTAACCTTTGAGCGTTGTGACTTGTGAATTATGATAGTGAGTTGTGATCCTTCCACCTTGTAAAGTGAGAAGTTTTTCATGATGATCTCTACTCTAATAGTCTATTTGGAAGAGGATCAATTGGAAATCAAGTTTACAATATGATCTCTAGCTAGCTACTTACAGAAAATTTAGAGGAATGTATCATATGAAAAAAAAAGAGTAAGAAAATTGGGTCAAGTGAGCTAGATGATATTCATCCAAACACTATGAATGACACAATAATGATATATATATATATATATATATACGTAATAAATATGCTTAATCTATTTATAGTTTCACATGTACATTACATATTTTCATTGTTATGGTCTTCTCTAATTACCATGTGTTTTAATCACATTGTTAAACATATCTTTAGACGCCTGAATCAATATCTTCCTTGATCTCCACTCTTTACATTTATGATCTACATATTCTTGCTATACTATACATTATAACTAGAAAACATATATTTTAAAGAAGTGTTATTAACGCAACAAGAAACCATTCACCACTCACCATCTAGGGCATTACACTTTTATTATATATTATAGAGATGTGTTCATAAATTTTAATATTTAATCACATGTGATTCAATATAAAATCACATGTGATTCACTATACAATCACATGTGATTGTAAAATTATTACATGTTAATTACGAAAATGACACTCCGTCCAAATTTTTAAAATTCAATCTGGACCATTGATGAGGCTGATCCAAGGGCTAAGATTAGTCCCTCAGGACTATACAATACGTATGAACTATATTGAACATTTCTCTATATATTATAACAATTATAGGAAGTTATGGAAAGTAATTTTTTAATAATTGTTATATATCTATTAAGCTGCAGTAGAAATCTAATTGTGTTTGGCCGAATGGCAAACAAGGGAAGGCGGAACAGAATAGATACAAGGCTCGAATCTTGGCTATTCCTTTTCTTCTATTTTTCATCGAAATAGGTTAACTTTATTTGTTTTTTTATATTTATATTATTCAGGTATTAGCTTTATTTGTTTTTAGTATTTTTATAACTTTTAACCCATAGTAAGTTAATTTTAAAAATTATATTGATGTGTATGACGATTGTGTTTTTGTGAGAGTGTGTGTTAGTGTGAAAGAGTATATTTTAAATGAATAAAAGGTTAAAGTAAATAAGGAGAGAGAATTAATTGGTTAAAGATTGAGTAGATGAGATTAAGTTAAATATAAATATATAATGAATGGTCAAGATTTTATATTAATTGAACTTTAATAACTCTTAAAATTAAAAATAAGAGAGAATGTTAAATAGTATGTATATATATATATATATATATATATATATATAGGGGAGGGTTCATGCGAGAACCGTTGTTAGTGCGAGAACCGCGAGAACCAATCTCAGCCGTTCCTTGGATATGGGAAGTATCATGGATGGAGAGCGTTGAGGGATAAGGTGTGGCAGGGTGCATGTGAGGAATTCATGGGTGGGCAATGACATTGAAGGAGGGGGAATTGGACGGCTTAGGTTGGTTCTCGCGGTTCTCGCGCTAACAACGGTTCTCGCATGAACTTTTGTCTATATATATATATATATATATATATATATATAGAGAGAGAGAGAGAGAGAGAGAGAGAAATATGATCAATATAAAACAACCATTTATATATAGAACCTAAAGAACCAAAATTTTCCATTGGATGAACTTAATCAATAGCTAATATTAATTTATGGCAGTTTTGTAATTATATATGTTTATCAATTTTGATATATAAAGAGGTAAAAAAATGATAAAACATTTATTTTCTCTATCAAAACATTACTCTTCAAAATTTTAATTTGCCATAACTAATTAAGTTATGAGAATTTTAAGCAAAAACATTATAATCTACTAGTTTTTAATACTCTTTAAATCATGATCACTTTTCTCATATTTATGAAATTTTAATTTTTAAAAATGCAACTCATATGAAGATGATAATGAAAATGATAATGAAAATGCAACTCAAATGAAGTTCAATATGCATTTTGAGTTGAAGATTTCATTTTATATTCGTTACATCAACGGAAAATGCAATACAGATGAAGTTGATAATGAAAATACAATACACATGAAAATGATGACCAAAATGCAACCTATTGAAATGATATAGCATTTTGGTCATCATTTTTATCTGGTTACATTTTGGTTATCATCTTCATCTAGGTTGCATTTGCTCATCATTTTCATTCGTTTGGATCTAAAAAGAAATCACAAGATTGAAGAAGGTGATGTTTGATTTGAAAAAAAGGTGGGACATGTGAAAATGCAAATTTGAAATCACGAGATTCATTATTCTCTGGGTTGCATTTTCATATTAACTATGGGAAGGAGAAGGAGAGTATGGGAGGTTTCATTTTTGCTTGATTTGAACAATGGGGAGGAGAAGGCGACGATAGGAAGAAGGTCGGCGATTATCGTTCTAACAACTCTGGCGATTCTTGTTTGTACAACTACGGGGATTCATGGATTCATAAATCATTTCACAAAAAAAAATCACAGGTTCTTATTTGTACAACTCTGGTGATTCTTGTTTGTTCTAACAACTCCGACGATTCTTGTTCTTGTTCGAGTTTTTATGTTTAAAACTCCGTCGATTCTTTTTATAATTTCAACTTTCGGTGACCTCATTCAAGAAATCAGTTTATACAGATGGCTAAATATGCACATATGTGGGTTCTTTTCTACATCAGGGCTTCATGAATCGATATATAAGACACTAGGTTTGTAACATCCCAAAATAAGGCCTAGTTGTACTATATGTTTATATACTTGTACATTGATTTTAATCAATGTGTTTTGTTGCTAAATGTGTTAATTGTTAGTTATACGTGATAGAAAGGTGTTATGAGAGATAATAATAGTAATATGTAAGATTGGTAAGTTAGTAACCGGTTCTAGATAATGGTTCCAAAAATATCCTAGTTAGGTGAAACGGGTAAACGAGGGATTAGTTGTAAGTTGAAAAGGAGAACAAAATACCCGCGTTTTAAATTAAAGACCATCTAAGTCGGCCCATGATACTTATCATGTTGCTTCATCAGACACAAACATACATACTCTCATACGGCACACACACACACACTTGCTCTTGGAGTTTTTGCAAGAAAGGATCAAAGGGAGTGGTTTGTTAGGGATTTCAATCAAAAATTCAAGTGTTAATGTAACACCCCAAAATGGGGCCTAGTTGTAAACTGTAGTACATGTAGCTTTAACAGTTGTACGTTGACTTTAATTGGTGTTTTGTTGCTAACTGTAGTATAAATGTTGCTAAATGGTGTCTTAAATGTGAATTGGTGTTTTAAACATGAATTGGTGCGAATTGGTGCTAATTGGTGTTAAATGGTGTTAACTGGTGTTAAATGTGGATAAAAAAATGTAGTATTATGAAAAGTGTCATAAGTTGACCATGTTGACAAATAGTTGAACGGTTTTGGATAATGGTTCCAAAAATATCTCCGTTAGTTGAAACGGATAACCCTAAGTTGAGTTTTAAGTTGAATAGGAGAACGAAATACCCGAGATGGGGTATTAACTTGTTAAGTCGGTCTATAGACTATTTCTTCTTTATTGGATAAGCTTAAAACACATACATACTTCTACACATACATACATACGTGAACCTTTACACACACACATACACTTGGGGTTGTTGATTTGAAGAAGAGAATCAAGTTAGATTCGGTTTAGAAGCTGGATTCAAGTGGGAAATCTGTTCATAGAACTTGAGATAATCTTCTCCTTGTAAGTTTTCTTGAAAAACCTAGTTCTTCATGTTCTTGTGTGTGTGGTGTCAAGGTGAAGATTTAGAAGTGTTTTGATGTTGTTCTTGTGACCAAATCATGTTAGTAAGTTAGTATATATGTTAGAAATGTTGTATAAACACTTGAATATGGATTCAAGTTGGTTTTTGAGTCAAAAACCCGTAAAACAGCGTCTGTTTACGAACAGAGCAAGAACACGCTGTAATTATGGTTCCTACGGGCGTAGTATGATGTTACTACGGCCGTAGGGTGTTGTTTATGTTACTGCGGTCGTAGGAAATGGTTGCTACGGCCGTAGGATTGAATTTATGAGGATTGCCACCTACGGGTGATGGAAACAAGACTACGGGCGTAGGAAATGGTTACTACGGCCGTAGGTCATGGTTCTTTGGCAAGAGATCCTACGGGCGTAGTGCATATGTACTGCGGCCGTAGTGAATGTTGGAATGTTGTTCTGCGGGCGTAGGAACATGTTCCTGCGGCCGTAGGAGGCTGTCAGAAGCCATGTTGATCTTTTGTTGAGACAGTTGTTAGTGTTGTCTGTTGTAGTGTGTACTAAGGGGTGTTTGTCCATGTTTATTGGTGTTAGGTGACTCGGACGATTCTGTGTGCTCTTGGGATTCCCGATTGCATATCTGCCTCTTGTAGTTTCGAGGTGAGTACCGGTTTCCCATGAGTCTCAGTAAGTAAGTTATCTGTAGTACATGTTGACACATGATTGGTGTATTGATACGTGGAAATGGAGGTATGTTATGATAAAGTTGTACAAGCATGCTTAGTATTATTATTGTTGATATGAAAGATATTGTTGTGATTATATGCGCGCATGAACTGGATCCTTATTGGATCAACTAGTTGTTTATGAAGTTTTGTCCGGACACTGAATTGGAGAACACGGAGGTCAGTCAGGTAGACGGGTGTCAATACTTGGCTGGGTTCTCGGGTAGACGGGAGTTAGTACCCGGGCATTAACGGTACTCAAGTAGTATACGCTTGGGTAATGGTCCTGCAGGCCGCCGTTCCTCTAAGGAGTAAGGTTCCTTGATAGATGGGAACCAACATGATAGATAATTGGCGTACTATGTGGAATGCTTTTGGGTTGTTGAGCGGGGTTAGCTCCCCTGCAACATACGACTACTGCTGACACGTTTGTCACGTCACAATATGATAGGATAGCCTTGTGTGCTGTTCTGATACATGATAGCCTGCTTATTGTTGCTTATGTGTAATTGGTGCTCACTAGCTAGTTGTAGCTAACGGTGCAAGATTTACCTTTTTCGCAGGTTGATGCTAGAGGCCTGGTGAGGCGGGTACCGATGGTAGCTTTTGTTGTATATACCTTTTGGGGAACACGTTGTTGTTGATGGATCCGGTGGTCGGTAACTAGTTGGTAACGCTTGTAGCTTTGAACTTGGCTAACCTTTTTGTTGTAATTAATTAGCCGAGTCAAACTGGTTGTTTTTGTAAATGGTGTTTAATTCCGCTGCAACACTTTTGATAATCGATGTTTAAAAAGTTTAAATTAACTCAAATTTTAAGCTCGTTAGGGGTGGCGTTACAAGTAGGTATCAGAGCCTAAGTTTGAGGAATTGGGTACTCGTTGAAGTATTCAATCTCAAGCTCGGGCCCGACCATCGTTAAGTGTTCCTATCGGGGTAATTGGAGTTGAGTTGAGTGTTATGTGGCTGTCCTATGTGATAGATTAATTGTAGTATTTGTACGTGGTGAATAAATGGTGTACTAACTGTGGTCTACGTGTAAATAGTTAGTTGAGTAGAAATGGCCGAACGTAGAGCTACGACAGAAGAGGCTCTCAAACGAATGGAGGACGAGGCCTCAAGTGAACGACGGGAAGCTGAGGACGAGGCTTCTCAGCATAATGTGGAACCGCCAAGACATGATCAAGAGCAGGCGGCATATGTTAGACTGTTAGAGGAGGAGCTCCGATTGATGAGGGAGTTGTTGCAAAATGCTTTGGCAGTGAAGAAGCCAAAGAAGTGCTCTTACAAGAAGTTCTTGTCTTGCGGGCCGAAGGTTTATGAGGGTAGTGATAATCCCTCTGAGACTATTCGTTGGTTACGTGAGACGGATCAGGTGTTCGAAGCTTGTGAGTGTGAACGTGAGCTTCGCGTCAGATATGTTGTTCAGAGGTTGAAAGGGCCAGCACTTGATTGGTGGGATACAGTTAAAGATACGTTGAGGCCAGAGGTGATTGATGCTCTGACTTGGGAGCAGTTTTCTGAGAAATTAAAAGCGAAGTATTGTACAGATTATGATCTGGAGCGACTGGAGAACGAGTTTAATGGTCTCCGTAAGGGGGATAAGCCTGTTGAGGACCTTATTCATGCTTTTACGGATAAGGTTAGATTCATACCGCATTTGGTGACTGACGAGAAAGCCAAGATGCGCAAGTTTGTGAACATGTTGCCACTTGATTATCGCGCTCATGTTAGAGTTGCGGCTACTTTGGATCGGGCGTTTGAGATAGCCCGACAGATTGATGGGGATAGACGCCAGGGAAAGGGGGATCATGTTGTTGAGGGTCAGAAAAGGAAGTTTCAGCAGTTCTCAAAATCTGTTACTTCCAAAGGGCAGTCGTCGACTGGGGGAAAGCCTGATTCTTCGAAGAAGGCTAAGTTTGAGGGTTCGTGGTGCTCTCTGTGTCGCACTTACCATGCTGGTGATTGTTCAAAGGCCACTACTCGTTGTTTTAGGTGTGGTCAGAAAGGGCACTCGGTGAATGAGTGCGAGTTTAAGGAGAACGTCTGTTACAAGTGCCACAAGCCAGGGCACCGGATTACAGATTGTCGGTCAAAGTCAGACGCTGGAACTGGAGGATCTGCCTCAGGGCAGAAGAAAGACAACGCTCCCCGTGCTAAAGGGCGGGCGTTTCAGATGACGAAAGAGGAGGCGAAGGGTGCTGGGGATGTGATTACGGGTACTTTTCTTATTAACTCTACCCCAGCATGTGTACTGTTTGATTCTGGAGCTACATATTCATTTGTGTCTGTCTCTTTCTGTGATAAACTGCAAATGCATGTATCTGTGTTGTCTGAGCCTATAAGAGTAGAGACTGCTAGTGGTAAAGTAGTTTCTGTTGTAGATAGTGTTCCTCAAGCGGTTATTGATATCGACGGGAGTAGTTTTCCTGTTTCTTTTCTTTTAATGCCGATTGCGGGATTCGATGTTGTGATTGGGATGGATTGGCTTAGTAAGTTGAACGCTGAGATTTTCTGTTCCAAGAAGTTGATTAAAGTTCCTTTACCTGACGGGTCATATGCTGTGGCTCGTGGCGAAAGGCGAAAGTTAGATATTCCTATCATTTCTCTGTTGAAAGCAAGAAAGTCGGTTTCGAAAGGCTGCGATTGCTATTTAGCACATGTGATTGATGCTAAACTGGAGAAACGTGTTGTTCGTGATATTCCGGTGGTGACCGATTATCCAGAGGTATTTCTTGATGAGTTGCCTGGGTTACCGCCAGTCAGAGATGTTGAGTATAGAATTGATCTTGTTTCGGGGGCTACCCCTGTGGCTAAAGCTCCATATCGTCTTGCTCCTTCCGAGGTTCGCGAGATGATGACGCAAATTCAGGAGTTACTAGACAAAGGCTTTATTCGCCCGAGTTCTTCTCCTTGGGGTGCTCCGGTGCTGTTTGTGAAAAAGAAAGACGGGACGATGAGAATGTGCATTGATTATCGGGAGCTGAATAAGCGAACGGTAAAGAACAAGTATCCTTTGCCGCGGATAGATGATTTGTTTGATCAACTGCAGGGAGCGACGTGCTTCTCAAAGATTGATCTGCGGTCTGGATATCACCAAGTGTTAGTTGCTAATGAAGACGTTCCAAAGACGGCTTTCCGTACTCGTTATGGTCATTACGAGTTTTTGGTGATGCCTTTCGGTTTAACCAATGCTCCTGCGGTTTTCATGGACCTGATGAATCGGGTTTGTCGTCCATTTCTTGATAAATCGGTGATTGTGTTTATTGACGATATTCTCATCTATTCTAAGACAGAAGCTGAACATGAGTTGCATTTGCGAGAGGTTCTCAACACTCTTAAACGGGAGAAGCTTTACGCTAAATTCTCAAAGTGTGAGTTCTGGCTACGAGAAGTTCATTTTCTCGGTCATGTGATCTGTAGCGATGGCGTGAAAGTTGATCCGGCGAAAGTCGAAGCGGTTATGAATTGGGGAGTTCCCCGAACTCCTTCTGAAGTTAGAAGTTTTCTCGGCCTAGCTGGTTACTATCGGCGGTTTATCCGCGACTTTTCTAAGCTTGCGGGTCCTCTGACTAAATTAACCCGCAAAGATGTTGCATTTGTTTGGGCGGAAGCTCAAGAGCAGGCGTTTCAATATTTGAAACGGCTATTGTGCGAGGCTCCAATACTTTCCTTACCCGAGGGATCTGAAGACTTTGTTGTTTACTGTGATGCCTCGTATTCTGGATTGGGGTGTGTGTTGATGCAGCGAGATAAAGTGATTGCCTACGCCTCAAGGCAATTGAAACCTCATGAAGGCAACTATCCGACTCATGATCTTGAGTTGGCAGCGGTAGTGTTCGCGTTGAAATTGTGGAGGCACTATCTCTATGGTACCAAGTGTGTGGTCTGTACGGATCACAAGAGCCTGCAATATGTATTCACGCAGAAAGAGCTCAACATGAGACAACGCAGATGGCTCGAGTTGATCAAAGATTACGATTGTGAGATTCGTTACCATCCTGGTAAGGCCAATGTGGTGGCGGATGCATTGAGTCGCAAGAGCTCTACAGTAGATGCTAGATTTATGAAACTTACTGTGGTTCCCGATATCATTGCTCGATTGAAGGAAGCGCAGCAAGTAGCGTTACAAGATGAAAACCTAAAAGCAGAAACGATGAAAAAGCTGAAAGATCAACTTGTTGATGATACTCGCGGACTAAAGACGTTTCAGTCTCGCGTGTGGGTACCTCTTCATGGTGATAATCGTGAGCTGATACTGCAGGAAGCTCATAAGTCTAGGCTGTCGGTTCATCCGGGCAGCACAAAGATGTATCATGACTTAAAGGCATTGTACTGGTGGCCTACTTTGAAGCGAGATATTGCTTCTTTTGTGGAAAAATGTCAGATCTGCGCGCAAGTTAAAGCAGAACATCAGAAGCCTTATGGCAGTTTCCAGCAACTAGAGATCCCTGAGTGGAAGTGGGATCACATTACAATGGATTTTGTGACGAAATTGCCGAAGACCCTTAGGGGTCATGATGCTATTTGGGTCATTGTCGATAGATTGACCAAGAGCGCTCATTTTCTAGCCATCAAAGAGTCTACTCCGCTAGAAAAGTTAGCTAAGCTGTATGTAGACGAAGTGGTGTCACGACATGGTTTGCCATGTTCGATTGTGTCGGATCGTGATGCGAGATTTACTTCACACTTTTGGCAGAGCTTGCAACATGAACTTGGTACACGTGTCCATCTGAGCACGGCGTATCATCCGCAGACAGATGGCCAGTCGGAAAGAACTATCCAGACGTTGGAGGACATGCTTCGCGCATGTATTCTCGAATTTGGTGGTGCGTGGGATTCTCACTTGCCGTTGGTCGAGTTCGCTTATAATAACTCGTACCACTCCAGTATTGGGATGCCACCTTATGAAATGTTGTATGGGAGGCGTTGTCGTACTCCCACATGTTGGTTAGAACCCGGTGAAAAGCAGTTTGCTGGACCTGAAATTGTTCAGATTACGGCAGATAAAGTGAAGATTGCGCGGGAAAAGCTCAAAGCGGCCCGTGACAGACAGAAAGTATATGCTGATCCTAAGCGCAGACCAGTTGTATTCCAGGAGGGCGATCGGGTGTTCTTGAAAGTTTCTCCTTGGAAAGGCGTGATTCGTTTTGGTAGAAAGGGTAAGTTGAGTCCACGTTACATTGGTCCATTTCGGATCATTCGCGTGGTTAATGATCAGACAGTTACGCTAGAGTTGCCTCCAGAGTTATCTGGAATTCATAACACATTCAACGTGTGTTATCTGCGTAAGTGCAAGGTGGAGGAGAACCAGATTCTGCCTCTACAAGAATTGAAGGTTGACGCTTCAAAGCGCCTAGTTGAAGAGCCTGTAGAGATACTTGATTCTAAAACCAAGAAGTTGCGTCGAAAGTTGATTAAACTGGTGTTAGTTAAGTGGAAGCATAACCTGGGTTCGAATATGACCTGGGAGACGGAAGACGACATGAAAGCTAGATACCCTCACTTGTTTGTAGACGATCAGATTCCGAGGACGGAATCTTCTTAAGGGGGGTAGATTTGTAACACCCCAAAATGGGGCCTAGTTGTAAACTGTAGTACATGTAGCTTTAACAGTTGTACGTTGACTTTAATTGGTGTTTTGTTGCTAACTGTAGTATAAATGTTGCTAAATGGTGTCTTAAATGTGAATTGGTGTTTTAAACATGAATTGGTGCGAATTGGTGCTAATTGGTGTTAAATGGTGTTAACTGGTGTTAAATGTGGATAAAAAAATGTAGTATTATGAAAAGTGTCATAAGTTGACCATGTTGACAAATAGTTGAACGGTTTTGGATAATGGTTCCAAAAATATCTCCGTTAGTTGAAACGGATAACCCTAAGTTGAGTTTTAAGTTGAATAGGAGAACGAAATACCCGAGATGGGGTATTAACTTGTTAAGTCGGTCTATAGACTATTTCTTCTTTATTGGATAAGCTTAAAACACATACATACTTCTACACATACATACATACGTGAACCTTTACACACACACATACACTTGGGGTTGTTGATTTGAAGAAGAGAATCAAGTTAGATTCGGTTTAGAAGCTGGATTCAAGTGGGAAATCTGTTCATAGAACTTGAGATAATCTTCTCCTTGTAAGTTTTCTTGAAAAACCTAGTTCTTCATGTTCTTGTGTGTGTGGTGTCAAGGTGAAGATTTAGAAGTGTTTTGATGTTGTTCTTGTGACCAAATCATGTTAGTAAGTTAGTATATATGTTAGAAATGTTGTATAAACACTTGAATATGGATTCAAGTTGGTTTTTGAGTCAAAAACCCGTAAAACAGCGTCTGTTTACGAACAGAGCAAGAACACGCTGTAATTATGGTTCCTACGGGCGTAGTATGATGTTACTACGGCCGTAGGGTGTTGTTTATGTTACTGCGGTCGTAGGAAATGGTTGCTACGGCCGTAGGATTGAATTTATGAGGATTGCCACCTACGGGTGATGGAAACAAGACTACGGGCGTAGGAAATGGTTACTACGGCCGTAGGTCATGGTTCTTTGGCAAGAGATCCTACGGGCGTAGTGCATATGTACTGCGGCCGTAGTGAATGTTGGAATGTTGTTCTGCGGGCGTAGGAACATGTTCCTGCGGCCGTAGGAGGCTGTCAGAAGCCATGTTGATCTTTTGTTGAGACAGTTGTTAGTGTTGTCTGTTGTAGTGTGTACTAAGGGGTGTTTGTCCATGTTTATTGGTGTTAGGTGACTCGGACGATTCTGTGTGCTCTTGGGATTCCCGATTGCATATCTGCCTCTTGTAGTTTCGAGGTGAGTACCGGTTTCCCATGAGTCTCAGTAAGTAAGTTATCTGTAGTACATGTTGACACATGATTGGTGTATTGATACGTGGAAATGGAGGTATGTTATGATAAAGTTGTACAAGCATGCTTAGTATTATTATTGTTGATATGAAAGATATTGTTGTGATTATATGCGCGCATGAACTGGATCCTTATTGGATCAACTAGTTGTTTATGAAGTTTTGTCCGGACACTGAATTGGAGAACACGGAGGTCAGTCAGGTAGACGGGTGTCAATACTTGGCTGGGTTCTCGGGTAGACGGGAGTTAGTACCCGGGCATTAACGGTACTCAAGTAGTATACGCTTGGGTAATGGTCCTGCAGGCCGCCGTTCCTCTAAGGAGTAAGGTTCCTTGATAGATGGGAACCAACATGATAGATAATTGGCGTACTATGTGGAATGCTTTTGGGTTGTTGAGCGGGGTTAGCTCCCCTGCAACATACGACTACTGCTGACACGTTTGTCACGTCACAATATGATAGGATAGCCTTGTGTGCTGTTCTGATACATGATAGCCTGCTTATTGTTGCTTATGTGTAATTGGTGCTCACTAGCTAGTTGTAGCTAACGGTGCAAGATTTACCTTTTTCGCAGGTTGATGCTAGAGGCCTGGTGAGGCGGGTACCGATGGTAGCTTTTGTTGTATATACCTTTTGGGGAACACGTTGTTGTTGATGGATCCGGTGGTCGGTAACTAGTTGGTAACGCTTGTAGCTTTGAACTTGGCTAACCTTTTTGTTGTAATTAATTAGCCGAGTCAAACTGGTTGTTTTTGTAAATGGTGTTTAATTCCGCTGCAACACTTTTGATAATCGATGTTTAAAAAGTTTAAATTAACTCAAATTTTAAGCTCGTTAGGGGTGGCGTTACAGTTAATCTGCTGGATCATCTTCATTCTTGTAAGTATTTTGGATTAAACCTAGTTCTTGAGCTTAGTAAGGAAGATGATTAATTTTGATGGTTCAAGTAGTGTTTTAATGGTTAGTTTTGTTATGCAAAGTGTGTATAAGCATCAAGGGATGTTAAGTAACATGTATGAACAATTGGGTATGAGTTTTGGTCGAATTATGTGTTAAAAATCGAAGTTGCAGGGCTGTTTCGCGAACAGAGACGAAGGCCTGATGTGCAGGAACCTCCTACCCCCGTAGGAGAATGTTCCTACGGCCGTAGGAGGGGTGTTTTTCAGATTTGTAGAAATTTAGTTCCTACCCCCGTAGGAGAATGTTCCTACGGCCGTAGGAGGGTGTTTTTCAGAGTTATTGAAATTAAGCCTTCTGTGGCTGTAGGAAAAGGTTTATGCGGCCGTAGGAGTGTGTTTTATGTAGTTTACCACCTACGGGTGATGGAACGAAGCCTACGGGCGTGGGTACATAACCTACGACCTTAGGAACCCAAGGAACTACTTTTACGGGTGTAGGGGATGTTCTTTACAGCCGTAGTAGGGTTGTTTGGTCTTCTACGGCCATATGCCTTATCTTCTGCGGCCGTAGGACCCCTGTCCAGTATGAATAACTTGTAATTCGTATTATGTAATAAGTGTTTAGGTGTTAACAGGCTGGTATATGCTATGTTAGGCACTTATGAGGAACCAGAAGATACTGAGCACTACGTTTGCCTACTGTAGCTATTAAGGTGAGTACCGGTTAACCCTAGGTTTCGTGATAAACATGTTATAACCATATTTAAGGCAAGTTACGGTTTATATGTTGTTAATTTGCTATGGTATGAATTGCTATGCGATGATATTAGGCTTGAGTAGGCCAATCATGTTATAACTTGTTATATGTTGATACTATGGCTTTCTGTAGGCCAATATGTAATGCTATGGCTTTTTGTAGGCCAACCTCGATATGATATGACTTTTGTAGGCCAACTTTGTTATGATGTTATGATGCGGCCAGAGTCGGCCAATACGTGTTCGTGCCGGCACTTTGATGTTGTCTGGGGTACGGTGATTTGCGGCCGCAAATCGGGGTTCTGCAGAACCTATGTGCCTCAGCTAGGGGCTCTCATACAGATTTCCCCGCTCGTTAGGGGAGCTATACTCACCCGCCTCGTTAATGCAACGGTGGACTGCTATCCGCTCCCCCACCGACGCGATATCATTGATGTGTCCGGTTTTCCCCAGTTTGGATCATTGAGCCGGGCTTACAACCCTGCAAGATGTAACTCCTCCTGGCGACCGGAACATCGCTAGCTGTTTGGATAGACTTGTTTGTTTTCTGTGATACCTTCTGCATGCTATAACATCTTTGTTACGATACTTATGTTAATCGTTACTCACTAGCTATTTATAGCTAACCCCTCCATGTATATATCCTATTTGCAGGTAATTAGATGTTGGTGAGAACGGGTGCCATGTTTTGAATTATACTGCCGTGGGTTTTGGGGAACACTACTTTTGCGGTTGTTTTGTTTAACTCTGATTTACTGGTTAATGGTCGGCGGATATTTAGTAACCTTGTCGGGTTCTTTTGTTAAACTTTTGATGTAAATAACTAACTTTTAGCTTCCGCTGTGTTTGTTAAACATTATCTTTTGATAAACAGTTGATGTATTAATTATATTTTATTAATTAAGCTCCTGAAAACCCGGCGCGTTACAAGGTTTCTTCATCGCATCTGGGTTCACGAATCATTAGTACATCACATTTGCGTACACTTTCCTAAATCTATTCATATTTGTAGTTTTGTTCGAAAATGTTCATGTGTTGTTCACTGATTTGATTTTAATTCCAATTAAAAAACCATATACTATTTCAATTATTGTGCACTGATTTGATTTTGATCTGTTAGGTAATTTCAGATTGAAATGGCAAATCGTTTAAACATTAGTTTAAATCAGTGTTTGATTTCCAGGTCTGTGTTTGATTTCATATGATTTATGTGTGCGATTTCATGTTTGTGTGATTTAAGATCATTAGGTCCTTTTTATGATTCTATATATTTTTATGTTTTTGTTTTAGAAATGAAGAACATGAGGATGAACCTTAAAGAACACCAAGATGATATGAATTTGCTAATTAAAAAAAAATCAAAATTCATGTAAAAAACCAGTAAGCTGATAATCAGGTCACCGATTGCATACAATGACACAAATTTGTAAGTTGATCGTATTTTTATGTACAAAATAAAGTTAGTTCTATACAATGGAAATTTCAACATATTTTGTTGTATTTTCACGGAATTCGCCCTCTTTAATATATATAAAAAATAAGATATCGATGTAATCCTCTTATTTATAAATTCTTTTATCCCAATTATATGTTTTTATTTTCTTGGATGCCTTTAGAATTAGCTGTTGCTACATCAAAAACATTAAGCCTTGCATATTGTTCAAATCATTTAATAGATATATTTTTTTTCGTGATTATTTATATAAAACATATAGACTAATTTGATTAGATTAATATTCTAAATTTTCATTATCCGATTTGCTATTTTATTGTTGGAATCATTTCGAAAATAACTTCATAACGTATTACTTCAAGTATCTTATTTATTTTTTATTTTGTTTTCTATCATGATTTGTTATTTTGTTTTATGAGACTATTTATATACGAAGTATTTATTATTGATATATGTATTTATACATGAGATATTATTTGTGTATATTTTTTTATATGTTTTAAATTGTTTTGTAATATAAAAACATTTAAACTCAACTTTAGCTATCCCGGTATTTATATACTTGTTAAACTAGTATGATTCTAAAAGAAGTAATTAAGGTAAACGTTACCCGTTTCCAAATATAATTGAATTGTCACTTTGGTTTTGTCAATCGAGTGGACCCTCTCTTACTGCTATTCCAGAATCCTTACGTACGTACTTTAATTTGTAGCGTTCCAGCGTAGGGACATAACCAACCACATCCACTCACTCGATCCTTGTATCTCAATCAAAATTTTATGTTAAAATCCGTCACATCCTCTTAATTTTATTACAACCTTTTAGACTCCTTCATTTTTGTCTAATTTTACTGTCTTCATGGGAATGAGAGGTGATATGTTATTATATTTATTTTATTTATTTTTATACTTATAAAATTAATACAAGTCATAAATTAATGAAGTTGTGAGAAAAGAAAATTATTAGACTTCATATGTCATCTTATGGTAAGTAGAATGATAAAGTATAAAAAAATAGTAGGATGATATATTATTTTTCTTTTGGATTTGATTTGCGCATAAGAAGTTTTTGTTATACATAATATAATGTGTATGCTTTATGCTCATGTGTGTGATTGACTTCTCTTGGCATAAGGTTTTGATGTAATAGTGTTATCCTTTCTTTTGTTATAACTGTCTCAACCTATGAGACTCTTAGACCGGGAGCATCCATCACGAGATGGAGACCGTGAGGCTGCTCACTAACGTGAAGACCATCACTGCCCTTGGTGAGGGCTCCCTCACGATCACGAGTGTGACGGCCATCGTGCGCGTGAGCAGCTCTTTTTTTTGTTGTGATGTGAAGCATGTGATGGATGCAGGGGTTTTTGTAATGGGATGAGAGAATGGTGGGGAATGATGGGGCGCTGATGGGGCGCTGATGTGGCGCGTAAAAAAGCATGTACGTGAAGCATGTGATGGATGCTGATGGTCTTTAAAAAATGTATATGTTTAAACAAAAATACTCTTACACATGTGTTTGAGAGAAAAATTTATCACATGTTTGTAAGAGTAAAAATATCATGATTATTATATATGGTCAATTAATGTATACATATAATCTCTTATTATTATTCTGTAATGACAGTTTTTTATTGGTTTATCTTTTGCATTTATTTAGTATGTTTGAGTACTATTACAACTTGTTTAGAGCTATCAGTCCAATGTTATACGCTCTAATAATTCCAAATTTAAGGTCCAATAAATATACATGGACAGCCAAGCTTGAAAAAGAAAACATGTCAATTCTATTAATGTAACTCCATATAGGGGCACCTATTTGACCACATTAGAGGGCAAAGTCGTATGGTGGATGAAGATCAATGACTATATATCGACAACAATGTTTAGAAGAAGCTTCAACACCACCAAACAATTTCATTAGCAAATGTATATGACAACAATTATATGCAATACATCTACAAGAAGATTACTTAGTGCCTCTTAATAACAGAATATATTAGACTGCTCATAATTAAAAACCTCGGTTACATCTACATGACAAACCACTACTAGAAAAGTTGCCAATACCAACGGATTTTTACCAACGGACATTAATCCGTTGGTAAATTGGTGTATTTCCAACGGCATTACCAACGGAAAACACTTTAATCGGATTTTACATTTTACCAACGGGTATCCGTTGGTAATGTTGTTGGTAATTTTTACACTTATTGGAGGGAATTTTCCCACACTTATTTACCAACGGGATTATTTCATTTTTCCGTTGGTAATTATCTTAAATTTGGAGGGAACTTTCCCGCTCTAAATTACCAACGGATTTTGTCAATTTTTCCGTTGGTAAATTGCTAAAAAAGGTTACCAACAATTTCTTCCCATTGGTAATGTGTAAATCCCCGTTGGTAATCATTGGATTACAAGATCTTTATATATATATACCAACGGATTTTGTCAATTTTTCCGTTGGTAAATTGCTAAAAAAGGTTACCAACAATTTCTTCCCGTTGGTAATGTGTAAATCCCCGTTGGTAATCATTGGATTACAAGATCTTTATATATATATATATATATCTTACTCCTATATAATACATTTACACCCTAAAAACTCTTAATTTTTAAGTAAATTGAATTTCCCAATATATCCCTCAAATAACCTTCATCTCTCTCCTACTTTACACACTCACCAATAAATATTATTATATAATTACACACTTTCTAAATTAAAAAAAAATAATATTCATCTCTCTCTTTCCTACTTTACACACTCACCAATAAACATATTATATAATTACACACTTTCTAAATTACAAAAAAAATTGTTTGATTGTTTTTTTAGAAATATGTTTAAAAAAAGAAAACAGTTTATTAAAAAAATTAAATGAAAAAGAAAATAGTTTATGAAAAAAAGAAAAAAAATGAAATGACATCAAGTAAAAATTATTTTATCATACTCTTATATTATATAAAAAATAGTATATTATCGGATAAAAACTATTCATCTCCGCAACATTGCGCGGGTATAATGCTAGTATATATATATATATATATATATATAGTAAACATAAGTATATGTGTGTATGCCTATATGTAACGTAATATTATAAAGAGAATACTTTTCTCGCGGAGAACGATAGCGAATTTGAGAAAAATCTACAAAATTGCTCCCGTTGTTAATTCACAATAACATAAAAACCACAAACTTGTAATTAACTATATTAAGAAAGAAATGCAAAAGCTGGATAAATAAAAACCACTAGCATGGTACTCGCGTAATCGTGCTTATTACTTTGTTGCGATTGGTCTTTTATTACTAATTTGCGACTGTGAACACACGCATGACTTGTGATTCTATTTATGGAACTGATTTGCTAACCAGCCCACTAGATCGATTTTCGATTTGCGATTTGGGGTTAAACCCAATTTGGGATTCCACTTGTAATATTGCATGATTAATTAGTATGTGTCTCATTACAAGAATATACTGAAAGTACTTACGGTTTCGTTATGAAACAATTTTATGATTCAGATCTATTTTGTATATAAAAAATTGAGCGTTACACTACCATCTTGGGGGGATTAGGATTCATGTATGCCGTTGGTCGTTATTGGTTAATCATGATTAACATTGATCAATCACGCCTGCTTTCAACCCTGCATCGCGATTTCATGTTTTTGTGATCATACATGTTCTCAACCCCGTATCAACACTTACACCTCTTTACTAGTTATCGATGTCGCCTGCCACAATTTCTTTAAATTTTATTTATTTCGTGTTTTATAATGATAGAATATATTTTTTATTAATATTAATATTTATAATATTTTAAAATCATCTCACATTTAAACTGTTATTTTAATATTGAAATGTGATTTTGTTGTAGAAAATAGATATATTTGGTACTTGTTTTAGGTATTTGTACATTACGCAGAGAGATTTGTACAATAACATGGAAACTCCTTCAAATTTTAAAACTATTCATCTCTTCCAAATTCCCCAAAATTCTTGTTTAGTTCCCGCTCCCCCAAATCCCCTTCCCCCGCTTCAACACTCTTTAATCTTTCAAACTTTTCAGCTCCCACAAATCCCTCCATACTTCTGCCTCCAACAAGGCAACAACACCCTCGTAATTATCGGCATCTTCTTCATCGCAATCCTCTCCGCCATCGCCAATACCTTGAGAAACAGATTAACACCCTCTTTGTTTCTGTTTTTTTGTCCCATTAGTTATAGATTTTTTATAATCGTTGCCTCTTTGTTACAAATTAAAAGTGATTTCTGGATGTCCTCCATTCAAATCGGTGTTCTTAATTACTGATATCACCTCGTTATCGGCTTCTGCTAAACGGCCAATGAGACCCGTTATGTCTATTATTTGAGAGCAGGGTTTTGTAGGTATGGTTATCGCTGTCGTGGTTTGGTAATTTTTTTTGCTTTGTTTTTTGCATCATTCATAATTTGTTCGATAAATGTTGTTTGTTGATTAAAGAACGATATTGAACTTGGAAATTAGTAATCTGGTTGCAGTTTGGGTACTCCAAGAGTTTAATGTTTTGTGTTTAGGTGTTTTCTAGAATAATTGTTGCCAAATTGACATGCTGATTACATCGAAGAAGTAGTTTAATTCAAGGTAATGTTGATGAGTTTTACCAGGCGTGTGGAGCGATGAGGTACTTAATTCAATTACTTATTAATTTCAAGAACTGTATAATTCTTGTTTGATGATGATAGGGATGATATTGATATAAATACTTCATATCTATCTTATATTTCGATAACTCAATTGATTACAGAATTAAATCCTGTTGAGAGGTAGCTTAATTTTGGAAAAGTAGACTTGGAGTTCTGTCTCTAATCAATCTATTTGTTCTTATCAGTGACATTCAACCTGGCTTCATGGTATGTTTTATTTAGGATGTATATTTTGTAATTTTAAAAGATTACTAACATCAAGTTTATTCATTTAATATGTGCATCTCAATGACTCAATCTGCCACAATTTTGTTTACTTTTATCGGTGTTGGACGTTGAAGTGTAAGTGTTGAATAAGTTTTTTTTTGTTCGCAGAACTGTTTTTAGCCGCTCTCTATTGATGGTGATATCCGAGACTCAAGACTACATAACCGTATTATGCCAATTGGCTTGTGGTAATGCAAGAATCATGGAAGGATTGCGTTTTTCAAAGGAGAGAGATACAGTTCAATGAAAAGAGTTTGTGTTTATTATGATATTGACCTTAATGAAAAGAGTGCGTTTATTCAAGTATCTTTTGACCGATTTTAGCGTGATATGTATTTTCGGATATTTAGCAACTTTGTTTGTGCATATGTTTTGAGTCATCTATATTATTTGGTTGATTGGTAAGTTTTGAGTCATCTATATTATTTGATTGATTGGTAATTGTGTTGGGATATTTGTGTATAGAAAAATAAGAAAAAGGTCCGATACCGGATTGATAGTAATAAAGTACCAATGGAACTACCAATGCGCCATAAGTTTATGGCTACTAAAAGTACCAACGGATATAGTTTAAACACCAATGGCTTTTCGGTTGCTAAATCACCAACGGGCTATGCATTTTTGGCTATCATAATTACCAACAGACAATATCTAATTATCAACGGCATTCTGTTGGTAATTTACCAACGGATTCGTTGGTAAATAAATTTACCCACGGGCCTTTTACCGACAGTCGATTTCCGTTGGTAAACCGAATTACCAACGGAATTAGCCTATTTACTAACGGAATTTGCCCGTTGGTATTGACAGTTTTTCTAGTAATGAACGATCTATATCTAATATCTTGAATTATTTAATCCTGGTTTTGTAGTACTTTTAAACATACAAAGGATTAATTGTAAATTAAAATTTAATTATTCTTTTATTATTTGTTTTGTCGTATTTTTGTTAAGTATAAGGTTTGAAATAAAATACTTTCTTACTTTTTGTCTATTTTTAACATAAAATCTTTTTAACTATTATAAAGAAATACATAAAATAGTAATATAATTTTTTTATAAGTAAGTATAAAAAATAAAAATAACAACAATAGGTTTAAAGTTACCTAATTATTAAAAGATTATGATTAGATTAATATCCAGACGTTAAAAGAAGTTTGAAATCAGGCTATAATTGCTATTTTGTTGTTAGTAAATTATTATATGCAATGATTAAGGATCGACCATAGTACGATTATAGAAGATTTCTAGATAGAGAGATTCATTTCAAACTTCAAAGGATTTAAAAATTGCAAAATGTATGAAAATATAAATTTTTTTGTTAATATTGTTATTGTATAAAATAAACTTTATTTTTTATCTAAAAATAAATACAACGTACAAATGTAGATTATTGTATATGATTGATAACCTAATTACCATGTTACTTAGTTACCGATTTTATACAATAAACCAGATTTGAAAGTTATTTATATCTTTGTATACTAAATTTCTTTTATTTTTTGGCCAAGGTTACCCGTAAGTTACTTATTGTCATAGGTAATGAACCAAATTTGTAAGTCATGTGCATTTTTAGGTAAAAAATAAAGTTGGTTACATACAAGATAATATTAACATATTTTGTTGTATTTTTGCATAATTTACAATTAAAAAAAGTACAACTAAATGTCAAAAATAGCAAGGATGGGTGTTACTTATAGTAATAGAACAGACATAAAAGTCTAGGTGTGTTTTTCAACAGGGCAAACTGAATGAAAATGCAATGAACTTTGTCTTAGTTACCATTGTATACAACTAACTTTGAATTTTCTAAAATAATACAATTAACTTTCATAATCCTCTCATTGTATGCAAACAACTTTTTTATGCGTCAGTTGTTTAGTTATCATTGTATACAGTGAACTTTGTCATAACTTTCATAGTATACAACAAGTTGCCTACAATGTGAGGATTATAAAAGTTATTTGTATTATTTAAAAAAATAACAAAGTTGATTGTATATATATATTGATAACTAATATAAAGTTCATTATATTTTAATGTAATTTTCCCTTTTCTATACAAAGAAATAGCGAGTGCATGTTCGATCAGTAAAATTTTAGAGATATTGTTACAAAAATAGTTTGGGAATAAATGTTAGAGTAAGATTTATTGAATAACATATATGCCATTTTTCTTATAATATCGTTGTATGTAATTTATTTTTATGTTACCAAAGTAGGTATAAGACACTTCTAAATGTAATATCAATATAAACAAATGGTAACTTACAACCTACCAAACTTGTAAAAAACCCCAATATTGACCACTTATAAGAGCCAGTAAATAGCAATCTTCCTTTTAAAATGTATCAATATAAATAATTTTCCTTTATATTATTAAAGTATGTAATGCAACAAACTTTTGTATGTTGTATCAATAATACGCAAATAGTGATGTGTAACCTACAAAACCATTTAAGCTCCCGCAGTATACAACAAATGTATACTATGAAAGTTATGACAAAGTTTATTGTATACAATGGTAACTAAACAATATTAGACACATAAAGTTGTTGTATACTAAGATAAAGTTTATTGTGTTTTAATACAATTTGCCCTTTTCTATACAAAGAAAGAGTGAGTGCATGTTCGATAGTAAAATCTTAGAGATATTGTTACAAAAATAGTTTGGGAATAAATGTTAGAGTAAGAGTTATTGAATAACATATATGCCATTTTTCTTATAATATCGTCGTATGTAATTAATTTATTTTTATGTTACCAAAGTAGGTATAAGACATGCACTTCTACATGTAATACCAATATAAACAAATGGTAACTTACAACCTACCAAACTTGTAAAAAAACCCCAAGATCGACCACTTATAAGAGCCAGTAAATAACAATCTTCCTTTTAAATGTATTAATATAAATAATTCTTCTTTATCTTACTACTATATAATGAATTTATAACTTTTTCTTAATCGCTTAAATTTTAAGTCATTTAAATTTACTAAAATATCTTCATTCATTCCCATATTTAAGAGTAACAATATATAAGAAAACTTAAAAAAAAATATCTTCAATATAAATCTATCAAAAGAAAAGTAAATATATTTATAAAGTTGTAAACTTGCTAAACTTGTACGACCACATAAAAAATCACCTCCTTTTTGAAAAACAGATATATTAATAAACAAAAATTATTCGCCGCTGATCGTATAGCACGGGTGTCATGCTAGTATTATTAAAGTATGTAATGCAACAAACTTTTGTATGTTGTATCAATAATACGCAAATAGTGATGCTTAACCTACAAAACCATTTAAGCTCCCATAGTATACAACAAATTGTATACTATGGAAGTTATGACAAAGTTTATTATATACAATAGTAACTAAACAACAGACACGTAAAGTTGTTGTATACTAAGATAAAGTTCATTGTGTTTTAATGTAATTTGCCCTTTTTTATACAAAGAAAGAGTGAGTGCATGTAAAATCTTAGATATTGTTAAAAAATAATTTCGGAATAAATGTTCGAGTAAGAGTTAGAGAAATGTTTAATATAGTCCACACTTATTGCATAGTTCTGAGAGACTAATCTTAGCCCTTGAATCAGCCCCATCAATGATATATATTGAATTTTAAAAATTTGGACGGAGTGACATTTTCATAATTAACATGTAATGATTTTACCATCATATGTGATTGTATAATGGATCACATATGATTTTATATTAAATCACATGTGATTAAATATTAATATTTAAAACTATATTTTTTAAATGAAATATATTTAACACAACTCTCTCTATATTATTAAAGTATGTATGCAACAAACTTTTGTATGTTGTATCAATAATAGTGATGTGTAACCTACAAACCTAAACCCTAATCCCCCTCTCCTCTCCTCCCCTTCCAACTAATAGTCAAACTAGCTTATTATTCCTCTTCCTTTCTCTCTGTGTATTTGTGTGTGTTGGACAAGCGACAAAATCATGCCTGATGCCTCACAAAGTTTTCCTTAAATCGTTGAAACCAAAACCAACAAAGCAAATTGTAAACGTTTTTTTAATAAAAGGTTAATAATAAAAAAGAAATGTCTTGATAAATGAATTGAATGAAGCTTGTTATTAAATAAACAGTTATTTAATAAATGATTTAAACAATTTTTAAAACCATGATATTAATTGACATTACCTGATCAAAAGTTAACAAGCTTTTATGAAGGATAATAGTATGTTTTGTAAAATTATGTTATCTACCTAGTTAATAAAAACCTAAATTACCTATAATAGTATATTTATACAAAAAATGTGGCTATTTAGTTATAACGCGCCGGGTTTTCAGAAGCTTAATTAATAAAATATAATTAAGACACCAACAGTTTATCAAAAGATAATGTTTAACAAACACAGCGGAAGATAAAAGTTAGTTATTTACATCATATGTTTAACAAAAGAACCCGACAAGGTTACCAAATATCTGCCGACCATTAGAACCAGTAATCAGAGTTACAAAATCAACAACCAAAAGTATTTCCAAAAATTTCCAACTCGGCAGTATAAACCAAAACATGACACCCATCCTCACCAGCAACTATTTACCTGTAAAGAAAGAGTACATGGAGGGGTTAGCTATAAATAGCTAGTGAGTAACGATTATACATAGTATCATAACAAGCATATTATAGCATGCGAGGTATATCACATATTTTCAAACAAGTCTACCCTAGCAGCTAGCGATGTTCCGGTATAGCCAGGAGGAGTCATATCTTGCAGGGTTGCGAGCCCGGCTCAATGATCCTAAACTGGGGAAACCGAATACATCAATCATATCGCGCCGGTGGGGGAGCGGGTAGCAGTCCACCATTGCATTAACGAGCGGGGATGTCAGTGAGAGCCCCTAACGAGCGGGGATGTCGATGAGAGCCCTTAGTTGAGGTACGGAGGTTTAGCAAGAACCCGATTCGCGATCAACGAATCACCGTACCCCAAACTGCATCATGTGCCGGCACTAACATGTATTGGCCTACAAAAGCCGCATCATAAATAGGTTGGCCTACAAAAGCCATATCATATCAAGTTGGCCTACAAAAGCCCATATCATAGCATAGTTGGCCTACAAAAGCCCATAGTATAACAGAGCATATCATAATTGGCCTACAGAAGCCATACCATAACAATTATCTAACACATGTTTATCATGATTGTATGACAAATCATACCGTATCAATTACCAACACATATCAATAACTTACCTTAAGCGTGGTATAACATTCTTATTGTGATGCCTAAGGTTAACCGGTACTCACCTCAAAAGCTACAGCAGGCAAATGTAGTGTTCGGTGTCCTCTGGTTCTTCAGGAGCGCATAACACATCATTTACAGACTTATCAACACTTAACACTTAACACAGAACATGAAACACAACTACCCATACTAGACACCTCCTACGGCCGCAGATATTATGTCCTACGGCCGCATGACACATAATAAACACCACCTACGGCCGTATGGATAAATCCCCGCGCCCGTAGAAGTCGTTTCCAATGAACCATGTCCTTTGGTAGCAGGAACTTATTACTTTGACCGCAGGGACTGTTCTTTGGTGATCCACGACCGTAGGTTATGTACCCACGCCCGTAGATCATTATCCCTCGTCCGTAGACGGTAAACCACACAAAATACCCTCCTATGGCCGCAGAAACCTTTTCCTACGGCCACAGAAGGCTTAATTACAAAAATTCTGAAAAACACCCTCCTACGGCCGCAGGAACTTTTCTCTACGGCCGCAGAAAGAAATTGCTCCTACGGCCGCAGGAACTTTCCCCTACGGCCGCAGGAAGGGTCTGCACAGCAGACCTTCTTCCCTGTTCGCGGACAGACCTGCAAATACCCGTTTTGACCTCTTTTTCGACCAAAACTCAATCTCGATTGTTCATAGACTTTATTTGACATCAATAGGAGCTTATAAACACATTAGACACAAAAACTAATTACTAGAATATCATTTACACAATCAATTTGGTGTAGATACTTCAAGAACACAAGAACTAGGTTTCAAACTAAATCACTTACTAATTGAAGACAACACAAGCTGTAGATACTGATTTTAGCAAGGAATCCAATGAATAAACTCGAAATCAAAGCCTCCTTCTTGATTATTGTAACACCCCAAAATGGGGCCTAGTTGTAAACTGTAGTACATGTAGCTTTAACAGTTGTACGTTGACTTTAATTGGTGTTTTGTTGCTAACTGTAGTATAAATGTTGTTAAATGGTGTTAACTGGTGTTAAATGTGGATAAAAATGTAGTATGATGAAAAGTGTCATAAGTTGACCATGTTGACAAATAGTTGAACGGTTTTGGATAATGGTTCCAAAAATATCTCCGTTAGTTGAAACGGATAACCCTAAGTTGTGTTTTAAGTTGAATAGGAGAACGAAATACCCGAGATGGGGTATTAACTTGTTAAGTCGGTCTATATCCTCTTTCTTCTTTACTGGATAAGCTTAAAACACATACATACTTCTACACATACATACATACGTGAACCTTTACACACACACATACACTTGGGGTTTTTGAATTTGAGAAGGAAATCAAGTAAAGAATCAAAGTTAGATTCGGATTAGAAGTTGGACTTGGGTGCTAAATCTGCTCTTGAGCCTTATCTTCATCATCCTAGTAAGTGTTCTTGAAGCTAAAAACCTAGTTCTTCATGTCCTTGTGTGTGTGGTGTCAAAGTGAAGATTTAGAAGTGTTTTGATGTTGTTCTTGTGTCCAAATCATGTTAGTAAGTTAGTATATATGTTAGAAATGTTGTATAAACACTTGAATATGGATTCAAGTTGGATTTTGAGTCAAAAACTCGTAAAACAGCGTCTGTTTACGAACAGAGCAAGAACACACTGTAAATATGGTTCCTACGGGCGTAGTATGATGTTACTACGGCCGTAGGGTGTTGTTTATGTTACTGCGGTCGTAGGAAATGGTTGCTACGGCCGTAGGATTGAAATTATGAGGATTGCCACCTACGGGTGATGGAAACAAGACTACGGGCGTAGGAAATGGTTACTACGGCCGTAGGCCATGGTTCTTTGGCAAGAACTCCTACGGGCGTAGTGCATATGTACTGCGGCCGTAGTACGTGTTGGAATGTTGTTCTGCGGGCGTAGGAACATGTTCCTGCGGCCGTAGGAGGCTGTCAGAAGCCATGTTGACCTTTTGTTGAGACTGTTGTTAGTGCAGTCTGTTGTAGTGTATACTAAGGGGTGTTTATCTATGTTTATTGGTGGTAGGTGACTCAGACGATTCTGTGTGCTCTTGGGATTCCCGATTGCATATCTGCCTCTTGTAGTTTCGAGGTGAGTACCGGTTTCCCATGAGGCTCAGTAAGTGGTGCTAACCATTGTTTGTTTTAAACGTGTATTGGTGATCTTAAATATGTATGCAAAGGTATGTTATGATAGAAACATACAGTGTGTTTATGAAAGACAACGTAGATCGTGATAGAGATATACAGTATGCTATGAAAGAGTTGTACTCGCATGTTGTTTATCAGTATGAAAGAGAATACTTATGATAGAAACCATGTGGTAATTGTATGTTATGATAGAGTTGTATTAGTATGTTTGTTTATCAACATGAAAGATATTAATTGGTGTGTTTATATGCGCGCATGAACTGGATCCTTATTTGGATCAACTAGTTGTTTATGAAGTTTTGTCCGGACATTGAATTGGAGAACACGGAGGTCAGTCAGGTAGACGGGTGTCAATACTTGGCTGGGTTCTCGGGTAGACGGGAGTTAGTACCCGGGCACTAACGGTACTCAAGTAGTATACGCTTGGGTAATGGTCCTGCAGGCCGCCGTTCCTCTAAGGAGTAAGGTTCCTTGATAGATGGGAACCAACATGATAGATAATTGGCGTACTATGTGGACTGCTTTTGGGTTGTTGAGCGGGGTTAGCTCCCCTGCAACATACGACTACTGCTGACACGTTTGTCACGTCACAATATGATAGGATAGCCTTGTGTGCTGTTCTGATACATGATAGCCTGCTTATTGTTGCTTATGTGTAATTGGTGCTCACTAGCTAGTTGTAGCTAATGGTGCAAGATTTACTTTTTTCGCAGGTTGATGCTAGAGGCCTGGTGAGGCGGGTACCGATGGTAGTTTTTGTTGTATATACCTTTTGGGGAACACGTTGTTGTTTTTGGATCCGGTGGTCGGTAACTAGTTGGTAACGCTTGTAGCTTTGAACTTGGCTAACCTTTTTGTTGTAATTAATTAGCCGAGTCAAACTGGTTGTTTTTGTAAATGGTGTTTAATTCCGCTGCAACACTTTTGATAATCGATGTTTAAAAAGTTTAAATTAACTCTAATTTTAAGCTCGTTAGGGGTGGCGTTACAAGTAGGTATCAGAGCCTAAGTTTGAGGAATTGAGTACTCGTAGAAGTATTCAATCTCAAGCTCGGGCCCGACCATCGTTAAGTGTTCCTATCTGGGTAATTGAGGTTGAGTTGAGTGATATGTGGCTGTCTTATGTGATAGATTAACTGTAGTATTTGTACGTGGTGAATAAATGGTGTACTAACTGTGGTCTACGTGTAAATATTTAGTTGAGTAGAAATGGCCGAGCGTAGAGCTACGACAGAAGAGGCTCTCAAACGAATGGAGGACGAGGCCTCAAGTGAACGACGGGAAGCTGAGGACGAGGCTTCTCAGCATAATGTGGAACCGCCAAGACATGATCAAGAGCAGGCGGCATATGTTAGACTGTTAGAGGAGGAGCTCCGATTGACGAGGGAGTTGTTGCAAAATGCTTTGGCAGTGAAGAAGCCAAAGAAGTGCTCTTACAAGAAGTTCTTGTCTTGCGGGCCGAAGGTTTATGAGGGTAGTGATAATCCCTCTGAGACTATTCGTTGGTTACGTGAGACGGATCAGGTGTTCGAAGCTTGTGAATGTGAACGTGAGCTTCGCGTCAGATATGTTGTTCAGAGGTTGAAAGGGCCAGCTCTGGATTGGTGGGATACAGTTAAAGATACGTTGAAGCCGGAGGTGATTGATGCTCTGACTTGGGAGCAGTTTTCTGAAAAATTGAAAGCAAAGTATTGTACAGATTATGATCTGGAACGACTGGAGAACGAGTTCAGTAGTCTCCGTAAGGGGGACAAGCCTGTTGAGGACCTTATTCATGCTTTTACGGATAAGGTTAGATTCATACCGCATTTGGTGACTGATGAGAAAGCCAAGATGCGGAAGTTTGTAAACATGTTGCCACTTGATTATCGCGCTCATGTTAGAGCTGCGGCTACTTTGGATCGGGCGTTTGAGATAGCCCGACAGATTGATGGGGATAGACGCCAGGGAAAGGGGGATCATGTTGTTGAGGGTCAGAAAAGGAAGTTTCAGCAGTTCTCAAAATCTGTTACTTCCAAAGGGCAGTCGTCGAGTGGGGGAAAGCCTGATTCTTTCAAGAAGGCTAAGTTTGAGGGTTCGTGGTGCTCTCTGTGTCGCACCTACCATGCTGGTGATTGTTCGAAGGCCACTACTCGTTGTTTTAGGTGTGGTCAGAAAGGGCACTCGGTGAATGAGTGCGAGTTTAAGGAGAACGTCTGTTACAAGTGCCACAAGCCAGGGCACCGGATTACAGATTGTCGGTCAAAGTCAGACGCTGGAACTGGAGGATCTGCCTCAGGGCAGAAGAAAGACAACGCTCCCCGTGCTAAAGGGCGGGCGTTTCAGATGACGAAAGAGGAGGCGAAGGGTGCTGGGGACGTGATTACGGGTACTTTTCTTATTAACTCTACCCCAGCATGTGTATTGTTTGATTTTGGAGCTACATATTCATTTGTGTCTGTCTCTTTCTGTGATAAACTGCAAATGCCTGTATCTGTGTTGTCTGAGCCTGTAAGAGTAGAGACTGCTAGTGGTAAAGTAGTTTCTGTTGAAGATAGTGTCCCTCAAGCGGTTATTGATATCGACGGGAGTAGTTTTCCTGTTTCTTTTCTTTTAATGTCGATTGCGGGATTCGATGTCGTGATTGGGATGGATTGGCTTAGTAAGTTGAACGCTGAGATTTTCTGTTCCAAGAAGTTGATTAAAGTTCCTTTACCTGACGGGTCATATGCTGTGGCTCGTGGAGAGAGACGAAAGTTAGATATTCCTATCATTTCTCTGTTGAAAGCAAGAAAGTCGGTTTCGAAAGGCTGCGATTGCTATTTAGCACATGTGATTGATGCTAAACTGGAGAAACGTGTTGTTCGTGATATTCCGGTGGTGACCGATTATCCAGAGGTATTTCCTGATGAGTTGCCTGGGTTACCGCCAGTCAGAGATGTTGAGTATAGAATTGATCTTGTTCCGGGGGCTACCCCTGTGGCTAAAGCTCCATATCGTCTTGCTCCTTCCGAGGTTCGCGAGATGATGACGCAAATTCAGGAGTTACTAGACAAAGGCTTTATTCGCCCGAGTTCTTCTCCTTGGGGTGCTCCGGTACTGTTTGTGAAAAAGAAAGACGGGACGATGAGAATGTGCATTGATTATCGGGAGCTGAATAAGCGAACGGTAAAGAACAAGTATCCTTTGCCGCGGATAGATGATTTGTTTGATCAACTGCAGGGAGCGACGTGCTTCTCAAAGATTGATCTGCGGTCTGGATATCACCAAGTGTTAGTTGCTAATGAAGACGTTCCAAAGACGGCTTTCCGTACTCGTTATGGTCATTACGAGTTTTTGGTGATGCCTTTCGGTTTAACCAATGCTCCTGCGGTTTTCATGGACCTGATGAATCGGGTTTGTCGTCCATTTCTTGATAAATCGGTGATTGTGTTTATAGATGATATTCTCATCTACTCAAAGACTGAAGCTGAACACGAGTTGCATTTGCGAGAGGTTCTTGAAACTCTTAAACGGGAGAAGCTTTACGCTAAATTCTCAAAGTGTGAGTTCTGGCTACGAGAAGTTCATTTTCTCGGTCACGTGATCTGCAGCGATGGCGTGAAAGTTGATCCGGCAAAAGTCGAAGCGGTTATGAATTGGGGAGTTCCCCGAACTCCTTCTGAAGTTAGAAGTTTTCTTGGCCTAGCTGGTTACTATCGGCGGTTTATCCGCGATTTTTCTAAGCTTGCGGGTCCTTTAACTAAATTAACTCGCAAAGATGTTGCATTCGTTTGGGCGGAAGCTCAAGAACAAGCGTTTCAATCTTTGAAACGGCTATTGTGCGAGGCTCCAATACTTTCCTTGCCAGAGGGATCTGAAGACTTCATTGTTTACTGTGATGCCTCGTATTCTGGATTGGGGTGTGTGTTGATGCAGCGAGATAAAGTGATTGCCTACGCCTCAAGGCAATTGAAACCTCATGAAGGCAACTATCCGACTCATGATCTTGAGTTGGCAGCGGTAGTGTTCGCGTTGAAATTGTGGAGGCACTATCTCTATGGTACCAAGTGTGTGGTCTGTACGGATCACAAGAGCCTGCAATATGTATTCACGCAGAAAGAGCTCAACATGAGACAACGCAGATGGCTCGAGTTGATCAAAGACTACGATTGTGAGATTCGCTACCATCCTGGTAAAGCCAATGTGGTGGCGGATGCATTGAGTCGCAAGAGCTCTACAGTAGATGCTAGATTTATGAAACTTACTGTGGTTCCCGATATCATTGCTCGATTGAAGGAAGCGCAGCAAGTAGCGTTACAAGATGAAAACCTAAAAGCAGAAACGATGAAAAAGCTGAAAGATCAGCTTTTTGATGATACTCGCGGACTAAAGACGTTTCAGTCTCTCGTGTGGGTACCTCTTCATGGTGATAATCGTGAGCTGATACTGCAGGAAGCTCATAAATCTAGGCTGTCGGTTCATCCGGGCAGCACAAAGATGTATCATGACTTAAAGGCATTGTACTGGTGGTCTACTTTGAAGCGAGATATTGCTTCTTTTGTGGAAAAATGTCAGATCTGTGCGCAAGTTAAGGCAGAACATCAGAAGCCTTATGGCAGTTTGCAGCAACTAGAGATCCCTGAGTGGAAGTGGGATCATATTACGATGGATTTTGTGACTAAGTTGCCGAAGACCCTTAGGGGTCATGATGCTATTTGGGTCATTGTCGAAAGATTGACCAAGAGCGCTCATTTTCTAGCTATCAGCGAGTCTACTCCGCTAGAAAAGTTAGCAAAGCTGTATGTAGATGAAGTGGTATCACGACATGGTTTGCCATGTTCGATTGTGTCGGATCGTGATGCGAGATTTACTTCACACTTTTGGCAGAGCTTGCAACATGAACTTGGTACACGTGTTCATCTGAGCACGGCGTATCATCCGCAGACAGATGGCCAGTTAGAGAGAACGATTCAGACGTTGGAGGACATGCTTCGCGCATGTATTCTCGAATTTGGTGGTGCGTGGGATTCTCACTTGCCGTTGGTCGAGTTCGCTTATAATAACTCGTACCACTCCAGTATTGGGATGCCACCTTATGAAATGTTGTATGGGAGGCGTTGTCGTACTCCCACATGTTGGTTAGAACCCGGTGAAAAGCAGTTTGCCGGACCTGAGATTGTTCAGATTACGGCAGATAAAGTGAAGATTGCGCGGGAAAAACTCAAAGCGGCCCGTGACAGACAGAAAGTATATGCTGATCCTAAGCGCAGACCAGTTGTATTCCAGGAGGGCGATCGGGTGTTCTTGAAAGTTTCTCCTTGGAAAGGCGTGATTCGTTTTGGTAGAAAGGGTAAGTTGAGTCCACGTTACATTGGTCCATTTCGGATCATTCGCGTGGTTAATGATCAGACAGTTACGCTAGAGTTGCCTCCAGAGTTATCTGGAATTCACAACACGTTCAACGTGTGTTATCTGCGTAAGTGTAAGGTGGAGGAGAACCAGATTCTGCCTCTACAAGAACTGAAGATTGACGCTTCAAAGCGCTTAGTTGAAGAGCCTGTAGAGATACTTGATTCTAAAACCAAAAAGTTGCGTCGAAAGTTGATTAAACTGGTGTTAGTCAAATGGAAGCATAACCTGGGTTCGAATATGACCTGGGAAACGGAAGATGACATGAAAGCTCGATACCCTCACTTGTTTGTAGACGATCAGATTCCGAGGACGGAATCTTCTTAAGGGGGGTAGATTTGTAACACCCCAAAATGGGGCCTAGTTGTAAACTGTAGTACATGTAGCTTTAACAGTTGTACGTTGACTTTAATTGGTGTTTTGTTGCTAACTGTAGTATAAATGTTGTTAAATGGTGTTAACTGGTGTTAAATGTGGATAAAAATGTAGTATGATGAAAAGTGTCATAAGTTGACCATGTTGACAAATAGTTGAACGGTTTTGGATAATGGTTCCAAAAATATCTCCGTTAGTTGAAACGGATAACCCTAAGTTGTGTTTTAAGTTGAATAGGAGAACGAAATACCCGAGATAGGGTATTAACTTGTTAAGTCGGTCTATATCCTCTTTCTTCTTTACTGGATAAGCTTAAAACACATACATACTTCTACACATACATACATACGTGAACCTTTACACACACACATACACTTGGGGTTTTTGAATTTGAGAAGGAAATCAAGTAAAGAATCAAAGTTAGATTCGGATTAGAAGTTGGACTTGGGTGCTAAATCTGCTCTTGAGCCTTATCTTCATCATCCTAGTAAGTGTTCTTGAAGCTAAAAACCTAGTTCTTCATGTCCTTGTGTGTGTGGTGTCAAAGTGAAGATTTAGAAGTGTTTTGATGTTGTTCTTGTGTCCAAATCATGTTAGTAAGTTAGTATATATGTTAGAAATGTTGTATAAACACTTGAATATGGATTCAAGTTGGATTTTGAGTCAAAAACTCGTAAAACAGCGTCTGTTTACGAACAGAGCAAGAACACGCTGTAAATATGGTTCCTACGGGCGTAGTATGATGTTACTACGGCCGTAGGGTGTTGTTTATGTTACTGCGGTCGTAGGAAATGGTTGCTACGGCCGTAGGATTGAAATTATGAGGATTGCCACCTACGGGTGATGGAAACAAGACTACGGGCGTAGGAAATGGTTACTACGGCCGTAGGCCATGGTTCTTTGGCAAGAACTCCTACGGGCGTAGTGCATATGTACTGCGGCCGTAGTACGTGTTGGAATGTTGTTCTGCGGGCGTAGGAACATGTTCCTGCGGCCGTAGGAGGCTGTCAGAAGCCATGTTGACCTTTTGTTGAGACTGTTGTTAGTGCAGTCTGTTGTAGTGTATACTAAGGGGTGTTTATCTATGTTTATTGGTGGTAGGTGACTCAGACGATTCTGTGTGCTCTTGGGATTCCCGATTGCATATCTGCCTCTTGTAGTTTCGAGGTGAGTACCGGTTTCCCATGAGGCTCAGTAAGTGGTGCTAACCATTGTTTGTTTTAAACGTGTATTGGTGATCTTAAATATGTATGCAAAGGTATGTTATGATAGAAACATACAGTGTGTTTATGAAAGACAACGTAGATCGTGATAGAGATATACAGTATGCTATGAAAGAGTTGTACTCGCATGTTGTTTATCAGTATGAAAGAGAATACTTATGATAGAAACCATGTGGTAATTGTATGTTATGATAGAGTTGTATTAGTATGTTTGTTTATCAACATGAAAGATATTAATTGGTGTGTTTATATGCGCGCATGAACTGGATCCTTATTTGGATCAACTAGTTGTTTATGAAGTTTTGTCCGGACATTGAATTGGAGAACACGGAGGTCAGTCAGGTAGACGGGTGTCAATACTTGGCTGGGTTCTCGGGTAGACGGGAGTTAGTACCCGGGCACTAACGGTACTCAAGTAGTATACGCTTGGGTAATGGTCCTGCAGGCCGCCGTTCCTCTAAGGAGTAAGGTTCCTTGATAGATGGGAACCAACATGATAGATAATTGGCGTACTATGTGGACTGCTTTTGGGTTGTTGAGCGGGGTTAGCTCCCCTGCAACATACGACTACTGCTGACACGTTTGTCACGTCACAATATGATAGGATAGCCTTGTGTGCTGTTCTGATACATGATAGCCTGCTTATTGTTGCTTATGTGTAATTGGTGCTCACTAGCTAGTTGTAGCTAATGGTGCAAGATTTACTTTTTTCGCAGGTTGATGCTAGAGGCCTGGTGAGGCGGGTACCGATGGTAGTTTTTGTTGTATATACCTTTTGGGGAACACGTTGTTGTTTTTGGATCCGGTGGTCGGTAACTAGTTGGTAACGCTTGTAGCTTTGAACTTGGCTAACCTTTTTGTTGTAATTAATTAGCCGAGTCAAACTGGTTGTTTTTGTAAATGGTGTTTAATTCCGCTGCAACACTTTTGATAATCGATGTTTAAAAAGTTTAAATTAACTCTAATTTTAAGCTCGTTAGGGGTGGCGTTACAATTATCTTCTTTGAATTAGCAAAAGAGAAGTGTATGTGTGTGTATACGTACGTGAATGTATGTTTGTGTGTGTTTTGTTTGTTTCCAGGAGATAAGGTCACTACAAACCGACCTTGTGATTTTAATAAATAACAATGCGGTATTTTGATTCCCTTTTTAACTTACAACTCATCTCTCGTTTACCCGTTTCACCTAACGAGAATATATTTGGAACCATTATCTAAAACCGGTTACTAACTTACCAATTTTATCTATTATCATAATTATTTTACATATCACCTTTTCATCACGTATAATTAACAAATAACACATTTAGCAACAAAATACATTGATTAAAATCAATGTATAAGTATATAAGCACATAGTACAACTACTACCAACTAGGCCCTATTTTAGGATGTTACATTAGTGGTCTTTTAAAAACTAATTAGCAGTATCATATGTTGTGCTTACCTACTTAGCATGTTATCTAAAATTTTGTAACTTGTTAATTTGAGTTCTAAAAAAATTAAAAGGAACTATGTCGATATTTAAAATTTAAAAAATAGCATACTATTTAATAGATTTTACCCTAAAAATTAACTAATTTTAAAAACAATTTTCCCAGAACCAATAAAACTACCCACAAATTTTAAAGATGTAGAAAGTAAGACGCTTATAGGTAGTACTTCATAAAAATTAAAGTCATAGACAATTCAGACTTAATGGCACCTTTCGGTGTCACTACATTGCAATAAATTATATGGCATTTTACCAAGAGGTCTTTGTCCCAGGTCTTAGCCGTATCTATTGCTTAAGATAATTTTAAGACCATGAATACAAGTCTTGTAGTGAATAATATATAGATTATTTAAAAGTAGATTTATATAGTATATGCAAAAACTAATGTAAAGAAATATGATATTTACAACAAAATAAATAAATAATAATAATAAGAAGAAGATACACCTAGCTAGGCTACTAGGTGCGGCCTTTAACATGTTTTAGAAAGATTATAAGAACAACAACCTCGTTTAAGAATATATATATATATATATATATATATATATATATATATATATACTAAAGGTGTTTAAACAACAATTCAAACAAATAAATTAAAGTTGGTGTTTTTAACGTGAAGCCAACTTGGATGACAGTCATGGTCTTTGGATTCCCCTTATAATTACAAAATCAATGTTAAGTAGGTTGTCTATAATATGATATGATTCGTGTGGCGGGCGAGAAAATATACATGTGCAATATATATAACCCTAAAGGCATATTGACCATATCATGTGGTATATAGTTATGGATGATTTTTTGTCAATTATTACTTGTCATAATTTTATTTTCAAATCATAAATATCACGGTGAACTATTATTTAAACGCAAAATGTGTCATTAATTATATGTTCAACTATAATGATGATAAAAAAGTATAATTAGTTCAAGACGCGTATCACTAGACTATATTACCTCTTTTTTATATATTGAATAATTAGCTCGCTTATAGTTCAAATTGATAGGGACCTAGGGTCCCCCACTCCCCCCCTCCCCATGCCTTACACCATAGACTTCCAACCCGTCACACCTTCGAGCGGATTAATTAGGATTATAACGGCCAATGATTCATCCATCCCCATCTCAACATGTTTTTTAACAGAAGTCCATGACCTCGATCTGATATCAGTTGTTATGATCAAATTGCTTACCACCATAACAAAAGAAATTTCTAAAGTGGTCATGGCGTACCTTATGTATTGAGTATAGTACTAGCTAGCCTATGAGTTCAAATATATTGATGGGGTCGTATGACTGCGGTATGCTAGTATAGTCCTCAACAATATGTATTTATCTTATCTATATAGTTAAACACATAAATGTTTAAATATAACTTTTTATTATATATGACTAATCTTTGTTGTGTATATGACATCACACTCAATTATAATAAACGAATAATAAGTTCATAAGCTGCTTGATCAAAAGTACTAGTGCAATCTTGTATGCTGCAACATATAAATCTGCAGAATTTTCTGAAATGATTACTTCCATAAAAAACTAGAGAAAAGCTTGTCTGATCATGATGTATAAGTTCGTACATAACCATGCCTACTTACAGTCCTTTGATTTACGTCATAATTTTCTTTCTCTAATTAGTCCCAAACTAGCTACCAAATACATTTGTTTGAAATATGTCAAATTACAATGAAGATAACAAAAGATACAGTCACATATTAACTAAGGACCATTTTAATTTCAAAATTGACAATATTGTTTTAAGGTACGTAAAGGCTTTCTTTACTGTCATTGACATGTGTCTGGTTGTGACAAATAAAGAATCCTACCCAGACTCCCATACATGGAATAAATTAATGGGAAATCGATCTTACTAAGTTTTTGTTTGTGAACTCATTTTGAGATAATGTATATTAGGATCACGTATATAATGACATAGTGCAGGCAGTATGTATAAATGCACATGCATGTACGTACTAAAGTTTTTTTATAATGTATAAATAGTTATTATTATAAACTTGTAATACAAAATATTTACCAAATTTTCATTATTTACGAACTGTTCGATCTCTATTCTATGTAACTCGGTGTAAATTTTCTTACTTTGTATTATCCCCCTCCCTAGTTTCTCGATAGCTGCATTGGGTCTAATTGATAATATATTTAATGTTGAAAAAAGGATAAACAGAGGGGCCTGGACTTTTATATACTCGATCATCAATTACTGCCGAAACGAATTAACTTTGAATGTATACTTCTAGAAACTGGAGCAGCAAAATGTTGATATTGTAAAATATACATGTTTTAAACTCCGGTAGGGGCACCCCAAAGACAGTATTGGATCTTTAATATATAACACTGTATTTGCATTAAAAACTATTTTCCTTATGACTGATCGACGTACATCATGAGTGTTATACATATACATATGCATATACGTACACATACACATAAACATACATACACTATAAGAAATTAATGACCTTGCAGCAACAATAAAATTCTTCGCCAAAAGCCTAGAATTAGTCATCGCCGCTTTCGGCGACGACAAGTGTGTGCTGAAAGCCCGTCTTCAAATGTCTATTTTAAAGAAAAAAATTGAAATAAAATATCTTATTGCGAAGAATAGGTTTTTTAATTTTTAATGACAAACACACTCACCCACCTACTTTACACCTTATGTCCTTCACAGAACTTGAACTCTCAACTTTTAAGAGGGAAATATACCTTAGTTACACCTTGGTACGGCTAGACTAAAGGTTTTCTGATAGGTTTTTTAATTAATATATAACCTTTTGAAATCAGATTAGCGACTGTTGTCACTAAAAGTTATTTTTTACACTTTTTATCTATTTTATTATATTTACGTACTGATTGTAAAATTTTAAAACCAAAAATTGTTTAGATATTTAAAATCAAACTACTTGAACCTACATAGTTAAGATAGAACAATAATATTTTTTTATCATAAACTAGTTTAATATAATTATACAATAATACTAGTATATAATTATCATCCAAGTCTTCTTCATACAAGTCATCATAGTCTTCGATTACGTTCATAGGAAGCTTTCAGGGATCACATCATGTTGATTTTCATCCAAATCATCAGTCTTTAGTTACGTTCATCCTAGTTTAATATAATTATACAATAATATTAAAAATCATGTTTGGGGACAACATGTCGTGTCAAAAGGTGAAAACTTTCACGGACCACATCATGTTGTGTCAAATGAAACTTTCAGGGACAAACTTTCAGGCACGAAAGCTTTTGAGACAACAGTGGTCCCTAAAAATCTTTAGGGACGACCTTTTGCTTTTTAGGGACGAATTTTGTGGTCCCTAAAAGTCATTTTTCTTGTAGTGAAGCAACCGTTGAAAGTGGGGAATATCAAAATTCACTAGTTTTAGTGCATCAAATAATATTTTAAAATTTGTATTGTTTATAGCGTCACGATTCCGCACCATTTCATCTGCTTCTCTTTGTGTGTATACTCTTTCTTTGGTGGTTGGTAGCTTGAAATATATGCAATAGCGGTTAACTTTCTGATTTGTCCATGATTAAGCTCACGATGTTCATATAGAACTTGTGAAACTATTAGCGCGTCCCTCATGAGATTTGAATTTCCGGATTGACTTTGTCGAAGTTGATCCCTTTGTTGTTGTGTAATTATAAAAGTTGAAATTGTTATCATTATAATAGGTGTTATATATAGTATAAAATTTCAACTACATAGCCACTGGAAAATAGATAATTAATAATTTTACATATGTTTAAAATTCACATATGATATCTATTCAACTTCCCAACTAAACAATCAACAAAATCTATAAAGGACTACATGCAACCTCAGTAGTATATATAGTTCAATCAGATCTAGATTGTAAAAAACTAATTATAACATAATCACAAAATATCACTCATCAAGATTGCTTATTTGATTTTTGGTTAATAACAACGTATTTATACACATTAGGCATTTATAATATCTACTCTATATTTAGACTAATGTTATAAGTAGTAACAATTTCACTAGAATATAATAAATACAATTATAGGGATCTAACAATATGCTTGTACTAAGATTTAAGTAGGAGTTCCTGATTCAGGTGACCATGTTGTGTATTTCAACTTTAGATATCTAACAATAAATTACAATATACTCCTACTAATTGGATTTGTTTGTTTTTGTAGGTTAATATTCAGTGCTCCATTGTTAGTCTATTGAATCAACACAGTATCTAGTTGGCGAAGACAAATAATGATGCATATATTCTTAATATAATTGCAAGCTTCCTGCATCAACTATGTTTATAGGATGCATAGATATACTTTTTGAAAGTAAGCATCTATTTTAATATATCACATGCAAATTAAAATATTCATAATATTAACATGTGTATTTATGTAGGTGCATTCTTTTTTGAATCATATTATGGAGCTATGTGCATTGTTTTATATGTATGCATTACTATTTATTGTATGTATTCATATACCTTAATTGTGAACATATCCATACATTCCAATGTATGTTCAGTGGTTTGATATGTTTAAATTTATGTTAATCAAGTTTGTGATGATCCTAATTTTATCTTTACTGGTTCTACTTCTTTCAATTTGATCTTATTGGACACTCCTAAATTTATGTTCAAATGATTCTAGCTTATACAATATGGAAATACAATGTCAATGCATGTGATGCATCTACTTTATTTCCAATTCATTTGATGCATGAACGACTATATATATTTATGTATCAAAATCAAATTGGGAAACAATTGTGTTGCACTAACCACATACTTGTTTGATTTGAGTAAATCAGTCTGTATTGACTTCTCTTTTTTATTCTCTTTTTTATTCTTCTAATTTCACTTCTTCCACTTCTTTTTTTATAGACGTGTGGTCTATTGAGATGATTTGATGTATTAATGCATACAAATTTGTTTACAAAATAGGTAAAGACCGATTTTTAATCAATGATAACAAAATTCTAAATCTAGTGGCGTAAATTATTCGATTAAATAATTAATATTGTAGTAATAATTTTAATTTTACGATTTAGAACGGGAAATTCATTTTTTTTGTTTGGCAATTATGAGAGCATGAGCAAAGATGTAGTGAAAAAAAATGCAAAATTTCATATTAACCAATGTTCTTATTGTTGTACAATTTAAATGTGTTTTCCATCCATCCATCCATATATATATGGTTTGTATCAACAAAACTCCTAAATTCTCAATATCAGCTACTCATTTAAAAGGGTAAAATAGAAAATAAAAAGATTATAATTGACGTGCCTCTTCCACTTTCCTGACTTTCCTCATAAGGTTCTTTTTAATATTTTATTTTTTACCCTTTAATTTTTAAATGACCATAACTATTTTAATTTTTAAATTTTGAGCAAAAAAGTTATACCAATCTACTTCTTTTTTAATCATTTTTCAAACGAGACCACTCTTCCTATATTTTTGAAAATTTTATTTTATAAATTATCATTTTCGTCTGCTGGAAGAAAGTTATCAGTCAGTTTCATCATCACTTTCATATCCATAACAACTATCAGTTTTCATAATTTTCGTCATCACTTTCATATTTATAACAGCTACCACTTTAATCATTTTCTTCATCACTTTATATCTATAACAGTCAGCCAGTTTCATCATTTTCGTCATCACTTTCATATTTTTAACAGCTATCAGTTTCATCATTTTCATCATCACTTTCATATATATAACATTTAGTCAGTTTCATCATTTTCATCATCACTTTCATATCCATAACAACCACCAGTTTCCATCGTTTTCGTCATCACTTTCATATCTTTATCAACTATCAGTTTCATCATTTTCGTCATCACTTTCATATCTATAAGATCATGGGGAGTACATATGCTTAGGCATCCCAATGCTTCATGCCACATCACCGTCACATCATCTATGCTTCAGCTATGCTTAAACTCCGTACTACCTATGCTACTTAAAGATTTTTTATTTTAAAAAATACCCTTGCTCCTATTTTCTCTCTCATCTCTCCTTTTTTCTCTTTCTCTCACCTCTCACTCTCGGCATCCATCCACCGAGAAAGCATACTTTTCTTCGGTACCTAAGCATGGGAGATGGTGTAGCATTCGGTAAACCCCTTCCACCTCAGCATGCCGAGATGTACTCCGCATGCTCTAACAGTCAGCCAGTTTCATCATTTTCATCATCATTTTCATATCTATAACAACTACCAATTTCATTATTTTCGTTATCACTTTCATATCTGTAACAGTCAGCCAGTTTCATCATTTTCGTCATCACTTTCATATCTATAATAGCTACAAGTTTCATCATTTTCGTCATCATTTGCATATCCTATAACAGTCAACGAGTTTAATCTTTTTCGGGACGTGTTATGAAATATAAGGTGTGATTTAAGGGGGGGGGGGGGTGATTCCATAATACCCTTTCTTCTATAATTAAATCTTATAATTATTTACTTAGTTACAATAATGCAATTATTAGATCTTGACCATTGATTTAATAAATTTAATGGTCTAGATTTGGACTTTAGAGACTTTGTTTAAACATATAGGCTTTATTGATCATATTTCTATTTCTATATATCCGTGTGTGTATGTATATGTATGTATATATTTGTATATGCATACACATATATAAAGATTTTTTTGAGAAACATTCATATGGCGATAATCAATCTTAGCTCTAACTTAAATTAAATCAATGACTAAGAATGTTAATGGTTTATTATTGATCACGCTCATTAATGCTTATCACTTAATTACTCATTAATAGGTGTATTTATGGGAAAATCAAAACTCATCAGATAATGACTTATTTATTCGGACGTAGCTTACGGTTGGGTACATATAGATGACAAATATATTCTTAGTAATGAGTCATGAATGAACATTAATTGTGGTGATTAATAGTTCTGTTGGGAAAATGATCTCATCAGTTTGAATTTGATGAGACAAAGTTAAGTTTGTAAGATGAGTTCTACATATAACTTAAACAGAATTATGAAGCTTAGTCAGGCTGAACACTTAGAATGATTCAGACTGAGTATAAGCTGAATGTAAACTGAGCATATGTTCGACCAGTTTATATTATACCTTAGTTAAATTATTAATGTGTTTGATAATCTGTGTATGTCACATAAGGTATATATCGAGTATTCAGCTTGATGTGTTTCAAGCTGAGTAACTCAGCTCAGAAACAGAGTCAGCTCGACAGAGTTAACAAATATGTTTTATTTAACTCTTTGGACTTCTAAGGATGAGTTAATAATTATACATGTTAGTTCATGTTTGAATTCGGGTTTGTTCTCGAAGAACTCAGCTTGATGAGTTTCAAGCTGAGTAACTCAGTCCGAGTGAAGAAGCCAGTTTAAAGATAATTTAAATATGTTTTAAATTCATCTTTATCTCTCTATATCTATGGCGCGGATAAGAAGACTCCAGAATCAAGATTGAAGATTGAAGACTCAAGATAAGAAGATTCAAGATTCAAGATTCCGGTTTATCCGAAAGTTAGTTAGCGAATTAGGCTAAGTCTAGTTTGTTAGGAACCGTAGTAACAAGATTATAAATACTTATCTCCTGATAAGTTTAGAGGTACGACTCAGTACGACTTAGAAAAACAACTAAGTGTTGCAGAGCCAAACCTCACCTCATCGTATGTGTTACGAGTCTTGATTCAGTATCAAGATTTAATCACAGATTGTCAAAGAAGTTCGTGTGTTTGAATTAATCACATCAGTTGTGATATTGGTAAGTAATCATGTGTTGATTCAATCTGTGAAAATCCTATTTAGAGAGTCGTCAGTGTCTATAGTTATATGTTAATTATAGATATCCAAGTTTGAGAGAATTGAGAGATTTATATTAGATGATTATATATCAAGAGTTGCTTACTTGATAGTTATTGTAATCATCTTCTTATTCAAAGCATTGTAATCATCTTCTGATTAATAAAAGCATTTGATTGATTGTGGTTTGATTTACTGTGTGTGACACTTTTATTTTATTTGTTCAATTTCCGCAGAAAGTGTATTCAACCCCCCTCCCTTCTACACACTGTTGCTTGTTGTTACTCTCTCGTACAAGGGACCAACAAGTTCTCGTATTAAGAACGGTCATAAAATTAACTTCTTCTTATGTATAGGGTACAGTTTAATTTAGAGAATTGTTGTTTGACAAGAACCAATCTTGGTCCTTGATCAAAATAAATCAATGACCACCAAAACTTCTTTTTGATGTAGTAAGCGTCTTCATCTAACAATGTTCATATTTTAAATAGGTCATTTATGTGTATGTATTTGTATATATGGATCCAAAAGGTAGTTTAACTACAAGGATTGAGGGATTCATTTATAATCAGTATGCTTAAATAGAACTAAGAATAACTTTATACGTATGTCGTACCACGTACATAGAAGAAGGAACAAAACATTTACACCTATTTTTGGCTTACAAACATGAGTATAGCACATACACCAAAAGCTACGTGCACAAAGATTTGTCAAGATTGTCTTATAGATAGTCGAGTCCTCAAGGTTTTTCTTTTTTGCTTAATTATAATTTATCTACATAGTATGGCCTCGGTTTTCCAGAACTTTAAATGGGGTAGTGATTCGCATATAACAAATTGATCGTTCACAAAAATTTGATAGATTATCAACTTGTAATTAACATATGCTTTTAATCACTTAATTATACTTGTTGTATATATAAAAAATGTTGTATGCCCTCGGATTTCCATGTTTTTAAACGAGTCTTTCTCTATATATCCTATTTTATTTTCTTTTTACACCTTACGTTATATAAGAAGATTTTAACTAACAAGGATTAAGTTATAACGATATGATTGAATTAATAGGTAAAGTACCTATAGAATCTAGTATGGTAGAGTGCCCAAACAACAACCTTTCAAACACAGCCAACTTTACAGTTTTACGTACTCTATCAAAACCCATGACCCATATAAGGGCGCTACTACTTATGTTTGTAGTTCCTTTATGGCACGAAGATAAATGACAAGTATTTAAGTATATCTTATTTGTTTTATTACAAATTTTTTAGGGTTTAGGACGTAGTGGAGTTGTACTAGATTGAGGAGGCAGTTTAGAGCTAACAAAACATTAGATAAAGCCGCCATATTTTTCTAACATAGTATATAGCTCCATTTGCTAGTGTATCAATTTCAGTATTTGGCTAAATGTAATTTTTTTTAACTCACATGTCAACTTAGAGGATGCTAATAATAGAATCATGCATAGGAAGTCCAAACCGCCTAAATCAAAGGTAGACAGATGCATGATTGATGGGATAAATCATTAGTTAGAAACAATGATAGAATTAGGATAAAGTAGAAGCACAAGACTCTTATCAATAACAAAAACGTGTCACTTAGGTTGTAGTCTAGTGGTAAGTACTTAGGTGTTTTGGTGAGGTAATTGCCCATGACCAAAGATCATTAAATCAAGTCCTGTTAAGAACAAATTGTGTATATTTAGGAGACGTTTAAACAAAAAAATAACAAAAACTTTATTTTGGTCCGTGTTAAAATATGATTTCTTTAAAACAGATTCAACATCACTTTCTCATTGTACAATGACCGATGGAGTGTGTACTATCATAATGATAGAACGTACTTGCTGATAGCAATTACTCTCTTATTCTATTTGTTAGGGTTAAAAATTCGATTATGGAGCCTTGTAATATTCATAGTGGTAGAATTGATTTCTTGTTAACACTGGATACGTTCGAGTTAACTTAATAATAAATTCTGATATTTAAGATTTGATTTAAAAATCACAATCTCCAGGCGTGATTATGAATTATTTTCAAACTAGGTCATGATTCGTGAAAAAATGAAGCCAATTATAATGTACGTCACATTTCCGACATGTAGTGTGCCATGTTAAGATTACAAATCTTTATTATCTATTCAATGTATTCACTTTAAATCAATTGTGAAAATAACTTAGGTCATTGCGAAGCTCTCTTTAAGAAGAAACCAAACCCTCAAAAAATTAACGTGCCCAAAGTTAGCGAAAACTTCGTTTTCTCTTAATAAAAGAAAATTTTCTTTTAACATTGTGGTCGATATCTCTCCTATCAGGAATTTTAAATTAAGAGAGTGCTTAGACATGAAGATCGGCTATCACCTATAATTTCATCTTTTGGCAGTGAAAGCTTTGCATCTAGCTTTCTTGGAAGCAAGGTCTCAAAATAAGTGTCATTATGATTAAGAAAGAGAGTCCAAATATATCATCTCTAATTTGCTGATGACGCATTAATCGTAGGTGAATTGAATTGGTCCTTTAGCTAGCACACTTTTAAGGATTAACCTTTCTCCAATACTTTATTCTTTCCTTTAGACATTAGACTAAACTTCTCAAAAGATAACTATTTGATATTGGAGTCAAGCCAACAAAATCGAACCAACTTGGCTCACTTTTAGGATGTAAGGCCTCGAACCTCCCCTACACCAACCTTGGTATCCGAACGGTGGCTGAAATTGCACAAGTGAGATATTTGGAATCGTATTATTTGGACTATATTTTTTGAAACCACTCGCACTCCTTTTGAAGGCCCGTTAACGATAATCAAATTTGCGCTGATGAACCTATAGTCGAGTTTCTTTCGTACCGAGCGCATACAGAGACTTGTCATAAAGATTGTCACTGTTTAATTTCATGTTTATCTTAGGTTTAGTATATTCATTGATGAATGAAGGGTGAAACTAAAATTTAATATTGTGTGACTTAGACCCACGGTCAAGATCACATCGTGAAGGGTCTTTCGTACCTTTCATAAGTCACACATACCCCTATAACATTAGTGAAGAACTGAAGTGAAAGTCCATTGAGCTAATTATTTATAAACTCCATCACTTCGGTTTTCAACTTGTTCCTATGTGGCACACAAAAAAACCAACCTTATACCCTTTCTCTCATCTCCTAATTAGAATCAAACCTATAATTCGTATTTTCATTTTATAACTTCTCAACATGTTCCCTTGTTTAATGCAGCGTGAGTCTATTTGGGGTCAACAGGACGATACAATATTATAATGCCTTTATTACTCCTAATCTCCTATCAATTTTTTAAAAAAAGTAATCTGTTTTCGTGGTCATCCATCTTTAAGTTAGTCTCTTGATGCTTTGTAATCCAAAACCATGCAATTTGGAGTTTTGGTGAGTGGTTAATGGAATGGTGGGTTAAGTTTTATAGAGAGTTGTTGGCGAATGACCTCAATTGTATCAAGTATTAATGTAAACGAAGTAAATTTACAATTATTATGTATGATCTTAGTATGTACGTATGAGAGAATACCAAGAACACAGAATTTTGGTGCATTGTTATGCTTAATGATTTAGGGTTAATAACATAGTATTTATTCTTTTGGCTGTTTATAATATTTACCCTATACACAGTATTTCGGAGACCTAACATTTGGCATGTTTGCATTTCATTCTTTGATTTTAGGTTCAATGAATAATTCACATAATGTGTCACGTAGGATTGTGTCGATGTTGAAATATCACATGACTCAGCAAAAACATTGTATCTATTATTGCATGTTCATATATATATATATATATATATATATATATATATATATATATATATATATACAACGAATAAGCAGTTTTAATTTAAGAGTGGTTGGTTCTAGCTTGCTAGTACAGATTGTATATAAGTCTGTTGACAGCAAGTACACTTTTAATTTGAATGAAGAGTTGCTTATTTTAGAGTGTTTTTTATTTGTCAATACAAAGTTTAATTAAGCCTATTATTTAGGTTATATCTGTAACATAATATGATGTATTATTGTTTTGAGTTTTTAGGTAAATTTCTTGTAAAATTGTTTAATTTATTGTTTCTGGGTTAATGGTAATAATTACAGGAACAAAATTAGAAAGAGAATTCCTCTAAGGCTACCAGTACCGCCCATTTTTTACCCAGCTTACCCTGACAGCCACATCAGCGCCATATCAGTTTTTTTCTCTCTCATACCCTGTTTACCCAGTTTGCTAGTACCACCTTCTCTCTCATACCCTAACATTTTCCCCACTTTTTTAATTCTTTTACTTAATACAATTTATTATTAAACAAAATAAAATATTTATAAATAAAATAAATTCACTAAAACTTCATTTTATTAAAATAAAAACATTACATTACTTAAATTAAAAATTCATAACATTTATTAAAAATTACAAATTACAAATCACTAGATCTCGACCCCGACCTCGTTCTCGTTGCTGGGAAGTTGGATGCGCCAAATATGTTCGACCAAATCCGACTTTAGGTTATTATGAATCTCCCGGTTTCTGACTTCTCGAACATTTGCCGCACGTTGTTCCTCGGTAATTTGTGTTTCGATATGATCCACCACATCGTTGTTTTCGTTGACACCACAAATGCTATGGTTTTCGTCTTCAAGTATCATATTATGTAATATGACACAAGCATACATAACATTTGTTAATGTACTCGGATGCCAAGAGCGTGCCGGGTTATGAAGTATGTGCCAACGTTGTTTAAGAACGCCAAAAGCTCGTTCAACATCTTTACGTGCCCCTTCTTGAGCGAACTTGAACTTTTTACGTTTGTCGTCGTGTGTGACCGTAAATGATTTAACGAAAGTAGACCATTCCGGATATATCCCGTCCACTAGATAATATCCGTGCTTGTATGTGACTCCATTCACCTCAAAAGGGCACTCGGGTGCTTTTCCATCATAGACATCGTTGAATATGGGCGATTGATTAAGAACATTGAGGTCGTTGTTGGAACCGGCAACACCAAAGTATGCGTGCCAGAACCATAGATCTTGGGAAGCAACTGTCTCTAGCATGACTGTTGGGTGCTCATGATCACCTCTCTTAAATTGACCTCTCCATGCATTCGGGCAATTTGCCCACGACCAATGAGTACAGTCCATGCTACCGAGCATGCCGGGAAATCCGTGTCTCGCTTCATGCGCGGCGTACAATTTCTGAACATCAACAAAAGTAGGCTTACGTAAATATTGTTTACCATAGAGTTCAACAATACCTTTGCAGAATTTGTTGAGACAATCTCGTGATGTTTTGTCTGCCATCCTCAAGTACTCGTCAAGTGAGTCGGATGCTACTCCATACGCCAATTGACGAATAGCAAAAGTACACTTTTGTATCGGACTAAGACCTTGCTTATTTCTACCGTCCCTTCGAAGAGTAAAATACTGATATTCTTCTGATAAATCTTGAACAATTTTTTCAAAAAGACGTCGGCTCATCCTGAAGCGGCGCCTAAACATTGCCGGTGTATAAACCGGGTTTTCACCGAAGTAATCATGCATAAGACGCTCATTTGCAGCAACCCGACCTCTTTCTATGTTCCCGGATCTCGTTCTACTAGTTGCCGAGGACGCCGTGCTAGCCGTTATCAACCTTGTAGCTTCTTGAACCACCGCTAAATAAAGTTGCCTATCAAACTCGAAATCCTCCGAAGTGTCCGTCGATGACGATGATAACGCAGGTTGTGCCGGATCCATATTTTGTAAACAAAAAAAATAAGATGAAGGAAAAATGTAGATGTATAAAGATAGAGGAAAATGAGTGTGTGAAAATGTTGTTAAATTGTGATATATATATATATATATATATATATATATATATATATATATATATATATATATATATATATATATATATATATATATATATATATATATATATATATATATATATATTACCGTTGGATTTTTTAAAATAATAAAGCATATAGCCGTTGGGGGGTTTTTCAAAAAAAAAAAAATTAAAAATGCTTCGGGTGTGGGCTGGTGTAGAAACCCGATGGATCACCCGGTTGTGGTACCCGATTAACGCGTATGGGTGTTTGTTGGAACCCGGCCGTCACCCGATGCATTCACCCGTGGCCATACGGATGGCCTAAAAGAACAAATAAACAGCGGTAACAGGATGAAAAAAAACCCGTGTCATTGTTTTTATAATAAAACAACAGAAACCGATTTTATATAAAACCATTAAATATACTAAAATGAATTTTTAAACAAAATAGAAGATATAGAAACAGGTTATTACATAAAAACTAGTTCGTATCATATTATTATGGGGATCGATTTTTGTATATATATCTAGTTATATATAAGGACCATTTTAGAATCGGTTTACATCTATATTATGTTTCATACACACAACCTTCTACTCAATAACATCACTCATTCAAAATAGTTCTTCATGGCTCCCAAAAATTGTATCCATTACATTGGATATAATATTGAAACATCATTCGACGATTATAAACTAATACCACGAGTCTAGGAGATAAGTAGGAATATTTTATAAGAGAATATAAAATCTCTCAATAATCAAATACCAGAAAAGTGTGCTAGAAATATTAATATAACTAATTGATGATTTTGTGTGATAATATAAAGGACAATGATTTATACACAACAATATTGTTCAACGTTCATACATAATAGATCTATATATCCTCTCTCAGATATAAACAACATTTGTGATTATTGATGTGGTGCCCCTAGCTACTATACCTATGAATCATGACAAGAGAGAGCATCTATCAATCTCAAGATTCACAATGAAGCTTACGGTATGTACCACTTGCTATGATAAGCATTTACTACTATAACTGCTGTTGACCCATCTAGCTACCTAAAAAATTAATGCTGATTCATATAAATACATAGAAAACCATGGTTTTAATTAATATTTTGTCGGGATAATAAAGTCGACTGTTTTGGGGTGCCCCTACCACTGGCATGGCAAAAGAGTAATAAACCACGAGTGAAATGCATATAATAAGTAATATGGAAACCAACCAAATACATCTCAAATGCATGGCCCAAAAGCATTTATTTACCGGTTCTACATGTCGATCGATCAGCTGTGAGTATCACGTGGTACGTCTATGAAAACCGCGAATATATTTTTTTGAAAGACAAAACAATTTAATGAATAAAAAGTCCAGCAAAAAACTAGACAACACAGTATAAGTGTTTTGGAATTGCATTAGTTTTGGAAGGGATTTGCTTACTTTAAACTGCATTTTTCAAAATGCAATCTAAAACAGCCCTTCGATCGGCATAGTTGCATGCACTTACATGTGTAGATTCGCGGCTACTCTATATTGTGTTGGATATCAAGCCCCTTGGACTCGGACTCGCGCCCTCTTAACACCAATCAAAACAATCAATCCCAGATATACAAAAGAAAAGAAAGCACATAAATGGGACAAGTTTTCGTGAGTATGATATCTCCAAGAAAGAACTGCTATTTCGATCAAATATGAAAGCTACATAAACACTTCAGAACAAATGAATGAATACTCTCCGGAAACGTGGCCTGCTCAACTATCTATCATGACCCAACAACTAATTAAAGAGAAAAATACTCCACTAACTCCAATAATTTGCAACTACTTAATCAAGTCAATACTAAAAACAAACTGAAGCTAACTGAAAGCTCTGGATCCAAATGACCCATTCGAATTACCATTGCTGACCCGTACACGTGACCTGGTAAACTAAACCGATTAACCCATCAAGATTACCCTACATATTGGATAAGAAATTAAGATAATGATTAAATTCTGCCTTTTGTGGCAAGCTTCATTACAAACTGATCAGCTCTTATGTGTTAATTATATTAGAGTAATGTAAGGATTTGACTAAACTTGGTATGCAAATGGGTGAAGTGCAATGAGCCAATGAGTCACGTTTATGACATGCATGTCCGGCTTTTCAAAACAAATTTATAATATGTCAATGCACATCAAGTTTTTGACATTGTTACTAGATAATCACTACTTGTTGCTTAAAACTATTTTCATGAATTTTTCATTTTATAATTAAAAACCGAACCACACTTGTTAACTTGATCACAATCCAAAGAACAATATTCTTCAACCATTCATTCTATCAATAACCATATGGGAACCATTCACATCTTGAAAATCCAGGCACTAATCTCTATTAATTTTTACAGCAAAAAATTATATTATTAGATTTGATTTTTAATTCTCTTTAATTAAAACCCAGTTTTCATATAGTACTTGAAAAACATAGTGGATGCAGATACAACCAATGGATTCAGAATAGGGAATTAGATGTGAAGCAAGGTCAAATTTAATGACCAAAAAGAACTAATTGATATTATTTAGATGCAATTTTTAGACTCCTAACTTTAAATTCAAATCAGTATTATAATCTTTATTTACATTGTTGAGTAAACATATTCAAATTTTTGAAAGCCAAAAATCAACTCTAATGCAACATCAAATAAAAGTTTGGTCCCTAATAACATCCTTATCTCTTTACGATCAACATTCATCAATGAAATCAATAATTCATTATAAGTTGATTTTGGAAACATAACGAAACTGAATTCCTTACATCAATACAATTCATCAACGTCCACTATGTATAAAAAATGAAACGTAAATTAAATCAGTTTTGAAAATTCTGACATATCAAAGAACCAAATATTAGAAAAATCAAACATGAAAGAAAAAACTAGTAAATTTCACAAGTTTTTAGCCGTTCAATACTATATACCTTATTAACTTAATACTGTTATCATGTTTAAACTTTAACCATATAACTTAATTAATGCTAGCAATAAGCAACATAAATATCACTAATGAAAGAGAGTAAAGAGATTTAGTCATTTAGTTACTATAAATGTGTTGTCTATAATAATTTAAATTTGTTAGCAATTGTCTTTGGCAATGATTTTGGCAGGTCGTTGTTACATTGCTTTTGCTAAATTTAAATCTGAAATTATCTGAAAATTTAGATATATAGTTTTAACACATGTATCTTTCATTTTGAAACGTCTTTAAGCTATTTCTATGATTAAAGTTTAGAATATTTTTATTTAGTAATTTTATTTTAAAACCAGTTTTCATATAGTACTTGAAAAGGATAGTCGATGTGGATGCAACCAATGGATGCAGAATAAGGAATTAGATGTGAAGTAATGCCAAATTTAATGACCAAAGAACTAATTGATATTATTTAGATGCAATTTTTGGACTATCATATTTAAGGCTAACTTTAAATTCATTGTTGAGTAAATATACAAATTTTTCAATGCCAAAAATCAACCCTGGTGCAACATCAAATAAAAAGTTCCGTCCCTTATAACATTCTTAGCACTCTACGATCAACATTCATACACGAAATTAGTAACTCATTATAAGTTGATTATAAAAAACTTAAGGAAACTGATTTCCTTACATCAATACAATTCAGAAATATCCACTATGTATAAAAATAAAACGTAAATTAAATAAGTTTTGGAAATACTGACATATCAAATAACAAAATATTAAAAAAATCAAATATTAAGGAAAAAATTAGTAAATTTTAAATGTTAGCTAATTTAGCCGTTCAATAGTGTATACCTTAAAAACTTAATACGGTTATCAAGTTTAAACTTTAAACAGATAACTAAATTAATGCTAGAACTAGCAACATAAATTTCACAAATGAAAGAGAGTAAAGAGATTTACTCATTTAGTTAGTAAAACATGTGCCGACTATAACAACTTAAATTTGTTGGTAATAGTCTTTGGCAATGACTTTTGCTAAGAAAACTGGTCGTTGTCAAATTACTAGTTGCTAAATCTGAATATGGAATTATTAGAAATTTTTTTTCTAATTTGGATAGTAATTATAAAAATCTCAAATATCAGATATCCTATAAATATTTTTTAATTTTTATCTTTATATTTCTTAAACTTTTTTAATAATTAAACTTAACAATATGGTTATTTATTAAGTCTATTTTAAAATATTTATACAAAAATGCATTTTTCTTGAAAATATTGGATACTTTTTGAATATCCAATAAAGCCAAATTTGATATTTCGGATATCCGAATTTATTGATACAGATTCCGAAACAAAAAAATCACTATCCAAAATTTTAGATATTTAGTTTTAAACACCCCTACTAGTGTTTGATTTTTCTATTTCTAGGTTAACAATAATATATATCCCTTTTTATTTTATTTTTTTACTAAAGTTATTTAAAAAAAAGAGAGAGGGAATTTTCTTTCGAAAAATTTCCCCCGGAAAATATCCTCCAATAATTATTGTGTAAAGTTTTCATTTAAAATCAATTACGTAAATAAGCAAAATACATTAAATATTCGCGAAAACAAGCTGAGAAAAGTCAAATTACGAAAATAAACATCAGTTTCGCCCCCAAAGCACTCAGTTTCGCCCCTAGCTTCGCCCTCCAATCATACGACGACACGTGTAACCAGTTTCGCCCCTTGAAGCCTAGTTTCGCCCCCAAGGATATCAGTTTCGCCCTTAGTGGGTCCCACAGCCCAGTTTTGCCCCTCCTCACCAGTTTCGCCCCCCTGATGGGCCCCGCAAGCCTTGTTTCGCCCCTAGACTTCATTTTTGCACCTCAAGTCTCAGTTTCTCCCCTGTATACCCCACATATCTGACACACTCTTAAATTTTTTAATTTTACTCCTTTTTATTAACTTAAAACTTTTAAAGTAGCTAATTTTATAAAATTTAATCTTACTCCTATATAATACATTTCCACCATAAAAACTTTTAAATTTTAATTAATCTTCATCTCTCTCATATTTTACACACTCACCAATAAATATTATTATATATTTAAAATTATTTTATCATACTCATATATTATTTTATCATACTCCTATATTTTTTGATTGTTTTTGTTGTTATTTATTTGTCCGAAAAGTTAAATTTGATTGTCAGTGTTGAACGTGTATAAGCGAAACATTGTTAACGTTGGTATTTCATTAATTTAAATTGATTAAGATAAGCACACGAAAGTAGTATTACATTAATTATTGATTTCAATCATGTTGAACAGTGTAATACACATCCTACAAAGAAAGGTCTGGCTCAAATTGTGATAAATCCGGCTGGGTCGGTTCCGCAGCAGTTGAGACATTAGTTGTCTGGTTAGTTGACTGTTGTGATGAAAACGGCATTCTGCAATTGTCTCGGTTGTGTCCACTGTCACCGCATCTAGAGCAACGTATAGGCGGTACCTGCTCACCCCTTGACAGTATCCTTCTAACAAGTTTTGGTCTCCCACCCTGCCTTTTATTGAGAAGTGGAGGATGTAGGTTTATGAGATCTGAAGGTAAGTCCCACATATTTTTGTTGGGAACGGGGTTTATACAACCGCTATACGTCGCAAGGTAGGTTTCACTAGTGAACCAATTCAACTCCCACTGGCTTGAATCGGTAAGCCTTAGGAATCTGGAAACTGCAATTGCATGGCCACATGGCAACCCGGAAAGTTGCCATTTACGACAATCGCATTTCATTTCTTCAGTATCAACTATGTTAACGTTTTTTTATGGTCCTCAACCCCAAACCGGTGGTTTGTAATACCCTGTACCTGCCATGTCGAGCACTTTGCCATCCTATGAAGTATTTTCTTCTCCGCCCACGGCGTAACCTTGTGCTGGAGTTTCTCTGTTTAAAAAAACTTGTACAATTAATAAATTTTTTCAAAGTTGGTGCAGTTGATATAGGAGAGATGTTTACCTGCTTCCTTACGGCGTTTGAAGAACCAGTTTTGAACACTTGCACGGAAGAAATCAATAAGCATGACCACGGGAAGTTTACGCGCGTGACGAGAAAACGAGTTGATGGACTCTACGCTATTAGAGGTCATGATGTTGTATCGATGACCCGAGAAGCAGGCTCTTGTCAATTTTTTTGTGTTTGTTAGCCCTCAGGTTCAAATTCATCTACAGATGATGACAACACAGGACATGGTACGATTCTAGAAATACGTCTCGTACGGCTAGCTCAATAGACGCAGCTCGGTCAGAAACAAATGTATAGGTCTTGTGCGGGATGCATGCACGTAGTTTCTCTAGAAACCATGTCCAAGATTCGCCACTCTCGGTTTTGCCTATCCCATACGCTAATGGAAGGATCTGGTTGTTACCGTCCATTGCAACTGCCAGGAAGTTGGTGCTGAGGTATGTTCCTTTCAGGTGCGCCGCTTCTACTATTATTAATGGGCGAATATTGTATGAGAAGCTTCGTAACGATGGTCCAAGAGCAACAAACAACATTTCAAACCGAGAACAGTCATCCGTAAGTATTTCTATGACAGTACCGGGGTTTGCCAGCTTCAGATAATGACAGTAACAAGGTAGGTCGGCGAAAGAACCAACATTCGTGCCGTGTAGTTGTTAAGGGCATACGCTTTCCCCCTCCAAGCCTGGGAGTAAGATATGTTACATTTGTAACGTTCATTAACGTCTCTTACTATATCACCCCCCGATAAACACGACTTGGGTCTTGTAGTTGGCCTTTTATGATATTTGCCATCACCTTCTTACCCGCGTTGCGCATTGTAGGATACATTTGCGTTCTTGAACAGGTGTGTTGGTCTTTTAGCGTAACTACCATGAAACACGGGTTATCCACACCGGCAATGTTTTTGGCCTTGAGTTCCCAGGCACAGTCTTTTGATGTGCACTTCGCCTCGAACCTTTTTTTGTTAGAAGTGCTGACAATGTAGTCGAAGCACTCCTGAAGGCATTTCATGCCTAGCTGAACCTTTAGTTCGTCCTTACTATCAAAAAGTTGTCCTTCATAAATGCATGATAACGAATTCTGGCTTGAAGACGATGTAGAGGTCTCCAGCACTGTAGGTTCAGGAAGAGGGGGTGGCATGCCATGAAAGGTCATGTATGTTGATTCGCTCGGTTGTTTTTCATGTTCATACTTGTCATCCCCATCTTCTGAATCTCCAGGATCACAAGCTGGTTCGGTGAATGGGTTATTTTCAGGGTTATTGGAAGGTGGTATTTCTGAACTGCTGATAATTTCGGGTTGTAATACTGATGGTTGCGTGGGTATGGTTTGTTGTTCGGATAAGTATTCATTTCTAGCATAGTCTACGGGGACATTGAAAAAAGAACCCGTATTTAGGTGCTGATTTTGAGAATTATCAGACGGAATGTTTACTGTAAACAACGTTACAGACTTATCGGTGGAGCTGGCTTTGTACGTACTCCACGAAAACACTTACATCATCATCGTCACATATATATAACGGAGAATCATATTGTGGGTCTTCGTATGAGAGCATTATGTTGTTACCCAAGCCACACTTTCTACACATGAACTGAAACAGCTCCGTAAACGTTACCACCGTAGGAACCTTTGCTACACGTCTAATAAGGTTGGTTGAAATATAGTTGTAAACACCATCAACCAATTGCCACTCACCGCCAGTTCGGTATGAAAATTTAATTGTAGGAACGGAAGTACTCATGCTTGGAAGAAAGTAAAATTATGTTCTTTAACAGATTTATGTTGAAAGACTTGTGAAAATTGAAACTTGTGTAATAGTATTTATATACGAGAAACTATTAAATACATTTGACAGCGACTACTCATCTTTTAGGGGCGAAACACTGTGAAACGTCAGCTTTTTCTGAAAGACAATACATTTGACAGCGACTACTCATCTTTTAGGGGTGAAACACTGTGGAACGTCAGCTTTTCTGAAAGACAATACATTTGACAGCGACTACTTATCTTTTAGGGGCGAAACACTGTGTAACGTCAGCTTTTTCTGAAAGACAATACATTTGACACCAACGACGAAGACTTGGAAATCCGTATTTTTAACATCACAAATACGTTCCTTACCTTTTTACGTAGAATAAACTACTTTTGGTTAACCAGGAGGCCGTGTATACACATCAAACGCTGGTCTTTTGCAAAAGTGTGTCAGCAAAGTCGCCGTTCTGGGAATTCTGCTGTGTTTGTATGTAAGTTTATATACCAGCTAATTCGTAACAAACTCATGGTTAATGATCCAAACGAGGACTTGGACGAGGCAGCCAAAAAATTCAGACATGGCATGACAAAACATTTGTATAAGATGCGTGTAGCCTAATTATGTAATAATACGGTTTAATATACTGTTTACCTTTTGTAACAAAATTATATTATTAAGGCTCAACTTTTTGTGGTTGAATTACTAGTGCGTCTGTATTTTAAGAAAAGATAAGGATGACAGCGAATAGTTATATTTTTCATAAAATATGACAGCGACAAGTCATCTTTTAGGGGTGAAACAATGTTATCAGTATGACTGTATTTCTGGAAAAAAAATGAAAATTACAGGGGGTTTTCATCTTTGACAGCGACAAGTCATCTTTTAGGGGCGAGACACTATTCCGACTAGCATATATATATAACTACATGGTTTTCTATGTGACTTACAATCACTAGTCAAAAACTTTAATTTGTATTTGTTGAAGTTCCCACCATGGCTAGACGTTGTGGACATCAACATTTCTGGACAATTCGTTCTGAAGATCAAAGAAATTTTGATGAAAACTACTACAGTAAGTGTTTTCATATATTTCCACTCTTATTATTTTTCCTAGACCAATTTCTAAATGATTCTTGCTTTATAACAGTTGAGTTTGATGATCTTTATACACTTAAGATAATTCAGGGAGGACGGTTTGTGTGATAAATTTCCTATAAATAAAAAAATAAACATGAAATTAAATAATTCAAAATTATTCTATTTTAAAACCTTTTTTTATAAACATTATAACTTACTTAATTTACAAATAACTCGCAAAAATATATAAGTAAATTTTCAAAACTATTTTATACTATAATACACTTTTTTTTGCAAACTCTAAAATAAATATTTTTTTCTACAATTATTTTTTGCAAACTCTAAAAAATCGTAAAAATGATAAATAAACCATTTTGACTAATAAATTAAATTTTTTTCATTAACTCAAAAATATAATACAATTAAAATATATAATTTTTTACCTAATTTTCAGCATATTTAACAACATGTAACTACAAGTATGATATAAGTTTTTTGCGTAATAAATTAATTTTTACATTTGTAACGTTCATAAAATAAACCATTCATTCATAAGCAACCATTAGTTGTAATTGTTCCATAAACAACCATTAACACTAATCTTCAACCATTAGTAGCTAAATAAGTATTTTTTTTTCACTTTAAGTTGTTTTGCTTGTTTTAATTTGTTAATATAGATCAACTTCTATTAACAATATATTTCAACATTTACCTACTAAGTATATAAAATAAGCTAATAATAACCAACAACATTAAACTAATAACATTAATACAACCTAAAAACACAATAATGAAAACATGTACAAAAAAATTACCTCGTTTAACATGGTTAAAATATAAGAAATGAGTGTTGCCGGATTATTGTTCGCCGGAAAACTTGATGTGGTCTGGCCGGAATATTGTTCGTCGAAATGATGTTGTGTCCGGATTATTCGTAAACGCAAGTTAACCAACCCTGAAGAAATGAACTCCGATGTGTTTGGCGGAACTTTTTGGCCGGAAAAAATGGAGGAATTCGGTGTTGTGAAGAAGAGTTTCGCCCCATTGTTCTTCCTTTTAAGCACCCAAATCGAATGTCACGCAACACGAGGTCTGCAGATTAGTACATGGCACGAAAACCAATAGCGTCAGTTTCGCCCCTGGCACGAAAACCGAAACACCTGGGGGCGAAACTAGCCTTCTAGGGGCGAAACTGGCACAAGGACCGAGACTGGGCACGAGTAGCGACACACTTTCACGTTAATCGAGACCAGGCACAAATTTCAAGTCAATAAGGGGCGAACCTAACCTTCTTGGGGGCGAAACTACCATCTAGGGGCGAAACTGATGGACACGTGACATCACTTCATTGGGGGGCGAAACCGGGGGCGAATCTGATAGGTTGGGTGTAACACCCCAAAATGGGGCCTAGTTGTAAACAGTTGTACATGTAGCTTTAATAGTTGTACTTTGACTTTAAGTGGTGTTTTGTTGTTAAATGTAGTAAACATGTTGTTAAATGGTGTCTTAAATGTTAACCGGTGTTTTAAACGTGAATTGGTGTTAAATGGTGTTAACTGGTGTTAAATGTGGATAAAAATGTAGTAATATAAAAAGTGTCATAAGTTGACCAAGTAGACAAATAGTTGAACGGTTTTGGATAATGGTTCCAAAAATATCTCCGTTAATTTAAACAGATAAACCTAAGTCGAGTAATAAGTTGAATAGGAGAACAAAATACCCGAGAGTGGGTATTAGCCAACCAAGGTCGGCCTAAGTCTTTTAAGACTTATCAGTTAACACCCACAAACACACATACGAGTACATACGTACGTGAGAAGAAACACCCACACCCACACTTGCTTGATCTTGGAAGAAGGATTGAAGGGAGAAATCAAGAAGGGAAACATATAGCTTCTAATTCCAGCAAGCATCCAAGTTTAGAATCTGCTCCATATCATCTTCTTGGTAAGTTTTATTAGTCAAAAACCTTGTTCTTGGAGTTTATGATGGTATTGGACTAAATTGAAGGTTTAGATGGTGTTTTCATGTGGGTTTTATGTACAAAACATGTTAGTCAACTTCTATAGATGTAAAATGAAGTGTATAAACAATTGGAATTGAGTTTTAGTCGAATTGGTGTCCAAAAACGTGAAGAACGGCAGCTGTATGCGAACAGGGACGAAGTCTGCTGTGCAGACCCTTCCTACCCCCGTAGGGAAAAGTTCCTACCCCCGTAGGGAAAAGTTACTACCCCCGTAGGAAAAAGTTCCTACCCCCGTAGGGGGATGTTTTTCAGATTTGTAGAAATTTAGTCCCTACCCCCGTAGGAGAATGTTCCTACGGCCGTAGGAGGGTGTTTTTCAGGATTATTGAAATTAAGCCTTCTGTGGCCGTAGGAAAAGGTTTCTGCGGCCGTAGGAGTGTGTTTTATGTAGTTTACCACCTACGGGTGATGGAACGAAGCTTACGGGCGTGGGTACATAACCTACGACCTTAGGAACCCAAAGAACTACTTCTGCGGGTGTAGGGGATGTTCTCTATGGCCGTAGTAGTGTTGTTTGGTCTTCTGCGGCCGTAGGCCTTATCTTCAGCGGCCGTAGGACCCTGTCCAATGTTGTTAGAATTGTGACGCGTATTTTAACGAAGTCTTTTGAATGTTAAGCGATAGCCCAATGTTGTGTGATATGTTAGGCGTTCTTGAAGAACCGGAAGGCGTTGATCGTTGTGTTAGCTAATCGTGAACTTAAGGTGAGTACCGGTTTCCCATGAGTCTCAGTAGGTAAGCTGTCTGTTGTACATGATGATGTGTAATTGGTGTATGATACATGAAAGAATGTTGTGATAGAAACATACAGTGTGTTTATGAAAGAAAATGTAGACTGTGATAGAGATATACAGTATGCTAAGAAAGAGTCGTACTTGCATGTTGTCTATATGTATGAAAGAGTATAGTTGTGATAGAAACCATGTGGTAATTGTATGCTATGATAGAATTGTATTAATATGTTGGTTATCAACATGAAAGATGTTAACTGGTGTGATTATATGCGCGCATGAAAGATACGTGTATTTGTTATTGTGTCCGGACACTAAACGATAGAACATGGAGGTCGGTCAGGTAGACGGGTGTTAATACCTGGTTGGGTTCTCGGGTAGACGGGTGTTAGTACCCGGGAACTAACGGTACTCAAGTAGTATACGCTTGGGTGATGGTCCTGCAGGCCGCCGTTCCTCTAAGGAGTAAGGTTCCTTGACAGATGGGAACCAACATGATAGACAGAGTGTACCAGGTGGACTGCTATTCGCTTTCCCACTGGTGCAATTGGTTGTAGCTGATTTCCCGGCTAGGATTGTTGAGCGGGGCTCGCTACCCTGCAATATGCGACTCCTACGGGTATGATTGGTGCACCACGATGTGATAGGATAGCCTTGTGTGCTTTCCTGGTTTTCGACTGCATGCTTATTGATACTTATGTGTAATCTGTACTCACTAGCTAGTGTAGCTAACCGGTTCATGATTTATCCTTTTTACAGGTAATGATTAGGCAGCCTGGTGAGACGGGTGCTTGTGGGTAATTGTATTTAACTCTTCTGGAACACTCTGTTGTTATTTATATCTGTGATCCGATGGTCGGTTTATAGTATGGTAACACCGGTTCGTTGTAAGACTTGGTTTTAATGTTTATATTTTTATAACCAATGTTTAGTTTCCGCTGCACGTCTTTGATAAATATACTTAAAAAGTTTAAATTATTCTGATTTTAAGCTCGTGAAACCCGGTGTTACAATTAGGTATCAGAGCCTAAGTTTGAGGGAATCGGGCACTTGTAAAAGTATTCGATCTCAAACTCGGGCCCGACCATCGTTAAGTGTTCCTTGCGGGATGATTGGGGTTGAGAATGAGTGTTGTATGATTGTTATATGTTGTGAACTAACTGGTAATGTTGATAGATTGAGAATTAGTTGTGTGTTACATACTTGTTCCTTTAACAGTAGTAGAATAACATGTCGAGTCAGCAAGCTAGTGTTGAACAAAATGTCGGGCAAGTAAGGGATGAGATGGCTCGTCTCCATATTGAGGTAGAAGATGTAGCTTCTAGTCGTTATTCTGAAGAACTGAGGTATAATCAAGAGAGAGAGGCTTATGTTCGACGTTTGGAAGTGGAGCTGCGAGTGACCAAAGAAATGTTGTTTCATTCGATTGAGAGGGAAGATGTTAAGTATGATGTTTTCCAGGATTTTCTTTCCTGTGAACCTCCTAGTTTTAACGATAGTGATGACCCTTCTGTTGCTACTCGCTGGCTTTGAGAGATGGAGCGGATTTTTGAGTTATGCGACTGTGCACCAAAATATCGCGTGGAGTACGCGATACACATGTTGAAGGACAAGGCTACTTCATGGTGGAATGCTGTGGAAGCCTCTGTCAGTAAGAAAGTGTTGAGTACTTTGACTTGGGAACAATTTCGCGAGAAGTTGATGATAAAGTATTGCACTGATTTTGATGAAGAGTATATGGAGCGGGAAATTAATAAGCTCCAAAAAGGGAGGCAATCCATGAGAGATTTGATCTGTGCTTTTAAAGATAAAATGGAGTTTGTTCCACGGTTACTGCCAAATGAAGATGCTAAGATACAGAAATTTGCAAGCATGTTGCCGATTGGACATCGTGTCTGTGTTAAAACCGCTACTAGTCTGAAACAAGCCTTTCAGCTAGCACTGCAGATCGAAGAAGAGTGTCTTCACTATAAACGAATTCATGAAAATGAAAGTAAGAAAAGAAAGTCTCGATCTCCCTCTAAACCTGGTCCTTCAAAAGGACAGCCCTCTGCGGTTTAGAAACCTAGTTCCTTTAAGAAGCCGAAGTTTGATGGTTCTTGGTGTCCAGGATGCCACGCTTATCATGTCGATGATTGTACTGAAGCCACTGTTAGATGTTATAAGTGTGGAGAATTAGGACACGTGGCGAGAATGTGTAAGTTTAAACGAGGTGTGTGCTACTGGTGCCGCAAACCGGGACATGAAGTTGTTGATTGTACCGTGGGTAAAAAGTGTGAAAGCTAGTGGAACGCCGTCTAGCCAGAAAATATAGGAGTTTCTTATGACAAGGAAAGTTAGCTGGAGGAGTAGTTATAAGTGTTTTCTTTAGTAGTTTTGTTGTAACTGTGTTAGTAAGTTCGCGAGTCAGAAATTTTGTTTGTAATGTTGTAAATTGGTGGTTTGTAAGATGTCGTAAGTATTTGTTCTATGTATACTGACTCGTTAAAAGTAAGGTTTGTTAATATCAAGTAATATTAGTTGTTGGTTATGTTAATGAAATTGTTATTGATAGTGACGAGTTTAGATATACCTTTGTCTAGATTTGTGAAGACGATAAGAAAACGGTATTCGTGTTACCTGGTTGTTTAAATATGAAAGATAAATTAAGAAGGAATACGTAATACCATGAATAATTAAATTTGTCGTTGTATGGAGATTGAATTTGGTGATAAGTGGACAAATAATAAATAGTGAAACTATCGTTAGTTGCGTTTTCTTAAGTTGTTGTTGTTGATGTGATTAGTTTCCTTACTTTTGGTAGTTAGTACGGATTATGGAAGTCAAAGGCAGTAAGTGTAAACATGGCAGATTAAAATAAACGACTAAGACACATGAGTTCTTGTCAATGCAAAGGTAGAAGTAATTAAGAAGAGAATTGTGAAAATGTAATCGGAATGATATTAAGCGAAACCTGAGTAGTTTATTAAGAAAGAAATAAGAGACACTATTCGAGAAGAATTCGACGCATTGGGAGAAGAACCAAATGAGGAAAACAAGAAAATGAAAAATGCAAACCGAAACTGGAGGATCTCGACATAGAGTTGTGTGCGAGATATGTGGAAAGGGGTCATGCTAGAGAGTGGTTAGGTAAATACTGTTATGAGTGTAGACAGTATGAGCACGACTTTTCGGAGTGTCCTAACTAGTGGGAAGTGTTGTGTAAGTTTTGAAAGGATAGTAGAGTTTTGATTAAGTAGGTAAGATTGAAGTATCGTGTAACCTTGAGATAGTCGCATGTAGTTTCTTGTAGTCAAGTGAGACGTGTATAAGTAAGATATGTGTACATGTTGTGTACTGTAACCTCGTAGTTAGAAAATGAATAGAGAATTGTGTTGTTAGTTTAATGTCAAGTGCGGTTGTTGCTAAATGCAACATCATATTTTGTATGGGAGGCATTGTCGTACTCCCACATGTTGGTTAGAGCACGGTAAAAAGCAGTTGCCAGACCTGAAATTGTGCAGATTACAGCAGATAAAGTGAAGATAGCGCGGGAGAAGCTCAAAGTAGCCCGTACCAGTCAGAAAGTATATGCAGATCCTAAACGCAGACCAGTTGCTTTCCAGGAGGGCGATCGGGTGTTCCTGAAAGTTTCTCCTTGGAAATGTGTTATTCGTTTTGGTAGAAAGGGGAAGTTGAGTCCGAGATACATTGGTCCATTCCGGATCGTTCGCAAGGTAAATGATCAGAATGTTACGTTAGAGTTGCCTCCAGAGCTATCTGGAATTCACAACACGTTCAACGTGTGTTATCTGCGTAAGTGCAAGGTGGAGGAGGACCAGATTCTGCCTCTGCAAGAATGGAAGGTTGACGCATCAAAGCGCCGAGTCGAAGAACCTGTTGAGATACTTGATTCTAAAACCAAGAAGTTGCGTTGAAAGATGATCAAACTGGTGTTAGTTAAATGGAAGCATAACCTGGGTTCGAATATGACCTGGGATACGGAAGACGACATGAAAGTTAGATACCCTCACTTGTTTGTAGACGATCAGATTCCGAGGACGGAATCTTCTTAAGGGGGGTAGATTTGTAACACCCCAAAATGGGGCCTAGTTGTAAACAGTTGTACATGTAGCTTTAATAGTTGTACTTTGACTTTAAGTGGTGTTTTGTTGTTAAATGTAGTAAACATGTTGTTAAATGGTGTCTTAAATGTTAACCGGTGTTTTAAACGTGAATTGGTGTTAAATGGTGTTAACTGGTGTTAAATGTGGATAAAAATGTAGTAATATAAAAAGTGTCATAAGTTGACCAAGTAGACAAATAGTTGAACGGTTTTGGATAATGGTTCCAAAAATATCTCCGTTAATTTAAACAGATAAACCTAAGTCGAGTAATAAGTTGAATAGGAGAACAAAATACCCGAGAGTGGGTATTAGCCAACCAAGGTCGGCCTAAGTCTTTTAAGACTTATCAGTTAACACCCACAAACACACATACGAGTACATACGTACGTGAGAAGAAACACCCACACCCACACTTGCTTGATCTTGGAAGAAGGATTGAAGGGAGAAATCAAGAAGGGAAACATATAGCTTCTAATTCCAGCAAGCATCCAAGTTTAGAATCTGCTCCATATCATCTTCTTGGTAAGTTTTATTAGTCAAAAACCTTGTTCTTGGAGTTTATGATGGTATTGGACTAAATTGAAGGTTTAGATGGTGTTTTCATGTGGGTTTTATGTACAAAACATGTTAGTCAACTTCTATAGATGTAAAATGAAGTGTATAAACAATTGGAATTGAGTTTTAGTCGAATTGGTGTCTAAAAACGTGAAGAACGGCAGCTGTATGCGAACAGGGACGAAGTCTGCTGTGCAGACCCTTCCTACCCCCGTAGGGAAAAGTTCCTACCCCCGTAGGGAAAAGTTACTACCCCCGTAGGAAAAAGTTCCTACCCCCGTAGGGGGATGTTTTTCAGATTTGTAGAAATTTAGTCCCTACCCCCGTAGGAGAATGTTCCTACGGCCGTAGGAGGGTGTTTTTCAGGATTATTGAAATTAAGCCTTCTGTGGCCGTAGGAAAAGGTTTCTGCGGCCGTAGGAGTGTGTTTTATGTAGTTTACCACCTACGGGTGATGGAACGAAGCTTACGGGCGTGGGTACATAACCTACGACCTTAGGAACCCAAAGAACTACTTCTGCGGGTGTAGGGGATGTTCTCTATGGCCGTAGTAGTGTTGTTTGGTCTTCTGCGGCCGTAGGCCTTATCTTCAGCGGCCGTAGGACCCTGTCCAATGTTGTTAGAATTGTGACGCGTATTTTAACGAAGTCTTTTGAATGTTAAGCGATAACCCAATGTTGTGTGATATGTTAGGCGTTCTTGAAGAACCGGAAGGCGTTGATCGTTGTGTTAGCTAATCGTGAACTTAAGGTGAGTACCGGTTTCCCATGAGTCTCAGTAGGTAAGCTGTCTGTTGTACATGATGATGTGTAATTGGTGTATGATACATGAAAGAATGTTGTGATAGAAACATACAGTGTGTTTATGAAAGAAAATGTAGACTGTGATAGAGATATACAGTATGCTAAGAAAGAGTCGTACTTGCATGTTGTCTATATGTATGAAAGAGTATAGTTGTGATAGAAACCATGTGGTAATTGTATGCTATGATAGAATTGTATTAATATGTTGGTTATCAACATGAAAGATGTTAACTGGTGTGATTATATGCGCGCATGAAAGATACGTGTATTTGTTATTGTGTCCGGACACTAAACGATAGAACATGGAGGTCGGTCAGGTAGACGGGTGTTAATACCTGGTTGGGTTCTCGGGTAGACGGGTGTTAGTACCCGGGAACTAACGGTACTCAAGTAGTATACGCTTGGGTGATGGTCCTGCAGGCCGCCGTTCCTCTAAGGAGTAAGGTTCCTTGACAGATGGGAACCAACATGATAGACAGAGTGTACCAGGTGGACTGCTATTCGCTTTCCCACTGGTGCAATTGGTTGTAGCTGATTTCCCGGCTAGGATTGTTGAGCGGGGCTCGCTACCCTGCAATATGCGACTCCTACGGGTATGATTGGTGCACCACGATGTGATAGGATAGCCTTGTGTGCTTTCCTGGTTTTCGACTGCATGCTTATTGATACTTATGTGTAATCTGTACTCACTAGCTAGTGTAGCTAACCGGTTCATGATTTATCCTTTTTACAGGTAATGATTAGGCAGCCTGGTGAGACGGGTGCTTGTGGGTAATTGTATTTAACTCTTCTGGAACACTCTGTTGTTATTTATATCTGTGATCCGATGGTCGGTTTATAGTATGGTAACACCGGTTCGTTGTAAGACTTGGTTTTAATGTTTATATTTTTATAACCAATGTTTAGTTTCCGCTGCACGTCTTTGATAAATATACTTAAAAAGTTTAAATTATTCTGATTTTAAGCTCGTGAAACCCGGTGTTACATTGGGGGGGGACTGATGCTTATTTTCGTAATTTGAGTTTTTTAGGCTTATTTACGCGAATGTTTAATGTATCGTGCTTATTTGCGCGAAATCTCCTTCCATTTATTGAATAGTAATATTTTAGAACATGAATATAAAATTACTTTAAATGAGGATCTTCCTACGCTCTAATCTTATATTGATAGTTTTAAAAAGACAGGGAATTCCCTCCAATAATTCTTCTTAATTGTTTAATTTATTATATAAAAAAACACTATCTAAAATCGGGATCTTATGATCGTTTTAATCTTCATAGGAAAGGGATTATAATACAAGATCATGGTCGAAATATCCAACTTAAATGTCGTAATTTGTTCAGTTATGTCATAACTCGTATTTGATGTTTAATTATGACAAATTAACGTAGAATTGAAAGTTTAAAATAATGCTAAGATCGGATATTTAATAACATTTTGTTATCATTGCTATTGTAAAATAAAGTTACACCAATCATTGAAATGTTTGTTAAAAAATAGTAACGATTCTTTTAACAGAAGTTAGTTTTAAAAGATAGTGAGAGTTATTCCCTTCAAATTTGCAACGAATTTAGCAACAAATATCATTGTAAAAATGAAACTTTGAATATGACATTCTTCGTTATAAAATTGTTGCTAAATCAATAATTGACATGTATATTAAGTTGTTGCAAATATTCGGTTACTATTGACACATGTAATTTCTAGTAGTGTTGCTATATCTAGGATCAAACTGTCAACTATAACCCAAGCTTAACAACTTTTATTTAGAGTACCATGAAATACTTCGTCCCTTCGTGTTTTCTATTCATTACTTTGTACATTAAACCATGTGCTAAGTAGTACGTACTTATATTCCACGACTTCTATGGTTAGAACTAACTATTTGGCAAGGTAAACGGGGTTTAGCCCATCTGGTAAGGCGTTCTCCTTTCTCGCAAGAGGTTGAGGGATCAAATCCTGCTCCATGCAGTGGTTGAGGTTTTTCCCTTAGGGGTTAACGTTTCCTCCATGGAGTGAAAGTGTGATGCTCGAACATTGGTTAAAGCCAAATAATGAGGGGTGGTTGAAAACCTGCCACCAAACAATTCGAATCCACACTGGAGAGGCGGGAAAGTGTCTCATTTGCCGGTAAAAAAAAAACTATATGGCAAGTAATAATAATGCTTGGGACATAAAAGTTGTTATGGAAAATGTTTGACGTTTTCATTGTGTATTGACGTCATTTATTTTTATTATTTTAAACTCTCATTTATTTTTTTATTTTATAGTTATTTAATACATTTTTTAAAATTTAATATATATTATTTTTAAACCAATCGTTATATCACACGACATTTAATTTAGTTCTTTTCTAAATGCATATCATTGTATTATTTAACCTTAGATTAATTTCATAACCTCTTGTCGGGACATGGATGGAGTCAAGATTTTAGTATAGCGAAGTCGGTCTTACTTTATCATAACACTAATGATACATACATACATACATACATATCATATATATATATATATATATATATATGATTATATAAAAAAGTTTCATTATTATCTAGATAAATAATAAGGAAATTTCATTTAAATACAAGAAACTTGTGTGCTAATAGAACACTTACATTTGTCAAAATCAATCATCAAAATCGTTTCACGACAACCAGTTTGTTTGTTACGAATGAATGTGCTAGAAGCATAATAATAAGTCCAATGAAACCAAAAAATGACAATAAGAAAATCATGTTTCGCGTGTTTGTAGTTGGATGCGTCTTTGTTTATTTATTATAATAGAACTCATCTATTATATTGTCTGTATATAAAGTATCAACAATACATCTCTCAATGTAAAGAACCAAACTGTTTTAAATATAATAATCACTCATGCTATTATGAATCATTGTTTTTATAACTTTCATTTTGAAAAACTAGAATCGCCGCTTTGAATCTTCTCTCCACAGTTTATATTTGGAGCTATACTTAGATTACTAATTAACTCTAAGAAAAAGGATTTAACAAATATATGTTGAAATATATGTTGAACGTAGGCTTCTAATTTGGGTTGTGATATTTCCACTACCATCTTTGATTCATCTACTAAACCCCCTTGTTAATTTACTTTGATACCCCTTGACATACCTTTAACATTCTCACCCCTCCCCTCATAAATATTTTACAAAAGATAAAAGCTAATTCTCCTTAATTGTCGGCTAACCTAAACGGCAGCCTACCGACTTTTATTTTTATTTAAATATTGAACTAATTATTCCTCATCTTTTACGTGGACTAATACCATAAAATTGTATTTTTGAAAAAATAAAAACAACTTCTCCATAATTATTGACAATCCAAATGACCCCTACCCCCATGTCCCCATTTCTGCTCCCGTCCTCCGCCAAATGAAAGTCGGTTATTGTTTGCCACCTCTCTGGCAGTTGAACTCAGGTTTGCCTCTTCATCTGCAACTCCGGCGATAGCCCGTACCCATTTCTGGTTCATCTGCAACTCAAAAAAGGGTAATATTTACAAACAATATAATTTTACATTGTAATATTACCTTTTGCATTAACTATTTAATGACTAGTTTTTTTTAAGTTCAATGGCTCCTTGCACCGGTCATTTTATGAAAACAATAGGTCTTCCTTGTGCTCACAAGATAAAAAATTTGCAAGGAATAACACTTTCATTGGATCTTGTTCATCCACGTTGGAGGATTGATACATTACGCCTGAATTCAGAAGATGATTCGAACAATGATGACGCCAACAAATTTGATGAGTTGCTTAGTGAGTTGTCTTCAAGATACCAAACATTGCCTCTAAGTAAAAAAGAAATTGTAACTTCTATGATTACTAAACTTTTGGCTGAATCAGATACGTTTTTGAGCCGATGATTCGTCGAGCAAAGGGAAGACCTCCAAAATCAAAAAAGGAAAAAAGGAATAACTTCTACTACACAAGAGTCTTTAACATTTGAGCTTGTGGAATCATCACAAACACATATTTCTTCAACTTCTACTCCGTCCTTCCAAATAAACAATGAAGTTGCCGAGGACGTTAGTTATACAACTCATGAGACTAACTTACTTGATTTAAATGCATATCCAACTTTTTCTAGCGATGACATAATGTTCTAGTAGGGTAAATGAATTGAAGTTGTATTTGTTTGAATATTTTTATGGGACAAAATATCAATTAGATGCATTAATTTCTCTTAATATGATTTGTTCTATTTAAATAGTAAAATATATAATACATTATCTAATTGATGTACCTATAGTATTTCTTAAAAAATAAAATTGATAATGTAAAGAAATGGTTCAATTTTAAAAATTAATTTAGTGCATTTAGAGAATTTTGATTTAAGTAGATAAAAAAACTAAATATACTTGTTTGACTTTAAAATAAAAGAGAGGTAATATTTATTTGTATTAGTCCACGTAAACAATAAGGAGAAATTAGTTTAATATTACAATAAAAATAAAAGTGGGATAGGCTACCGTTTGGGTTAGCCGACAATTAAGGACAATTAATTTTTATTTTTTAAAAATATTTATGAGGAGAGGTATGAGAATGTTAAAATATATCAGACGGTATTAAAGTAAATTGATAAAGGGTTTAGTCATTAGTGAAAGAATCAAATATGGCAGTGAAAAAATCACTCACTTCTAATTTTCCCTCCGCCCCTGCGTCGGGATTGGCTAACCTCTTTTAAGGCGGTGTGAATTAAACTTTTCAAATTCTCATTTAAGCATATCACTTCTGGTATTAAAGTTAGGTGCTGTTTGTTAAAATAGAATGATTTAGCACTGAATGATTTATAAGTCTGAATGGTTAAAAGGCTCTGTATGGTCCTTGTGCTGAATAGAAAAAGCTGTTTGATAATACTTCTGAATGATCAGTCTGAATGACTAAAAATGACCAAATTACCCTTCTGTATGATTAACTGCTGAATTAAATTATCTATTTGCAACGTTCTGAATAATTCCTACAAAACACATTTGAAATTTTTATAAAAACACATATTTTCAAAACATCAATACTCATAACAAAATAAAACCAAATAACAATCATTCTTTTGTTTTAAACAAACCAACCCACATAATATTAATTTGAAGCATTTAAAAACAATTGATTAGCAATGTGATCACGTAGATTAGCCATATACTCATTGCCTTGACGACCCCATTCAACTCCATTTATCTCGTCTTGCTCGTATCCGCCATGTTGTTCTTCACTAGCAAACATGTTATTGTCGTAATCCATAAATAACTGATCATAAACTTTGCATTTTCTTATAAAATTGTGAACCGCAAAACATGCAATCACTATGTCTCGTTGTATTGGAAAAGGATAAGGAGCCATTTGCTTAAGGATCGGGAATCTTGCTTTTAGAACACCATAGGCACGCTCTATAACATTTCTAAGTTGTGCGTGAGCATGATTGAACCTTTCCTCTTTGGTTAAGGCACGTTGACGTCGAAAATCTGCTAGCCAATACCTCGTATTGCGATATGGAGTCATAAAACCACGTGTGTTGGTATATGCAGCATCACAAAGGTAATACTTATCTGCTATTTATATTTAATTATTAAAATTGAGTTACAATGTACTATTAATATATATATAATGGTAAAACCTTTTAATGTGATAGAAAGAAACGATACATACCCGGTGGAGGAAAAGGAAAACCCGAGTTTGGATTAAATGCAACTTCGGTCAAAACTCTAGAGTCATGTGCTATCCCCTCCCATCCAGCCCACACAAATGTGAATATCATATCAAAATCACAAATTGCTAAGACATTTTGATAGCATTCACCCTTTCCTCTTCCTCTATAACGAGCTTGTTGATCAATAGGGACTACAACATGTACAAGTGTTCCATCTAGTGCACCTACCGCACCCTGTATTAAGAACATGAATGTTATGAAATTAATAAAATATTTATTGGGTTATAACAATAGATATATGAATGAAAACATACTGGGAATATTTCTCTTAGGTGTCTTTGTCTTTCGGTCATATTCGTTGTTGCTTCAAAAGATGTCGGAACAATTATTTCTCTTGCAAATTTTATCATCGCACGCCGCACCTCATGAAAATATTTATGAATGGTTTGTGTGGAGTGTTGGAATCTCCTTTTAACCATTCGAAAACGTTCATTATGACCTATAATTGTGAGAAAAACAACCATTTTCTCTTCCACGCTTACATTCCTACTATCTTGCAACCAATTTCTTTGTTTAAAATGGTTACATAACATTATGTATGCATCACGAGAAAGACGCATTAGTTCATGGTATTGAGTATTTGACCCGGATAACAATTCTTGCGTATACGCATGGCCAGTCAATGTTGAATTATTGTCTCGGATTCTTTCAACTCTTGGTGATGCATTGATCATCCAATACCACCATATAATGATGAGAAATACCACTTCATCGTCTAAATCCATATATCACCTAGTTAAGACAAAGGTGAATTCAAAAGATAACATCATCAAATAGAATATCTTTTTCATATATATTTCAAAAGACATCATGAAAATAGAATAATTATGATCCAAAAGATAACATCATCAAATAGAATATCTATGATCCAAAAGATAACATCATTAAAAAACATAACAAAGCAAATCGAATTTTAAAGGCACGTCATCCAAAAAACACTTTCCATCTCCGAATCATCCTAAAAGTCCAAACTTGCGCCCAGCATTCTTAATCCAACTCTCACACGCCTCAACTTTTAGTACTAACCAAAGTTTCCTTAAATCCGAACTTTCACCAAATAGTAAAAGAGCAGTATGGTACATCGGATCTTGTGTATCCCACCCAAGTTTCTCCAACTTTTCAATGCAAGCACTCATATCATCTCCTTTAGTTTTTTCAATCAATATTTTAGCAATCTTGGATATATCATCTGCAACTGCTGCAACGTTATGAGTGCTTGTTCGGTCTTTTCTTTTCTTACTTTGAGCTTGAGGACGAAAGGAACACTCTTGTGTTGAAACTAATGGTGTTATCTTTTGAATTCACCTATATGAGCACACGTACAACAACACACAACAACACATACACATATATAATATAATATATAATATATATATATATATAATATATGAGCACACATATATCAATACACACATATACAGTCCGTATATCAATAATATATATATATATATATATATATATTATATACACACAACAATACACATATACACACAATAGCAACATTTCTACATCAATATACAGTCATATATATATATATATATTATATACACACAACAATACACATATACACACAACAGCAACATTTCTACATCAATATACAGTCCATACATCAATAATATATATATTATATAACATCACACGGCAACAATCAATAATATATATATATATATATATATTTATATATTACACACACATATATATACATGAGTAAACAGGGGATCGTAAGAATGAACAACATATATTCAAGAGGTCAACAGGGAACCGTAAGAATGAGGGGAATCAAACTGAAAATCGTGAAAATATACTGCTGCTACTGGGAAATATATATATATATATATATATATATATATATATATATATATATATATATATATATATATATATATATATATATATATATATATATATATATATATATATATATATTACACACACATATATATACATGAGTAAACAGGGGATCGTAAGAATGAACAACATATATTCAAGAGGTCAACAGGGAACCGTAAGAATGAGGGGAATCAAACTGAAAATCGTGAAAATATACTGCTGCTACTGGGAATCAAACTGAAAATCGTGTTGTAGGGCTCCTGTGTTGTTTGCAAAATAAGAATAAACGGCTGATGTAGGGTTTACAAAAAGCTATATGCAGTCGATTGAAAAGACACTTCAAAGATCGATATACGTACCTTAACAAAACGTGATGATTTTGAAGTGCTGGATTCGAATAACAATCTGGTTCTTGTAGGGATTCAACAGAAAAAACAAGAGGAGAGGAAGCGTTGATTCATTGTTAGGCGTGGAATACGAAAACCGATAGATAGGAACATGAGGGCATTAGCGTCATATGTACATAACTGAATGATTCGGAGAGACTTTTGGATCAGAATCGGTCAGAGCATTAATTCCATTCAGAGGGTTGTTTTTTGCTGGGCCAAACACGCTGAATCGGTCAGCGTCTCTCGTTAAGTGCTGAATGGCACCATTAAGTGCCAAACAAACACACCCTTAATCTTATTCCCCTTCAAGAAAAAATAAATATGTTAATTAGGCCATGACTTAAAAACTTAAAAAGTTGATTACATAATGGTTTATATTATTGTGACAAAATTTAACTCTTAGTCACTACATTTTGAAAATTGCAAAGTTAGTTAATGCAGTTGTTTAGTCAATTTCCTATTTATTTCTGTTATCAAACATCCTTTAATCTCTTTCTACCATTTTCTTTCAACCCTTTTGTTAAAACTAATAATTAATTAAACTTTTTTTTCAAAATTAACTAATGAATGATTATTGATTAAATATGTTAAATACTACTTTATACACATTAACTACTAATTATCTAATTAAAATTTAATTTTTAATTTTAATTAATAACGAGTTCTTGATATTATTCTTTAGGGTTCTATTCTAATGTTCTTGATGTTCAGTTCTTGTGCTAGAAAAAAAACCGGCAAAAACGAATTTTTTTTTGTTGAAAAAAACATAGCAATATAGATGTCATATTAAAGAACATATTTTTTTCGTTAATTTGGTATAACTTTCATAATTTAATATGTTGGTAGATATTTTAGTTTTAAAAAAATGGAGGTAATTAATTAAAAAGAAAGAAGCTAAGATGGACGGTTTAGATCGGTTCTCGCAGTTCTCGTATTTTTTTTTTTTGTTCTCGATGGAACCCTCCCCTATATATATATATATAATTATAAAATATATACAAAATTACCACCTTAAGTCACGCCGTAAAAAATGTCACGGCTGCGCCATAGCTCCTGAAGCTTGAGGCTTGACCTCGCCGCCACGTCACGCCTTACGTTATTTAGAACCATGACTAAAACCCATAACTATTAGTTAATTTACGGCCTAATTAATCTGATACACTTATGTATAAAATAACTTTTACGAGTCATTGATTACTTTCTTTATGGCCAATAATAGCTTGAAATAGTATATAAAAGAGTTAGAAAATAAAAAATTAGTGTGTGGTTTCTTTTAGAAAAAACAGGTATATTTGTTTTGAAAAAAAAAAAATCCAAACTCGACTTATTATTAAAAAAAAAAGAAACTACTTTCTCATTCAACCCCGTTTATAGATGACTAATTGAGATCGATGAGAAATACGGACTCGGTTTATTATTTAACCAGTAACCAGAGTTGACATTATTACCAATCTTAGAATAAAATGTGTATATTTAAAGGTAGGATTAAATAATGTATTTTCATCGCATTGGTAAAAAATTTATATGAAATTCTCTTTGTTTTTAAGGAAAATCGATGTGTACAAATTGAACTTGAAAATATTTGTATCTTTAGGGTCAAAATCGTTTTGTTAGAGTATACGGATGGTGGTGAGAGTGTGTGGTATTCACCACATGGGGTCTATGGGGATGAGTGTTTGTCTTTTTTTTTTTTGAACAGCAAAGTTAGTTGTTAGTAAGTTAGTAACACTAAGTTAGAATTAAACACCATTATCAAGGTTTGAACCCTGGACCTCCTAGAAGGCTTTGCCTCCCTCTCACTCTTAACCACTAGGCTAAGAGATCATTGGTGAGTGTGTGTGTGTGTGTCTTGAGGACAGATGAGTCATTTAGCTTTTTAATTTTTTGAAAAAATAAATTTGATTAATAAAGAAATTATGAACAGAATAAGATGAACACCAGATGACTCAGATCTTCACCAACATCAACAGATTTCCATATAATCTGAAGGTTTTCACAACATACAACATAAAGCTCACTACAATCACCCTCACGCTCAGTATTCAACTGAAGAATAAAAAACCCCTACTTACTAGCTATTTCAAAGAAGAGTATTTCTAAAGTACAATATGTATCAGTGTGTTAACAGAAGAGACTCAAGGAATATGTATATATATCTCTCCTCTTAACTTTGAAACTTCCACATGAAGACCTCCAAGTATGAGCAAATGACACATCAAACCCCTGCACATTAAACACATAGAAAACAACCAACAAGAGGAAGGATTAAGCTGCACACAACTAATAAGTATTTCAACAATTAATTATTTAGGTAATATATGTATTTCATAATTTAATACAAGAGACATAACTATAAAATTACTGATTAATTAAGTTATAGAAGAAAAAAAAAGAATTAACAATATAATTAACCACCATTGTGAGTCCTCGTACATACATTGTGAGTCCTCACAAAAACAACAGCAATATACTTATCAATTCTTTACACCAGTATCATACAGTGACTCATGTAGCAAAACGGCCGGCACAACAGTGTTGTAATCGCAGCCACGACATGTCCCGGATAAGTAGAAGAGTATAGCATCTCACAGTGTCCCGTATCCATTTAATTACTGCCCAGCCTTCGCAGCATCAGGTAGCACCCATGCTGATCATTAGACCCAAATAGAACAAACAGCAGCATGAACCATCTCGAACAGAATAGCAGCATTACAAAACTCATGCCCAAAATGCATCACCAGTACCTCACTACACCCCACATTAGTAGCCAACCTGCCCAGATCATTGAGGACCCGTTTACACCATTACCAGATACTGTCATACAGAGTTTTCCAAACCCAACCCAAACCCACTCGAACAGTGCTACACTCACGCATAAAGACAACAGAGACCACATCACGCACCACACCCCTACCTACACACATAACACACATCAATACCCACAACTCTATTGTTTAACAAACAGTAACCACACCACTCACACATATCAACAAACAAAACAAATCCTTCATGATTGGCCAAACCCAACCCAATTTCCTCACCCCACAACCGACACAAGCACGAATCGTATCTAGGACCACACACACCCTTCTATTGGTATGACACTGGAAAACACACGTAGGTTTTACACAGTGTCCACACACGCTACGACCTTTATACATAGAAACCACGCATGCTACAAATACACCAAAGTGACCACACATGAAACAACTGCACAGTGACCACGCACGCAACAATAACACGCCCCTCCCTTTAACATGGGTCAGATAATCGCACCACTAATGATACCATACACGCTACCACCATCACACATATAATATAACTCACATAGACCACACACGCCACACCCTCTACACACAGAGACCACACACACTACACCGTTACAGGCATAACCCCTTACCCAAAGATGTACTTGACTTAAGTAGCTTGTCTCAACATTATCACCCACACTGGACCTCTTGGACTGCGGTCAGCAACAAATGCCTCTGTTGGCACTTTACAGTACCAACAGACTTTCTTCCTTTCTGATCCCCTGGAAGCGATCACACAAAAACTGCAACACCAAATCACCTACACAATTATCAGATCAAACTCACAAGTTAGTATAACCACTGTAGAACGACATGCAAAAAGCAGGCTTGCCCTCAGACCTCCGTCACCAGCGGAATACGCAAAGCCCTACCCCCCACATGCTGGGACAACACCTAACCTAACACACTTAAACCCACCCTATCCAAGCACCAGACCTCCATGCACCCTTCCTAGCTAAAGAGTCAGCTTCTCCATTGAGTTCACGTGGAATATCTCTGATCCCCATATACTTACATAACCCAATCAAGCCATTGACTCTACTAAGCACATCTCTCACCTCCCCCGTAGAGTCACATCTGGTATTGACCATATCGGTTGCCCTTTTCGAATCCGTTCGGATCTCTATTTGGTTCTCACATAATGCCTTATTACTCCTCAGAACCAATAGACCAAAATAAATAGCCTCCATCTCAGCTACTAACGGAGAGCATACAGGAATGGCCTTCGAGAAGGCACCAATGAGGTCACCCGTTTCACTATCCTTGTAAATGCCCCTAATCCCTGCTTTACCGCTGTCTCTAAACACTGCCCCGTCTACATACAACACAACACTCACTCCACCCTTCTTCGAAGTACTGGGCCAGCATGTAGACATCAAGATATCTTCTTTTAGTACTGCCAACACCTGTATGCTCATAAGTAAGGACGACCGTACCACACTTGGCCATTTTGCGTAGCACCACTGGCCCGCCCTCAACAAAACCAAATCCACAGACCTCTCATGATTCCACTTACTACTACTAATCTTGGACCACGAACTGACTAACTCTGTAATACTCCCCGGAACCACCCAACTAACGCCTACACTACTCAACACACTAGTCCACACGACCCAAGATTTGTGACAATGCAACAAAAGGTGTACTGTGGATTCCTCCACATTCCTACAAAACGGACATTCACAAGCCGATATTGAACCCATACCTCTTTTAATTAGTTCCATCCTAGTAGGAACGCCATTCCAGACCGCTTGCCATATAAACAATCTAACTTTTGGTGGGCCCCAAAAGTTCCAAACTATAGCTACCCCATGATCTTCCTTCACCTCATTAATCACATTTAACAAACTACCTACTGAAAAACCTCCATTGCTCTCAAATTTCCATACAAACTATCCTTCCGATCTCTATATAGCGCTTGAGTATGCAGTAACCCCATAAACTCATTATAAATCCCTATTTCCCAATCAAAAATCCTTCTTCTTAGATGAATCTCCCACACCCATCTTTCTCCGTGCCATACCCCGAAATCACACACCCTACCCTCCTTCTTGACCGCCAGCGCATAGATACGAGGGTACTTTAATTTCAATTGACATCCACCGACGCACTTATCATTCCAAAAATCAATCGATCTACCGTTCCCTACCTCAACCCCAATACCATCATCAATGGCCTTCCAAATCCTATCATCCGTTTTTATCATTGCCGATAAATTTCTCCACAAATTAGCTAGTTTAACTTGATTCATGCCCCAATCCCTACTTCCTAAAACAAAGTTCCCATATTTACCCTTAACCACGTCTTTCCATACTGAATTATCCTCTCTCCAATACCTCCACACCCATTTCGCCAGTAATGCCTGGTTCTTCTAATACAGATCCCCAATGCCCAGACCCCCGAATCTCTTTGGTTTTTGTATCGTCTTCCACGCCACCGTATTCATACCTTTCTTCGAACTTCCTTTTCACCAAAAAAATTGTCTCCTTAACTTCTCCAACTCCTTATACACCCCTATCGGCATACGAAACATGGACATGTAGTACAAGGGTAGGTTATCAACACATATTTAATTAGTGTAATTTTACCAGCCTTTGATAGAAACTTTGTTTTCCATACCTCCAAACGCCTTCTAACTTTTTGGACAACCGGTTCCCAAAACGACTGGGTCCTAGGATTCCCCCAATAGGCAAGCCTAAATACTTACAAGGCAAACTCCCTACCTGGCACCCCAACATACTGGCCACCTCATTTAACCTATCCCTACTCACATTAATCCCATATACCACACATATCATCATGTTAAGTTTCATACCCGACATAAGATAAAAGACTTTGCGCACATTACACATATTTCTAACCTGGCCTATAACCAACTTATTAACCAGCATAGTATCATCCGCAAACTGGATATGCGAAATACGACTAGCTGAATGACTACCAACCCTATACCCCTCAAATAAACCCATCTCCGCGCCCTTCCCAAACAGTGCATTAATGCCTTCCGCAGCGATATTAAACAATAAAGGTGATAATGGATCACCTTTCTTAAGTCCCCTCTTCATCGGAAACCTACTCGTCGGGGACCCATTAACTAGAACCGATAGAGACGATATCCTTAAGCAACCTAATATCCACATGACCCATCTCCTACCAAAATTCATCTCTTCCAATATATCTGCTAGGTAGCTCCATTCGATAGAATCATATGCTTTCTCAAAATCAAGTTTCTACAAAACTCCTTCCTCTTTCTTTGACTTCATTGCATGAATGACTTCTTCCACAATCATCACACAATCTAAAATCGGCCTACCCTTAGTGAAAGCAAAGTGGTACTACCCTAGGACCTCCAATATTACTTCACTAAGCCTTCTTGCTAGCACTTTCGTAACAATCTTATAGACACTACCCACCAAGAAAATAGGTCTGAATTCCTTAATAGAAACTGGGGCACTTACTTTGGGAATAAGAGTTATGAATGCTTCCCCTAAGTCGCTCGGCAGAATTCCATCTTTATAAAATTCACACATCAACCTGAATGCCTCATCCCCAATTATGTACATACTCATCTACTAACATACTTATTAACTTTATATTTAATTTATATTCGTAAAAGAAGTTTTGAACTTAAGATTTGAACAACACCTTAAACACTTATACCACAATGCTAAGTACCATTTAGTAATCCCAATCTTTGGGACTTGTGTTATTTTAATACAATTTTGCTTTTCAAAAAAAAAAACATTTAGTAAACTCAAACCAGACATACGGAGTTAAATATATAATTTTTGACTTCCTTCGTGACGAAAATTACTTATCACTAATTAAAATTGTCATTGCCAACGTAATTTATAGGTTCCAATATGTGGAGATTCATGAGAAAATAAGGCTGATAATTCAGATCGTGTTCGGGTAAAATTGGTCATGTCGCTTTCGTATTTACTATAACGGATATGGGTTTTCCTCAAAAAAGCGTGTAGAATTATTTGTACACTTCATAGTGTGTAGAATAGTCTAAACAATATCTAGGTAAAAACAACAAAAAAGATCACACTTTTAACTGTATAATATTGCTTTTAAAAAGTTTAAACTTTTGAATGTGTAAAAACAGTAATTAATAGACACTGAGAAAAGTTCATGCTTAAAAGTGTGAACTTTTATAACATATAGAGGTGTTTTCAATATTTTCACACTTAAAAATGTGAAAACATTAATTATTTGTTCATAATAATAAATACGATACTTTAACTATATTTATCACATTTCTATACGTGAACTTTGCAAAAAGAAAAAAAAATTGTCACGCCATATTTTTTTTCACACTTATTTATAAATCTTCACAATTTGAAGTGTGAATATATTACTAAAAGAAGTGTGAAAATCAACATATATATAGTAGTAGATTTCATGTTGATCTATATTTGACCCGAGTTAATTTCGTGTCAGATTCTGTGTTCATGTCGTTTTTATTTTTGTGTTCGATTGGGGTTGTGTTTCGTGTCGACCCATTTTACCATAAAAAAATCTAGGTTGTCTTTTCAAAGATAAAATTCGGGTTTTGGGTCGGGTTTCAGGTGCATCCGATATTCTAGAAAAAGTGTGGAGATAAAAATGGCTTTAAAGTGCATACAAATTGACTTCAAAATCATGATTTCCAGGTCTTAAGTTGACCTATTTTACGGGTCAGGTATACTGTCTAAAAGTATGTCACGCAATTCATTAATGAAATTTTGATTTTGAGTTTTGAGAATTTCAATTTCATTTGACCGTTTATTTTCGCTTCAAACTTTGATAAAGTTTTAACTTACCACATTTACTTAAATTGTAATAATTTTAAACTTAATCGATACGTTAACAAAATGGGGTTAATTAGGTGAAATTTAGATAAGCATGTTTTACCCTGACTTTATTTTTTCGTGTCAAGTTAGTGTTGACCCGTTTTTTATTTACCCATTTAAGTTTTGTGTCGGATTTGTATCAACCCATATTTTATTCGATTCAGGTCGTATTTTGTGTTCGTGTCTCAGATTGTCGGCCTTAATTATATAAGGTTAAAACACACTTAATTGTATGGGATGCAAATGCAGTTGATTTTTGTTTTAGCCATATTGAATTCTATAAAGAGATTCTCTGTTTTAGTGGGTTCTAGCTTTGAAAGAGTCGCGACTCTAATTTGTGACCTAATCATTTATATGATAGTTTCTTGTATTATATATATATATATATATATATATATATATATATATATATATATATATATATATATATATATATATAGGGGAAGGTTAATGCGAGAACCGTTGTTAGTGTGAGAACCGCGAGAACCAATCTCGGTCGTTCCTTGGATATGGGAAGTTTCATGGATGGTGAGCGTGGACGGATAGAGTGTGGCAGGGTGCATGTGAGGAATTCATGGGTGGGCAATGACATTGAAGGAGGGGGAATTGGACGGCTTAGATTGGTTCTCGCGGTTTTCGCAAGAACTTTTTCATATATATATATATATATATATATATATATATATATATATATATATATATATATATATATATATGATTTAACTTTGGTCTCTTTTGAAACTTTTTAAACCATCTTTCATTATTAGGTCACCTTGACATTATTTTATGTAAATAGAATACTTAGTAAAATGAGTATTGGTGACGCAATGTGAAAAATACGTGTCTGATCGTTACATTTGTTGTATGACTTGGAATTGACGAAAAGAGGTTAACAATTATATATCATGTGCCTCCATAGTACTTGTTAAAAACATGCGTCATAATAATACTTGTGTACTTTGATTAGACTTTCTGCATATATTCAGGAACACGCTAATATGTTATTCAGTACTTTTAATAGAAGTGTTTAGACTGGGAAAGGGTTGGAACTGTTGATGATTTGGTTGTCGCCAGAACTATACCACTGCGCCGTGGTTGCGACGGTGGGGGTGGTCATCACACAAGATTTTAGAGGTGGATGTGTATCTCTCTCACATTCTAATTTCTTTTTTTTCTTTTTCATTTATTAGAATTTTGAATCGTAATGGGTATTAGATAAGTTCCTAAATTTGATATGATGAAAAGTACCTATTACAAGTAGGGGAAAGTGACTATTATAGGTAATGGGTATATGTGGTGGGTTGAGTGATAGAAGTGAAAAGTTGATGTGACGGTATGGTGAGAGGTAACCACTCTCATCACTCTAATATAGCAACGTATTATATTCTAATCACTATTTCATTTTTAATCTTAATTTCACTAAGCTAGCAAGAATTTTGAGATAATTGCACCCGTCTTGGAGTTCTTTGGTTCAATCGATCTGGAGCTTGATTTTCTCAATCGATTCCATGGTTTGATATCGGATAGCTCGATCTGTTGCCGCCGCCATAACTTAATTGTAATTGATATCTGGTTTCATGGTCGTTGCAGGTGCAGGTAAAATCGATTTGGTTGAAGTATAGTTGATTTAGGGCATTTTGGTTTCATACTTGCAAAAGCTAAAGGTGTCGTTGCCCGTGATGATGGTCGGTGGGAAGAAGATGATAGTGGTGGCGATTTGTTTGGTTCAATTTTGGACTTCTCAATCTAATTTTGGTAGTTGGATAGAGAGGGATTGTAAGTGACGATGGCCGTGTCAGGATCGGATATAGATTATATCAAATAACAAGAATTAACTTTTGAATAACAAATCAGAGTTGAATAAAAGTTAATCTTTAACTATGATCACAATCAACTAAGAAGTTGCGGAATCACACTTAATTGATTAAAGAAGGTTTTGAACACAAAGCAATTTAATCAAACAGTAGTTTTATTGATCAACCAGAATGATTACAATAGCAAACTTCACCCCCAATCTAACTTATTATGTTAGACGAAGAACACAGATTGTTCTTGGGTTTCAAAGAGAAACTTAGAGGCTTATCACTATTCTGAAAGCAAATTACAACTTGAAGAATAAATGCAAAAACTTAAGCAATGAGTACGTACGTATTATAAATTCTAATCTAGTATTTATATACTCCTTGATCTTCCTTGATTTGTTGACAGTTAGGTAATCTTCTATCTTCTGAGATAATCTTGATGATCTTCCAAATATTTCGAGATATCTTCAAAGATAGTTGTTTCCACATTTAGCTCAACCGAAACTGTTCAATGAATGCAACAGTTTTGGTTCTTCTAACAGTCTTCGGCTTCAAGGTCTTCAAACAGTTGTAGTAGTTTGCACTAACAGTTCTGAACTCTATATAACAGCTTTGAAGTTCACAACAACTGTTGGTTACAACTGTCTTCACAATCTTCACTAACAGTTCTAAACTGTTTCTTCAACAATTCTTCTAACAGTTTCGAACTGTCTTCCCAACATCCATTAACAGTCTTAACAGTTTTGATTTTTGCATGTATAACAGTTTCAATGACTTAGCCAATTTCCCAACAATCTCCCCCTAACTTAAAGTATTGAACAATACAATTAAGTTGTTTGTTTTAAGGGTTCAATCATAGACAAATTAACATAAGTAAAGAACATATTTATCATTGTATGCAAAATCAAACTGTTACAATCAAAAATTCAAAAGATAGAAAAATTACATTTTCTTTGATCTCAGGGATTCAAGTCTATCTTTGAACTTCTGAATTAGCTCATCCCTTACTTTGGCTGGACCATAGAACTTGGCTTTCAATAGGTATTGGAGCTTGATCTGGCTGTGTTCGATGAAATCCATGTCAAACCATTCTGTAATTGCATTACCCATTACCATGTAGTATACCCTTGGCTTAGCATATACCCTAACAGATTGAACTTGAAAGGTTTCATCAGCCATCAGTATTGACATCACTTTCTTTGGGTTGCAAATACTTGTTAAATGTCTTATCAACAGCTTAATTGTAGGATGCTCAGATCCTCCATAGTGCCTTGTTCCATACTCATACAATTCTTGTATGTCCCGCCTAGTAATGCTATCCATCATTTGTAAGTAGTCTGAAAACTGTTCAATCTGATCATTCTCCCTTACAATGATTACCCCTTCCTTCCCAGTATCAAACCGAATAACATCAAACTTCCATTCTTTGATGTGAGACTTCTGGCCTAAATGTTCTGCTACAAGCTTGTTAACACCTTCTTCAACATCGACCAAGAGCCTATCTTGAATGATAGTTTTAACTATTTTAGCTTTGGAGGTTTGAACTGTTTGGGTTGGTTAGACAGCTTTGGACTTTTGGGATTTGGATATTTGGGATTTGGCTTGTTGAGGTTAAGACTTCTTCTCAGTTGCTGGCTTAGGGGGTTGAGGTTGTTTCTTTTTCACAATTCTTTTTCTCTTAACTCCCTTAGCAGCTTTTTCTTGTTTTTCCTCCTCATCAATCTGAGCTGTGATCTCATCCGCCAGCTTCTTTGCTATCTTAAAATCTGTCTGTTCTTGTTCTTGAAGTTCAGCTGACAACCTCTGAGCCACCTCAAAATCTCTTACTTCTTGTTGTTCTTTGGTTAATTTGAGCTTTGGTAGTGCAACAACTATCTCCTTTCCTTTTCCTTGCACATCTTGCAGTTTCTTTTCACCAGACCTCTCAGAAATACTAATCCCTTTGAATCCAGGCTTTGGCTTAAGTGGCTTAAGCTTTGCCGACTTTCCCTCTAGCCAACCATCCTCAATCTTCTGTCTCATTTGATTGACACTGCAGATTAGCATTTCACTTCCCATTTTCACCAGATAATCTTGTTTAACCTTTGGCCATGATCTATAAACCTCTGTTGAAGGGTAATCACCAGACAAAATCATCGTATTGATCAGCACTCTATCCACCGCTGATAGTTTCTCTTCAACTGTTGATTCACTAGGTGCAACTGTTAGTTCATCCACTGCAACTGTTTGTTCTGGCACTTCAGCAACTGTTGGTAATGAACTCTCCCCCTTTTTGATTGGAACAGTTGAAGGAGGTCTAACAACAGCTGTCAACTGTTGGAGCACTTGATCATGCATCTTGATGATTTTATTGGCTTGTTTCAGGCTGTTGGTTAAAGCCTTGATTTGCTGGTCTTGTTGAAGAATCCTTTTGTTTTGTAAGGCAATCTTCTTCTTGAGTTGCATTTATGCAGCAAAGAAAGGTGCAAAGTTGGAATTCGTCAATGCTTGGTATTGCATTCTAGACTCAATGTCAGCCAGTGTTGCCACTGTTAACATATCATTGACAGATAAAACTGGTGGTTCACTCAATTGAGATTCCACACCAGTACCCATCTTTTCTTGGTACTGGGGATTTCCAGAAGCTGTTTGATCAGCTTCTGTTGCCATGGTTGAGGTCTTAGTTATCTTAACACTGTCCTGTTCATCCCTTACGGATAAAACAGTAGTGTCAGCCTCAAAAACCATATGATCACCCTCTAATGGAGTGATCACCTCCTCATTGTGCCTGGGAGACAGCACAAGGGGTTCCCTTTGGATATTCTGCACAGGTGAATGCACCTGTTCAGGGCTTACAGTTTCAGGTTCATGAACTATGGTGGAAGGAGCACCAACAGTTCTTTTCCTCTTCTTTTGAAATGTTTTAGGAGTGGGGGCTTTTGTTGTAGCTATTTCAAAAGTAGCAGAGAGGGGATTTTGAGTATCATGGGCTGTTGGTTCTAGTGTTGGTGGTGTAGAAATATGTTGGGTTTCATGCTCAACACTAGCAGCCCTGTTTCTTGACAAGAACTCCACCATTGCAGAGAGTGGAGAAGTTATGGCACCAGAAAAATTCTTGCCATTAATCAACAATTTGCTCAATGTGGAAGCCACATGAGCAGAGGGAATAATGACCCTCTTGTGTATTTTAAGGTTTGGCATCAAAAAGTTTAAGAAAATTTGCACAAACGTGGGGTACATCAAAAAGAGACCATATTTGGTCCCAAGATGCTTTACCATACCATTAAATATCAGTTTAGAAAAGTTAAAGCATCTATTGTTTGCTAGACAGATGAGTGCGAGAGCAATGTTGCTCCCAAACTCATTCCAGCCCGTTCTCTTAGGGCTTATGCACTGCTGGAGAGTATGGATAATGAACTTCCAGTGTGCGCAAAACCACCCTTTGTAGAAGGTGCCCTTTCCCCTAGGGCCCTCATATCCCAGTTTTACTAACTCAGTGTATAAATATTCAAGTGAAACCGAGTCAAAATACTCACCATTGACATCATTCAGTTGCAGAGATTGACGAATGATGTTTTCAGAGATAGCGACCTCAGTGTCGTCTATCTTGGAGTCAATCCATTGAACTCCATTTTCTTCTCGCACAGTTGCATTTTTCCAAAACTGGTCGACATGCGAGGTATATATGGTGGGATTAACGGTAAGAGCATTGTGAATGTTGGAAATTGAGAGATAATCGATCATGTCATGAAAGACATGCAGATTATCGGGTTTGGCAAGGTAGGCGATCATGTTGTGCTCTTTGACGAATGGAAGGGGAGCCATTTCGAGTTCGAGAGTTAGGATTTAGGGTTTGCGTGTGATTTAAGTTTAGAACGAGTGAATGAACTGGTGAGGAGGGAATTGCCTTATATATGTTTCGAATATCAAATGCAATTCAAACATCCTCAAAATTCTGCAAAGACCAAAACACCATTTATTAACTTAACAGTTGACGGACAAAAATAAAGCTAACAGTTGAAGAACTGTTTTCATAAGATGTAACAACTGTTGTTTAGAAATAACTCCCTTTTCGAAGATCATGATTTTGGACTAACAGTTGTGCATTCTACACACTAACAGTTGAAGGCTGTTTTTGTTAGAAAGTACAACTGTTATTGGACGAGTTTCTCCCCCTCAGATGCACATGAATTTTGCCTAACAGTTGTGCAGGCCATATGCTAACAGTTGAAAACTGTTAGTAGTATTTCAAATAACTGTTAAAAAAAATGTGCAACTGTCAACAAAACTTAGCTCATACACCCATCATAAGCTGATTCATCATAAACAAACCATTAGCCAACACAGACATCAACAAAATATGCATTTTATTCATGTTTAACACAGATGAACTACAAAGTACATGCATTTTCACAAGCCATTGTTGGTACTGTTTATCTAATTGTGCAAGGGTCAACGAAATTCAGTCTTTTATGACTTCGATTTCTACACCCATCTCTTTCTCTAACGGTTGTCTGTCTCTAATGGTTAGGCTTGCATTAGACTCGGATGATAATGATGATGACTGCCAATTCATCATCAGCTAAGACCATGACGTGCAATGGAACTAGTCATCGATTACAATGACCTCCACTGCATCATCATCCGAGGCTAGAAGGTCATCATCAGCATCATTTCTTCGAACATTGAACCACACTACTGAGCCTGTAGTGCCTTCCAGGTTCAAGTCGAACCTTAAACAGTAGTTGGTAGGCAACTCGTGGAAGAGAGTGAAGTTTTCAAAATCACCTCTTATACGAATATGATCAGTCATTTTATTTGGCCTACGTGGGTCTGGGTGCTGTGTCAAAGTGAACACATCTCGATCATCATGCATCTCAAGAACACAAGATGAGTATTGCCAAAGCTCATGCATTCTAACAAATGGGGCAGGGATGGTTACATAACTTTGTTTAACATTAATTTCTTTGAAGTTTATGAGAAAGAAGTTAGTAGCCATTTGCAAAGAAGATTTTGCTCTTAGGAATGCAAATGTAGGTGTGATTTGTGAAGAATGCATGCAAGCTAATTTATAGACAAACTTGTGGTTGTGAATTGGTCAATAATTTAGCATGCAGTGACTTGTCAAAATAAAGTGACTTACCTTTATCAGGTTGGAACTGTTCTCAATAAAGTATTTTACCTTTACCACATATCAAGGACATTCACGGGTTTGAAAACTGTTTGTAGGACAGGCAACCAGATATGTCCAAAACTGGTTGGGGATTTGCACTTCTACTCTTCCCTGAATACTTAAAAGCAACAGTTGTTAGATAACAATACTAACAGTTGCAGACTGTTAGTGTGAAAAACATTGAGTAATGAACAACTGTTAGTCCAAGTTAATCATTCCAATGTTTGAGATCAAAAAGTTGAATCTGCTCACATCAAATGCTTTAGTGAACAGATCAGCTAATTGATCATCAGTATGGACTTTCATAACTTGGATAAATTTCTTTTCATTGCAGTCTCTTATGAAGTGAAATCTGATTTCAATGTGCTTGGTTTTAGAATGCTTCACTGGATTATTAACTATGCTAATAGCACTTGTGTTATCAACATAAATAGGTGTATTTAAGAAAGACAAATCATAATCCAGAAGCTGATTCTGGATCCATAGAACTTGTGAACAGCAGCTTGATGCAGCAACATATTCAGCCTCAGCTGTTGAAGTTGAAACATTTGTTTGTTTCTTGCATTGCCATGAAACCATCCTTGATCCAAAGAATTGACATCCTCCAGAGGTTGATTTTCTGTCCACATTGGCTCCACCATAGTCACTATCAGAATATGCCACCAAATCAAAAGGTGAATCTTTAGGATACCAAAGTCCTAATTTTGGTTGGCCTTTGAGGTATCTAAAGATCCTCTTCACAGCAAACAAGTGTGACATCGTCGGACTGCATTGAAATCTGGCACAAACACACACAGCAAACATTATATCAGGTCTAGAAGCAGTTAAATACATTAATGAACCTATCATTGACCTATATAGATGTATGTCTACATCCACCCCCTCAGAGTCTGCTCCCAACTGTTTGTGTGTTTTCATAGGAGTGCTTGCCAGTTTCACATCTTGATAGCCAAACTTTTCCAATATGTCTTTGACATACTTAGATTGGCTTAGAAAGATACCAGAGGGCTTCTGTTTCACTTGTAATCCCAAGAAAAATGTGAGTTCACCCATGGAATTCATCTGAAATCTTTTGTGCATAATGACTTCAAATTCTTTGCACAGGCTGTCATCAGTGGATCCAAAGATTATATCATCAACATAGATTTGCACAAGCAAAATCTCTGTTTTCACAATCTTTGTAAACAATGTTTTGTCAATTGTGCCTCTCTTAAAACCATTCTCAAGAAGGTAGGATGATAATGTCTCATACCAAGTTCTAGGAGCTTGATGTAGTCCATATAGAGCTTTATCCAACCTATATACCCTGTCAGGGTACTTTGAGTCTTCAAAGCCAGGGGGTTGACACACATATACCTCCTCATCAATAGTTCCATAGAGAAATGCAGACTTGACATCCATTTGATACACCTTAAATCCTTTGAAGCTTGCAAAGGCAAGAAATAGTCTAATGGCTTCAATCCTTGCAACAGGTGCAAAGACATCATCATAGTCTATTCCTTCCTCTTGTGTATAGCCCTGTGCAACCAGTCTTGCCTTGTTCTTGATTAAAATCCCTCTTTCATCTTTCTTGTTTCTGAACACCCACTTGGTGCCAATTGCTCTTTTGCCTCTTGGAAGCTCAATCAACTTCCAAACTTGCTGAATTTGAAATTGTAAGAGCTCCTCTTGCATTGCTTCCACCCATGAAGGGTCTTTCAATGCTTCAACTGCTTTCTTTGGTTCTATTTGAGATAGAAAGCAGGCATTCACATCAAATTGGGCAAGATCCACACCACTGGTGTCATTTTGCAGCATGCTCCTTGTTCTGATAGGAGTGGTTGGATCACCAATTATTTGTGATATTGGATGATTCTTGTGAACTCTTGATGTAGGAATGTTTTCTTCAGTCAGTTCATTCCCTAGATTAGACAGATCAATCTCACATTCACTTGAATTTCCAACAGTATCACACACTTGATCAACAACTTTTTGGGATGCAGAGTCAGTGTGTTGTTGAGGATCATGAGAATCCATGTCCTTTGAAGATTCAGCATCAATCAATGGATCAACAGCATTTGAGAACTCTTGTTGAAGCATAGGAATCACAACAAAGTCTTCAGTAACTTTGTTTGAACCAACAGTTGTTGGTTTTGAGCTAACAGTTTCAAAACTGTTTGAACTAACAGTTTCAAAACTGTTTGGGCTGTTGGAAACTGTTTGTTGATTTTTACCAACAGTTGTTGAGGTACCTGCAGCTGTTTCAGTAGAATACTCAAAAGAAAGAGATTTAGACAATGCATCGATATCAAATAACCAATCAGGCCCATTACCTGCAATATTGATCCTATGCTCATTGAAAGAGACATTCATACTCTCTTCTATGATTCTAGTGACATTGTTAAATACTCTATAAGCTTTACTTTGAGTGGAGTATTCTACAAAGAAACCTTCTTCAGCCTTACTCTCAAACTTGCCTAATTGTGATTTGGTATTAAGGATAGTGCAAGGACAGCCAAATGGTTTGAAGAAGTTGATTAAAGGTTTTCTCTTGAGGATCAACTGATAAGGAGTTTTCCCTTTGGACTTGACTACTTGTACTCTATTCTGAACATAGCAGGCAGTGTTCACTGCTTCTGCCCATAATGTCATTGGGAGCCTAGAATCAGCTAACATGGATCTAGCAGCCTCTATCAAAGTCCTATTCCTTCTCTCAGCAACTCCATTCTGTTGGGGAGTCCTAGGGGCACTAAACTGTCTTTCAATACCTTTACTTTCACAAAAACTGTTTAGCTCATAGTTCTTAAATTCAGAACCATTGTCAGATCTAATGACTTTCACCTTCAAATCAGATTGATTCTCAATCCTAAGAATAAGAGAATTAGCTAACTCAGCAGTTTCATCTTTAGTTCTAAGAAATTGAACCCATGTAAATCTGGTGAAATCATCAACTACAACTAAACAGTAGGCTTTCTTACCTATGTTGACCACAGATGTTGGACCAAAAAGATCCATATGCAAAAGTTGTAAAGGTGCAGTAATGGAAGAAACTTCTTTGGTCTTATAAGAAGTTTTGTGTTGCTTTCCTTTGAGACAGGCTACACAATGATCATCACATGAGAATTCCTTTTGTGGCAAACCTCTTACCAGACTGTTTTTAGCTAACACATTCATGGTTTTAAAGTTCATGTGACACATCCTTCTATGCCAAATTGCAGACTCATCATGAGATGCCTTTGAGAGTAAACAACTTAACACATTCTGTTTAGCAATCTTTTGTGTATCTAGACAGTATACATTATCCTTTCTAGGTGTTCTCAAAAGAACATCCTTCTCATTTAGTTCAAAATCTTTTGATAGGATAATGCATTCTGAATCTGTAAACAAAACTTTGTTTCCATTGTCACAGATTTGAGATACACTTAACAGATTGTACTTAAGTTGTTCAACAAAGAAAACATCATTAAATGTAAGTGTACCTGCCTCAACAGCTCCTTTACCTGTGATTTTTCCTCCCTTAGCATTTCCTCCAAATGCTACAAATCCACCATTGATGCTTCTGAAATTCTTCAAACAATGTGGATTTCCAGTCATGTGCCTTGAGCATCCACTATCCACATGCCAGATAGAACCATGATTGGCCCTGTGAATGCTCTGCACAAATAAAATCAGTTAGTAGCAGGAAGTACCCAGGCCATGCAGGTCTTGGGTACACCATTTAAGTCATAATACTTAAACAGAGTTTGGTTCTTTTTGATTTCATCCAAATTAGATTTCTCTAATTTGTGTGATGAATACTTTGTAAGAACATGTGGTTCCCAACTGTTATGATTAACAGTTGAGACCTTTGAACAAACAGTTGTTGTAGATGGTAAAACAGTTGAGTCAACATGTGACTTATTCTGTTTTGCAATTTGAGTACCAGTTTTACCCTATTCAGAAACTGTTTGTTTCTGCAGTTTCACCCAAGCCAGACCAACAGTTTTTGGTTTTGATAAAATAGTTGTGGAACTGTTAGTTGGTTTGGATGTAACAGTTGTAGAACTGTTAGCCTGTTTTTGCTTAGCAGTTTTAGAACTGTTAATCTGCTTTGACTTAACAGTTTTAGAACTGTTATTTTGCCTTTTGAAACTTGGTTTTTTGGTGCTACACAGCTGTGGGTTATAATAACAGTCTTGAGCCAAGTGATTGGATCTCCCACATATATAGCACTTTTTAGCTTTCACAATAGGCAAACCAGTTCTTTGTGACCAGAACTGGTTCCTATTTCTTTGATTTCCTCTAACAGGTGCTGACTGAGGAAACTTTTGTACACCATGCTTTTGGCATGTGCATGCAGGCATTTCAGTATGCCTTTTTACAGATCTGGGTTTAGTCTGTGCTTTTGCAGCCTCCTTCTTGGGCTTTCCAACTACAACTTCACCAACTTTCTCCTTTCCTTTGGTCTTAGTACTAACAGTTGAGCTGTTTGGGTTCTTTTTGGAACTCTTAGTGTAGAGATGTGAACTGTTGGCAACAGTTGTGAAACTTTTTATGGAGTTAACAGCTTTTGAGGGTTTTGGCTCATTGGTGAGGGGTTCAGTGGATGATTTTACAAACACCACAGGTTGTAAAGATGATTTTGTGGGAATGTGCTCACAACAGATGTGATTTTCATATGGAATAACTTCATCCTTCTTCACAACTCCTTCATTATCTTCATCACTTACTTCTGACAGAACTCCATCTTCATAACTCTCAAACGTTGGATCAGCTGACTTAAGTTCTTCTTCCAAAGGGTCATTAACATATCTGTCAGCTACCTCTGACATTGGAGTTATGTAGTTTTGGTTGTATGGAGGTGGGGTTTGTTTGTATCCTAGGCCAGTTTTCACCTTGTCTCTAACTTGAGATTGTAACAAGGTTTCAAGTTTAAGGTTGGCTGCCTTGAACATACTCAGATCAATGTCCACCCCCTCCAACTTCTTGGTTAATTCATCAACCTTGATTTCCTTCTCACTTAGCTTCTTTTTCAGACTATCAATCTCCTCTTGAAGCTGCTCTTTTTCCAACTTATGATATTTTCTATCATAATCCATTTGCAGTTCATTGGCTTGATAATCTTTTATTTTCTTTTCAAAGCTTTCAATGACTGCACTTGATTCATATCTCCTCTCCTCCATTTTGCTTAGAGCAGCACACATTTTCTTATTGTGCTCTCTAAACCTTTTAACAATAGCTCTACATTCACTAGGACATAGTTTAGAAGATACCTGAATGTCCTCAGATTCTGGTGAATCCAACTTGATGGAGGAGTCAGTCAATGCCATCAAAGCTTTGTTGTTTGTAGCCTCTTCTGCTTGATCACTCCAATCAAACACATGGCCTTCTTGTGAGACCAATGCTAAGGAGGTTTGATTCTGAGTTGGCCTCTGACCTTGATTCTGGACTTGTCCACCAGATCTGCACTCTCTTGCAAAGTGGCCAAACTGTTGACATTTGAAGCATCTCACCTTTGACTTGTCAAATCCAGCCTTGCCATCAGCTCTGAAATTCATGTTTTGCCTTCCAGTCCTTTTGATGAACCTCTTGGCTCTAACAGTAAGCATGGCCATCTGCCATTTGAGATCCATCTCCTCAAGATCATCAGGGTGCACTTGTTCAAGATCCTCATTGGTGAGGGTTGAATGTGCATGGCTGGCAAGAAAAGCTTCAAGCACAGCATCTGGAGTGTTCACATCTAGTCCAACAGCAGAACTAGTACCTGCACAACTATCAATAGAGTTAGTTAATGAATGGTTTGATTCCATACCTGATGATGACAAGAGAGCAGCATTGTGGCTATTGAAAACAATTTTTCTTTTTCCCTCTATCTCTCCCTCAAACACTATCAAACTATTATAGAGGTCATCTAACTCTATATCTTCAAGGGAATCCTTAGTCCTCCATTGTGCAGCAAACACAGTCCATTCATCACCTAGAGACCTAAGAAAGTTTCTATTTATCTCATCTTGATCAAGCCTAACCTTAGCACTCTCTAGTTGGCTTACCAGCTTGTAAAACCTATCAAAGATTTGGGTGATGCTCTCATTCTTTCCACTGGTGAAGTTCTCATAGGCTTGTTTAAGAAGATCTCTTTGGTTTCTCTTAGAGCTAGCATTCCCAGCAAACCTCTTTTCCAGAGCATTCCAAAGTTCATGAGCATTATCAAATTTCTTGAATTGATGTTGATACTCATTTGGAATTGCAATCTGGAGGATGCTGAGAGCTTTCATCTCAATCACTCTCTCCTTCTTTTCAGCATCTGTCTTTGGTGGTGGCTTCTTCTTTGGTTTTCCAGTCTCATCCAGATCAACAGGGGCAGTGGGAACAGTTTCAATGATTTCCCAAACAGCATAGTCCATTAATTGGACATGCTGCTTGATTCTCAGTTTCCACATCTGAAAATCAGTTGGTTTGAGCATGGGAACACGAATGTTTGACCCAGAGCCATTGTTATCAGAAGATCCACCAGAATCCATTGAAACAAAGTAATTTGAAAACAGTTTTAAAGAACAAAGCAAGATTGAAGCAAAACCTTCAACTTGTGATCAAAGGAACCTTAATGATAAGGCTCTGATACCACTTGTCAGGATCGGATATAGATTATATCAAATAACAAGAACTAACTTTTGAATAACAAATCAGAGTTGAATAAAAGTTAATCTTTAACTAAGATCACAATCAACTAAGAAGTTGCGAAATCACACTTAATTGATTAAAGAAGGTTTTGAACACAAAGCAATTCAATCAAACAGTAGTTTTATTGATCAACCAGAATGATTACAATAGCAAACTTCACCCCCAATCTAACTTAATATGTTAGACGAAGAACACAAATTGTTCTTGGGTTTCAAAGAGAAACTTAGAGGCTTAGCACTATTCTGAAAGCAAATTACAACTTGAAGAATAAATGCAAAAACTTAAGCAATGAGTACGTACGTATTATAAATTCTAATCTAGTATTTATATACTCCTTGATCTTCCTTGATTTGTTGACAGTTAGGTAATCTTCTATCTTCTGAGATAATCTTGATGATCTTCCAAATATTTCGAGATATCTTCAAAGATAGTTGTTTCCACATTTAGCTCAACCAAAACTGTTCAATGAATGCAACAGTTTTGGTTCTTCTAACAGTCTTCGGCTTCAAGGTCTTCAAACAGTTGTAGTAGTTTGCACTAACAGTTCTGAACTCTATATAACAGCTTTGAAGTTCACAGCAACTGTTGGTTACAACTGTCTTCACAATCTTCACTAACAGTTCTAAACTGTTTCTTCAACAATTCTTCTAACAGTTTCGAACTGTCTTCCCAACATCCATTAACAGTCTTAACAGTTTTGATTTTTGCATGTATAACAGTTTCAATGACTTAGCCAATTTCCCAACAGGCTGGAAAGAGGAATGTAGGTGATGGTTGCCGGGGTGGGGTGGTGGCGGTGGTGTAGGGGTTGAAGTTATCGGTTTAGAGAGAGGGATAGATGGTTAATTGTATTTAATAACCGAAGCGTTTTTATTACTTTTAAAATGATTAAATTAATACAAGATCATTTAATAATTAAAAGAAAATGTATAAAATAATATGACAAGGGTAAACTAGATATTTTAAGTTTGGGATGAACTAAAAATGTAACTAAGTTGTGTCAATAGGAACTGAACTCATAAGCTTTCGGACTTATCAACCAAATATGTAATTTTGACAAAATCATATAAACCAAAGATATAATAAAATTTTCTGCTTATTATAGTTGTTATTATGATAGTAGAGCAGCTTCTCGTAAGATCAAGTTGTACCTATTGATTTAAAGTTATTGTTAATAATTAACATATACGAAAATAACATAAAAACGTACATCCAATCGGTTTGTGAAAAATAAATTTAACATATTAATGTTTAAGATCATTGAGGTCTTCTAATCGACCAAATCGCACATAATATTCGAATCACATCTTGTAAAGCGTCCTTGAACATGTAGAAACAAAATAGTGCGATTAATTTGTCATGAAATCACCTCACTCAACCCGACCCTTTTTGTTAGCTTATACCTTGTTTTCAATTTCAAGTACGTACGTTAAATCATTCACTATTTATTTCTCAATTATATATATATATATATATATATATATATATATATATATATATATATATATATATATATATGGTAAAGTTCTATAAAAAACACTTCTTAAACAAAGAACCTAAAGAACCACCATGGTGATGACACGTATTAAAAAACTAAAAGATTGAGTGTTTAACTAAAAGATTGGTTTAACTTTTTTGTTTAAATTCACAAAACGTAAAAAGTTATGGCAATTTAAAGTTTTGAGGGTATTTTTTTTTTTAAATTCGTGGGTTTGTTGGGGGATGGGGGTTTCCATGTTTGTCATTTTACTTCTATATTAATACATGATAATTACATTTTTGCCATCGTTAAATCTCATCCATTGATTTTGATGATCTAATAGTCCAGATTGATTGTTTCGGTTCTTTGTTTAGCAATGGTTCTTTATTGATGCATTTTATATATATATATATATATATATATATATGTGTGTGTGTGTGTGTGTGTGTGTGTGTGTGTATGTGTGTACATATGTATATATTATATACAGAAATTGGATAAACTAAGGCCCCCCTCTTAAACAAAGTTATCAAAGTCCAAATCTAGACCATTAGATTTATCAAATCAATGGTCAAAATCTTATAATGGCATTAATATAATTAATTAAACAATTATAAAATTTAATTATAGAAAAAAGGGTATTATGAAAATTATTATGAATTGCAAAATTATTTATAAGCCACGAATTATTCTAGCCATCTCAAATCCCCTTTTATTTTTTTATTTTTTTACCCCTTAGATTTTTTAATGACTATAACTAGTTTAATTTTTAAAATTTGAGCAAAAACATTATACTAATCTACTCATTTTTTAATCCTCTTTTCAACGAGACCACTCTTCCTATATATGATAGTGATGACGAAAATGTTGAAATCTGGTAGCTGTTATAGATATGAAAGTGATGACGAAAATAATAAAAACTGGTTGACTGTTATAGATACGAAAGTGATGACGAAAATGATGAAAACTAGTAGCTGTTATAGACGAAAATGTTGAAATTTGGCTGACTGTTATAGATATGAATGTGATGATGAAAATTGGTAGCTGTTATAGATAAGAAAATGATTGCAAAAATGATGAAACCGACTAACTGTTATAGATATACAAGTGATGACGAAAATAATAAAACTGGTAGCTGTTATAGATATGGAAAGTGATGACGAAAATGATGAAACTGGTAGCTGTTATGGATATGAAAGTGACGACGAAAATGATGAAAACTGGCTAACTGTTATAGATATGAAAGTGATGACGAAAATGATGAAAACTGACTGAGTGTTATAGATATGAAGTGATGACGAAAATGATGAAAACTGACAGCTTTTATAGATATGAAAGTGATGACGAAAATGATGAAAACCGGTAGCTGTTATAGATATGCAAGTGATAACGAAAATGATGAAACTGGTAGTTGTTATAGATATTAGTGACTTAGTGTAATGACGAAATTGATGAAACTGGTAGATGTTACTTTATAGATATTAGTGTGATGACGAAAATAATGAAACTGGTAGCTGTTACTTTCTTCCAACAGCCGAAAATGATAATTTTCAAAACAGGTACCAGTTTTTATCATTTTCATCATCACTTTCATATCTATAACAGTAAGCCATTTTTCATCATTTTCGTCAAAAAAATTTTAGAAATTTAGGAAAATTGGTCTCGTTTGAAAGAGGATTAAAAAATGAGTAAATTAGTATAATTGTTTTTTTGCTCAAATTCTTAAAAATGAAATAGTTATGGTCATTTAAAGATTTATGAGGTAAAAAAATAAAAAATAAAGGAACTTTGAGATTGGTTGAAAAAAGGCACGTAAGTTTTCTAAAAATTTGCAATTCCTATTTTGCCCTTTTAAACAAATGGCTGAGATTAGGCCTTTGGGGGCTTTGTTTAAGCAAGGGCTTTGTTGATCCTTTTTCATTATATACATATATAATATGATAGGAGAGGGTTCATTCGAGAACCGTTGTTAGCGCGAGAACCAATCTCAGCCGTTTCTTGGCTATGGTAAGTTCATGGATGGAGAGCATGGAGGGATAAAGTGTGACAGGGTGCATGTGAGGAATTCATGGGTGGGCAATAACATTAAAGTATGAGAAATTAGACAGCTCAGATTGGTTCTCGCACTAAAAATGGTTCTCAAATGAACTTCTTCCTATATATGTATATATATATATATATATATATATATATATATATATATATATGTATGTGTGTGTGTGTTTGTGTGTGTATGTGTATATATATACAGTGGCGAATCCTTAAATAAAATCCACATGGGTCCATAGTAAGAGAAACTAACATAAGTCTATCGGTTTTATCACCGTAAATGTGTTTCATGCTTACTACGAGGTTATGGTTGTAAAAGACTTTCTTATATTGATACTCTCATGTAACATTAGCAGTTTGATGAAATCTTATTAAAAACATAGTAACTTCAAAATATTTCAAATGTAATAATGGTTAATGATTGTCTTCTTAATCTTATTTTTCTCTAACTTAATTTCTTAGAATTTATGGTGTAAACTCTAAATTGAGTTATCGATCATGTACCCTTTTACATATAAAATAAACTTCTTTATGTATATCTTCCATTAATAAATCAGTTAGTATTAGTAGAAACAAACATGGTAAAACATGTATATGTTCAAAAACACCATGTCAAGATATTGTTGACGATATTAAGACAATAACTGTAACACTGTATTTTCTTAAACAACTTTGAAATACGCGCGGAAGCTTACTTACATTAATTACTATTAATATTAACATAACAGTAAAAATATAACTTTAAACTAGTTTGTTTTACAAAAGACATCTACAATATTACTCAAAAACAGGCTCTAAACATTTAAAAAAACGATATCAGAGTAAGATCAGTCCAAAAATCCAGCTCCACATCTACTATCCACATACCAGGAGTATCATGTAAAAGATTACAACAATGGGGGATTAGCACAAAGCTAGTGAGAGAATAGATATCAAAGAACATACAAGGCATAAAGCCCAAACACACAATGCTCAATCGTCAAAGAGAATTGGCGGCGTTGCAACACCTTCAACCTATGCCGGCCAAAGCATAGGCTTACCAATAGCCCTGCTAACATGGATAACAGTACAAGCACCCTTGAGTGCAGCAAATGCCCCTCAAGATCAAATACTGTATATCCCCAAGCAACAAGCCCAACTATACAGCTGATCTCTGATTACGTCATGTATATATATACAGATAAACAGGATACAACATCTTAAAGAGCAAGTCAACCAGGAATTACATCCCATATATCCAAAGATATATATTCACTCACTGATATCTTCAACAAGCCCAAGCTACTCAGCAAATCTTAGCTACTGAGTCTTGTCACCACCTGAGCATACAACTACTAGTCAGTATTTGCTTAACAATCTACTTTAAGCACAATACGACATACAATCACATGTACAATAAACCAACTAGCACAATATGCACAACAATATATCAAGTATATTTAGTAAATATACCATTATTCACAATTACCCTTATCATTCTGTACTTCTGTGAATTCTTCTAACTCCATAGCTTAGGCAATACATATACTCCATTCATATGTCAAGGCCACAATGGATATACAATTCATGTCAATCCTCAAATTCCGAGCATGGGCAACAATACAATTCCGAATAACATCCAATTCCGATTGTATTCCCAATTCTGGTCAATCATAATTCCGAGTATAGGTATATTCCGATCAAAGTTCATTTCCGAGCAAAGGCCCAATTCCGATTAGCATGTCAATTCCGAGTAAATGCTACATTCCGACCAACTCATACATTCCGAGTAACGGCATGTGAATTCCGATTAAGTTTAGATTCCGATCCATAGACTTTACTTCCGATCAAAGAGTTAAGGCAACAGTTCATTTAGTCGGAAATCACATAATTCCTATCATTCTGGTCGGAACTAATTCCTCCTGATTCGTCTCATAGATTCCGATCGATGCATAACATTAATTCCGATCAAATCATATATATCAAACAGTTTACTTTCTAACTCAAATTCGATCTGTTTTCAAACATGCAATGTAATCTAGGTATCCAGGAAGCATTCTAAACATGTAAGGAACATAAACTATCATAGATTACTAACATGCATACACTTAAATCATCAAATCATCATGTAAAGCTTCAATCGGATTTCGCATATATATATATATATATATAGGGGAGGGTTCATGCGAGAACCGCGAGAACCAATCTCGGTCGTTCCTTGGATATGGGAAGTTTCATGGATGGTGAGCGTGGAGGGATAGAGTGTGGCAGGGTGCATGTGAGGAATTCATGAGTGTGCAATGATATTGAAAGAGGGAGAATTGAACGACTCAGATTGGTTCTCGCGATTCTCGCACTAAGAATGGTTCTCGCATGAACTTTTCCCTATATATATATATATCTAAAACCGAATATTATCAACATTTCAACAAGAATAGATTAGAATGCTAACCTTCTGGATCAACTATAACAGAATTCAAATCTAATTAATTCGGTGTTGCAAAATAGTCGATGAGTTCTTCTATTCTTTTCTTCTCGGCCGGAAACCCACAAAACACACACAACACTCACTAATCGATTTTTGCATGAAATGAAGGTGGTAGTGGCACTTAGGTGATTATGTGTCCTAAACAAGACACCTCAAAACCCACTCACCAAAACAACAATTAATTAATCAATTTACACATATAAATAAATATAAAATGCAAACTAATTAATCACAATTAATAATTCCACTAAATCAAATAAATCAAGGTTAATTACTAAATTACCTTAATCATTCTAGGCCAGTAAAGAGGGTGTTACAATAACATAGCAAAAAAGGGCTTCATTTTACCAAAGAATATAAGTTATTCTTTTACCTTTAAAAAAAGTCATGTGTTTTACTAAATGATTTCCTTAGTTAAAAAAATTCAAAATGATATAAGAATGTATATTCTGATTGGGATGAGGCTTTTTTTACGATATGGAAAAGAGATATGAATGATTACTAGTTTATTGACCCGTACACGACGGGTATTTCGGAAGTGTATTTGAGATATTAAAATTTTTAAATAAAAATAATGCAGTAAATGAAATATCACATTTGTGATGAGAATATACTAATTTAAAAAAAGTGTCATATCACAATAAAATTTATACCAAAACGTAGATAAAAATGAGACGGTCGTAAATGTATAATTATTTTTTCTCTAAACAAAATAAATCACAAGTTATTAAAAATAATTTATAAACAACTTATAATAATTACATTAGTATACAATTTTTATAAAAGCCCTCACATTTTCTTAAAACCTCTGTTTTATAAAACCCCCTCAAAATATTCATCTAATCCCCTCCCAATTTAAAATTAATATTTAGAAATTGAAATTGAATAATTTGAAATTAAAATTTCTTATCCAAGTTTTAATCTTTCCAAAATTGTTTTGAGAATGGAATAATTTGAAATTGAAGGTTATGATTGGTTAATTAAGACTCAATTTATGGTTATTTTTGAAAAATTTGCATGTCTTTTATATATATATATATATATATATATATATATATATATATATATATATATATATATATATATATATATATATATATATATATATATATATGGGTCATTATGCACCATTACGAATATGCACCATTACGAATGTATTTTCTTTCTTTCTTTTACCTAGGTATCCGACCTATTATGTGATCCGACTAATCCTAGGATGACCAAACACTTTGCAAACAGAGGAGTCATCGTATGTAAACCTTCATGACCATAAGGAGATATTTTTTCTGCTCCTACAAATTGAACTTGGGACCTCAAGGTATTTACTCTTGAAGCATGTCTTACACTCTTACTACTAAGCTACCCCTTGTGGTCACAGAGGTATTATTGATGTGATAGTGGTAAACAAAAAATAGTGACATAACAATAAAGGTGACAATCAAGGTGGTTTGTGAGAGGTGCACATGCTCTTAGATCGCTACTGTTTAATCGGGCCGGTTCAAATTGTGGGACAATAAAGTTAAAAACTCCTACGACAAAACTTGACATTTTAAAGAGAGATTTCGCGTATGACATTTAATTATCATGATTGAGTTGGGTCCACGTTCACATCATCGTCTCGACGTCAGAACTTCCATGTTTACCCTTTTCTTCCTTAATTAATACATAATAATTACAGTTTTGCCACCGATCAATCTCATCCATTGATTTTGATGATCCAAAGGTCCAGATTGGTTCTTTAGGTTCTTTGTTTAACACATGGTTCTTTATTGATCCAATTTCTATATATATATATATATATATATATATATATATATATATATATATATATAGGGGAGAGTTCATGCGAGAACCGTTGTTAGTGCGAGAACTGCGAGAACCAATCTTGACCGTTCCTTGGATATGGGAAGTTTCATGGATGGTGAGCGTGGAGGGATAGAGTGTGGCAGGGTGCATGTGAGGAATTCATGGGTGGGGAATGACATTGAAAGAGGGGGAATTGGACGGCTCAGATTGGTTCTCGCGGTTCTCGCACTAAGAATGGTTCTCGCATGAACTTTTTCCTATATATATATATATATATATATATATATAGGGGAGGGTTCCATCGAGAACCAAAAAAAATGCGAGAACTGCGAGAACTGATCCCCATCTTTTTAAAACTAAAATATCTACCAAACGGAAAGATATTAAATTATGAAAATTATACTAAATTAACGACAAAAATATGCTCTTTAATATGACATCCATATTGCTATATTTTTTTCAACAAAAAAAATTTGTTACATATATGTAACATACCTTATAATACTGATTACAAATATGTTAAGTACTGATTACATATATGTAACATACCTTATAGTGATAGAAAAAAAACCCGGCAAAAACAAATTTTTTTTATTGAAAAAAATATAACAATATGAATGTCATGTTAAAGAGCATATTTGGTATAATTTTTATAATTTAATATCTTGACGTTTGGTAGATATTTTACGGTTTAAATCGGTTCTCGCAGTTCTCGCATTTTTTTTAGTTCTCGATGGAATTTCCCTCTCTCTCTCTCTCTCTATATATATATATATATATATATATATATATATAATAAATGATTTTTAATATTAATGTCCCACAAAAAACTAGATGTTGCTAATGACAAGGGGGGTCACTAACTAGCTAGGTCTAAAAGGTACATAACTTTATATCGTACGAGAGAGGAATTGAGTGTCTTTTGCGGGGAAAATAATAGTCGAAAATGAATACAAATAATTGATTTTTAGTTAAAGTGTTAAGTTTTAAAATTGTATTTAATTTATCACGTATTTCTATTTATTGTATTATATTTTTAAACATATCATTTAATTTATTGAACTCTTAAAAACCTATCATTGTATCATTCAACACAGTGATTATGTTTATTTTTCATTTATTCTTTTATTCCACATCATGAAGTAATTGCCATATCATTTAGTAGGGAAAAATAAAAAAATAAATAAAAAGATAAGCAGATTCAAGATTTATGGTAAACAATCTAAAGAAAACCCTAAATTGAACCAAAGCAACTAAAATAATAAAATGAAATCTAGATTTGAAACAATAATCAAAGCTTGTATTTGAAATATGTAATTGAAAAACAAAAAGAAGTAGATTATGATAGATAATAGATCTGGGATACCGACAACGATTGATGAGCAAATTTGTAATGAATCTAAATTATCAAGAAGCCAAATATATGAACCATTGAGAAACCCTCAAATCAGATATGGTGGGGGGGGGGGGGGGGTAAGATCGAACCCTTGTTAAAAAAAGAACGAGTTCACAGAAGCATAAATTGGCTATATCAAGTCAGTGAATAACTTGATATATCAAGTCTCATACATAAATTGGCAAGTTATTGAGAGTTTGATATATAAAAATAGTAAGTTTGAAAGTTTAATACATATAATAGTAAAATGTAATAAGTTTGATATAATTTCATATACTAAACGTCTAAACCCTAATTAAAAAGAGTAAAAGGTAAATAAAAAAATTCTCATCACTGATCACTCTCTCAAATCAGACACATTAATTAATTAGTTCACTTCTGAACAAAGTAGACATGAAATATAGTATACACACGTTTCAAAAAAATGTGCAAACACATTTTGTGTATTGATGTTCACTAAGTAACACATTAAAAAAAACAAGGACAAGTTGGCTGGAACAAACGAAACACTAATCGTATTATACACTAGCTATAATTAATTAATGTATATAAGATACCGTATTAATAAAACCGAAAAACTAAATTAAGGGTTAAGATCATCTCATGTTGTATTCAAACATTATCGTGTTCTTTCACAAACATGAGAGTGAGACCTACAAAAATACTCATTCTTGACTTAGCAAATAAAGGACCCACTCTCATTTTTCTAAGAAAATATGAGTCATATTTGACCAAAACATGAGAGAATCTTAAACCCAAATCATGAAATCACCCACTGTTCTGACTAGATGATATCCTTTTGTCCGCTTCTAAATTTTAGAATTCGTTAGTCTATTTCAGGTTAGATGATTAGCTTCAAAATCTAGCCAACAATTTATATAGATAACTTTTACACTAGAGTAACTTACAGTTATTTTTTAACGTTTAAACACGCACACTTTTTAAACCTATTTCTATATTATTTTATATAGTATGAGACTTGAACCCACAACCTTATGGGACACCAAAATTACTAGATATTGCTTAGATATAAGCCCTTTGGTATTTTCAAACAGTTAGTAGTCCAGTACCTTCGTACACTTCAAATTGGTATGATTTTAAGTTTTATTATTTTGTATATTTTTTTAGTATGTGGTCGGTTCCGGTTCAACCCGACTTAGTCCAGTTTTAACACAACAAAAACACCCCCAAAGACAATATTCCACTAAAAACATTACAATAATATAATTCCAACATAATTTAGTAAAAGTATTGGATTAATGGATTATTTGAAATATATATATATCGTGTTACAGAATCTGTCATCTTTCTTAAGAGAAACCATAAATAAAAATAAATTGTATAAAAATCTAAGTAAAAAATATTTAATTCAAAAAATAATCAAAGTTAAAACCTAAAAATAACGGGTAAACCAAATTAAAATACTCAAAATTTAAAATGTCAAATCCATTTGTGAATTATGTGGCTTGTGTTGTGTTTGGATCGAAAACCTTAACATAAAAGATGGATCGACCCAAAACCCTACCTAAAATCTAAGAATAGCAGTAATGTTATGTACTTTAAGGTTAACTTCGTATGCATTTTTCCTCGAAAAATGGACCGGGACCTTCAAATCCGTTTTTTTTTTCAAGAAACACGACTTGGATCTTTTTCCTGATAGAACGGGTCAACACGAAACACAAACCCGAACCAAATTCGAAGTAAAGTGACACAAATCGAACCTTCCATGAAATTAACTTGGGTCCAAATGGGTCAATATGAAATGAATCAACATGAAAGTGACACGGCCCATTTAACCTGAACATGAACCTAATTGTTAATCTTACAACTCTGTATTTCTTAACTTCTCAATACATCGGGGTTGAGATTGGGTATCAGACTATGGTTGTTATTGTTGCTTATTCAGAAAGACACAAGCCACAACATTAAAAAAAATTTGGTGCTCTGCAGGCTCATGTACTTCTGGTAGAACAACAATCCAAACGTGGTTAAGTATAATTAGAATCACAAACAAAATTTTCAGCACATATACATACAGCCATACAGGCAGCTTCAAGTCCTACGATTTTTGAGTATTAGTAACTATAGAATAAACGATCTCAGGAAGCAATCTTTCTGCCTACGGATAGAGGTATGCTTGTCTACACTTTACTTTACCTCTTACATACCCTGCTGTAGTGAGATTGTGTACGGTTGTTGTTGTTGTTGTTGTTGTTGTTGTTGTTGTTGTTGTTAAAACTATAGAATAAGCGGAGGAAGGAAGAGAAAGAGAAGATAATGACAGAATCTTAAGACTCTCATACCATGTATATATTTTAATGAAAACTTTGTATGTATTGTGTGTTACATTACATTAATATGTATTTATAGAGTACAAGAGATAGAATCTAATGAGAAACCTTATTGGGCATACTTCCCCTCTATGTAATCGAGTTTGTTTATCCTATACTAAAACCATAATATGTATTATCTCGAATAGTAACGACATGTTTTCTGCAAAGGATTATTCATATCTCTAACTACATTCTAAAAATCCGATTGTACCAAACTGAATGAAGAATCATATGAAACAAATCATACTTAATAGGCTCTGCATGCCAAAAGAAGTGTTCTCGTACCTTTTTAACCCGCTCATACATCTCAAGATACTTCTCATTAGAGATTAAAAGCAGTACCTTCTTTAGATTCGGAATATCCTTCTCCAATATGAAAACAGCAAACGATTCCCAGTTCAAAACCTCAAAAAACGGAGGCACGTAATTATCCGATATTATCACAGGGACACAATTGTAAAATAACGACTCCACGACTCTTGGGCTATGCACTGCAAAACCTCGAGCACAGATACAATACTTGCTTGTTTTCATGTGATCAATGTAGTTTTTGTTACCTTTGACATAAGGCATTCGGGAAAATATTCTCATGTCAGTATCGTTTCCCCAATGGTCTAATAAAACGGGCCGGACATAACCATGCATGTACCCTGCAAAAAAGGCTAGAATTGGTCTTTGAGAAGGTGACTCGCCTCCCATGTTTGCAAGAGGATTTTTTGAGGATCTTATGTATGTTGTCGGAAGTGAAACATCTTTGCCTATTTGAAAACCAGCCCGAATATCGGCGTTACAAAGAGCTCTGATGGTATTCAGCAAAAGTCCCCTTGTTTCAGCTGGGGCCTGAGGATATACAAAATTGACTCTGGGTAAAATGACTGAAATACCCTTCATTCATGACAAAAGAGACCCCATAACGAAAATTACTGCAATTTATCTCATAGCCAAATGACTAAGATATATTACAGAAATTTCCATCTTGTGATCTCTGGTTTCCTTCATAAATTTATAAGCCGAAACTGAGGAACAGTTCATTGATTTTATATTAATATGACAAAAATACCCTCTGTTTGTAGAACATGTAGAATAACTAGTTCATTTAAAATTTGGAAAGTTTCAAGTAAGGGGACATAAAAGATGGAAATTGTTTCAATTTACATGGAACAGAAGTAGTAAAAGGAAATTGGGCATTCCTATTATAGAGAAATTATATGAAGGACATACCCAATCATGGCAGCCAGCTAGGAAATGATCTGAACCATTAGTTCTGTTCCAAAATGGATATTTAGTAATAAGCATTTCGGTGTGGTTCTTCATGAACTGAATCAGATTATCACGACTATGCGAATGAGGAACATATAAAGTTAACTGAAGCAACCGTGAACTAAAAGGTATGTAAAACAAATGAGCTTTACTGGGATCTTCTGTAACAAACTGTTTGTTTGTTTCCATTAGCTTCAAGAACCAACCCTCACAAGCGTATATCCCCTCTAGTATCCAATCATGGAAAATCGGTTTTTGCCCATCTTTGTAAATGTAAACTTTGAGCATCTGCTCCATCATCTCATAACTCCTGTGCACATTAATGGTAAAATCTACAGTTACTAGGTTGTTTACTTGTCTCCTGTGCACATTAATGGTAAAAAAATCTACAGTTACTAGGTTGTTTACTTGTCACAATTACTGTTTATTACATACAAATCTTCCATAGCAAATAATATGGTGAAGTGGCATGCCGCCAAGTCATAAAAAAAACTACTACTACAGTATACTACTGAAGGTCATTTATATACAAAGGTAAATAAAAGTTTAAAATATGTTAGATGAAATGAAAATAAAAACATTTTTTCTTTAAAAAAATGACAGAACAGTGGATAGATGCTACAAAAGTTACCTTTTAAACTTGTAAATATTCCGATAAAGTGGGGCATAGAGCTCTGTTTCCTTGTTCGTAATGGCAGCATTCTCAATTTGTGATTTTGCTTCAAGTAGCTGTTGATCAACCCGTGATGACAATTGAGCTGGCTTTCAATGAGCAATACAAAAGATAATCAACATTTTAAACTTAATATTGACAATGTTTTCATTTAAATTCTACCTGACTAAGCAAAACAGCATTTGAAATTCATATACATACAACTGAATGAGGAGATAAACGACTCTTCTGAAGCAGTTCATTCATCTGTGAAATCGACATTACAGGGATAGTCTCCATTTTCGGTCTTTTCTTATCAACAGGGAAAAGATTACTCATAGATGATGCATTACTTGTATCTTTCTCAGTGGATTTTGCTGATGAAGATCTACTGCTTGATAGAAAAGAATCACTTTTCATCCCAGCTTCTATTGGATCAGAATCTTTAGTCGAAAGAGGGGCCTCACTATTGATAATTGATCCATTCAACCCCGAATACGAATCTTTAAGATTGGGTGACAGTACAAAGGATATACTGCTGAAAATTGGATGTTCATAATACTGAACAGTCAATAGAAAAGCAGATGCAATTCCACATAGCCATATCCAATTTGTAGTTTGCTTTGGATATACATAGTGAAGTACCCCATGATCCATGTAGATCAAATGGATCAAAACCCGAACTTAATACTCACTCATAAAATAGTTGATGTTGAAGCTTCAGCAAAAACTCCCAATAATATTGCCTTATTCACCATATACTACACATATTTACAGATGTTTAGTCCAAATTATACACAACTTATGAAGGCAAAAGATTGTCAATTTGAGCGCTGCCTGTTTGGGATCACTTATTAAACTGCTTATTAATGTTGTAACAAAACGTAACCTACAGATAAACAATCGATTGTTGTTTCTAATCAGCATTATAGTTTGAAATATACATAAAAAGACAAACAAAACACTGGAGTTAACCAAATATAACATATAGAAACTGCATATTGTGAATGGTGAAACGGTGAGGTGGTGGCCGGTGTTCGCATGGTGGCCGGCGTTCGCATGGTGGCCGGAGTTAATGGGTTTGTGTTGGATGTATGAGGTGAACCAAACAAGGGAATGGGATTTTAAATCCCACCAAATGAATTCCCCCCAAATGCAATTCCCATGTATAAATCTCATTCCCCTCAAAATCAAAGAATGAACCAAACACCCCCTAAATGTTAGGAAAAGCTTTGATCTCTGTGCAGATCTGTCTTCTAGTTCTATTTAGGCAAAGTCTTTTCACAACAAATCTAAACAAAAGTACAGGTTTCAATGCACAAGTTACATGTTTGATAGTTTTTCACCAGCATATACAAGTTTCAGTGATCCACTATAACTGAAATGAGATCTTACGTATTCCCAAAACGTACGATGAAGTTTCGAAATCCCTAACGAATTCACTGTTTGAGTTCTACAAGCCTCGATCGAGATCATTAGTTGTTTACTTAATAGTATCTATTTGATGTGTTAAAACATCAATGCGGATTCAGATCACACAGAAAGATTTGTTGAATTTTGACAGAATGTATAATCAGATGTCGAAATCAATGAACATATATGATCCAGAACAACAAAGAAAAAAAACTGAAAATTATAAGTGAAAATTGAAAGGGAGATCAATAACTTACGGTACTGCTGAAGCTTTTTTGATCGATCGCTAGCTGAAGTCTTGCAGAAGATGAAGTACGAAGTGGAATCCCGTTGAAAGAACAATTTAGGTGTGTTTGGGAGTCGTAGTTAGTAGATTCCCGGTAACATTAGCGAAATGAAAATAATATTAATAATATGATGATTACGTGTACATAACATATTTATGTCATGTTATTTGGAACATCGTATTTTATATACGTAAAATAATAATGCTTGTATAAAAAATTGTTATATAAGGTAAAAAATTGTTGTGTTTAAATCATTTTATTTATACATAATGCTTGTATACTAATAAATATTTAAACAAGTAAATAATAAAATAATAAATATGTATTTTAGGAAAATGATAACCATAACTCTTAGGGGTGTCGATAAGAATAAAAATATATGGTTTTAACTTTTAAAAAATGGCAATCGTGATTCATGTATGGAAAATCTAAATGAAAGATAATTAAAGTGGATATTTTTATACACATGAAAAGTTGATTATAAAACATAATTTCTGATTGTTATATTTGAAAACTAATATTACTTTATTACACTTATCCACAGCCCTAAGGGTTGTGGTTATTATACTCCTTTTATTTAAAGTGTTTATAAGTGTAACAACATTTAAGGTAAATGTTAAAAAAAATTATTAATTGGGTATTTAAGAAAGTATATTGTTATTTTAAGAATTCATGTCAAGTTTAAGGAAAAAGATGATTCCTAATCCTAACAGTATTATGTCAAGTGTTTTTAAAAACCATTAAATTTATTAGTTATTTGACATTCTATATCTTTGTACATAATCTCCTTATTTATACTCTTATTTATAAGTTTAAGTCATGTTAAAATCAATATAAAAATAAAAAAGAATTAATAGTTTACACGTGTTATCTTTTAATAAATAATAATAAATAAATAAAAGACTTAAAAAAATAGTAAAAATAAATAGATTTTTCATTAACTATTATTGTATAAAAAAAATGAATCCCAAACACCGTACTACCCTACCTGGTAATTAAAGTTTCAGTAGACCTTAATGAGATCCAAATTACATGGGAAAGAAGAGTAGTTTATGGTTTGAATGTGTTTGATTAAAGTCAAATTTTGATGAGAACGAGAAAGTCAAAATTTGACAGCATTAATAGTCACGTGCCTAACCTCTAAAAAAGGATTACAATGTTATGTTTTAATGGTGTGTTATATCGTCTTTCCATTAAATGATACTGTAAAATGCATAATTTATGGCTTTTGAATGTTTAAGCATGAGCTCAAATAGAGACTAGACTAAAATAGAGACTGTCCAACAGCATCTTGTGTAGTGAAGGAAATTGCAAAATGGTGGAGTATTGATGAGAAGATTATAAGGGAGGTTTCCAACTTATTCGAATGGGGTGACAGAATGGGCTTCAAAGGGAAAAAACGAAAAGCCTTTCTTGGCGTCACTTACACGTATTTTTGGCTTATGTGGAAATTCAGGAACCGTAAGGTGTTTGATGCAGCAGGTGTCAGGAGAGAAACTATGATTTTCAACGAAATTCAAGCTTTGACTTATTTTTGGTTTACTTCTAGATGGCCCAAATGTAACCTATCAAATAGGTGGGCAGATTGGCTTTGCTCTCCTTTTTCTTGTTTTTAAATTGTACCACGGTTTCTAGCGCCTTGCTAGATGTTTAATAAAATTTGGTTGCCAAAGGGTTGAGGGTGATGGCGGAGCCGAAGCTCTCTTCCTTTTGGTTTGTTGTTGCCGTTCAAAAAAAAAATAGAGACTAGACAAGCCCAAGATCCTTCCAGATAAAAAAACTAGGAGTAGAAAGAATTTGACCGGCCTAATAATAGGACCTTAAGTCAAATTTTAGGTTCGGTCTTCAAGACTTCAACCTAAAAACATGTAGGGCCCAAGATCGGACCAGAAACTTGAAATGAAAATGTAATTGGCATAATGTTTAACCTGAGCAAGTTGTATAGATATAAAATAGCATACGAAATGGTGACTTTATCACAACATTATCTTATTGTCATGTAACCGTCACACTGTCATCATACTGAATTCTTATATTCTACGAAAAATCACACTTCATTACACAACTAAAAAAAGGGTAGATTACAAAATGAACTTTTGTCTTATTTGAACTTTTTATTTTTAAAACATAATACAAAAAATTTCATATTTCACTCATTGTATGCAAGTTGTTGTATATAATAGAAATTATGACAAAGTTCATTGTATTTTCTTGCAATTTGTCCAATAAAAAATATATTATACACACATATTTCCTTATCACAAAGCATGATGAGAATCATATTGCATCATTACACTCGTCACACCGAACATGGAGTGATGTTCAGGGTGTCAAAACGGTATGGTCAAGCTCAATATCACCAATATATACTAAGAGGGGTCATGTGATCACACCTTCACTTCTCTATCATATTGTCACATCATCATTTTCTCCTATCACATACTTACCATTCATCACTCTCATCGCGTTGGACCTCTAATGGTATTACCTCATTACACTTGAATTAGAGTCTCAATTAATCCCAATTGTAAACACATGAAGAAGACTCAACAGCGATAACGTGAAGGGTTTAGGGTTGGAAACACTTGAAGGCAGTGTCTCGTCGTGCTGAAAACACTACATGATGGCCTCATCATGCTCCATACCATCCCTCGGATTGGAAAAATGAGAACGTAATGGTAAATAATTTTTGCCACATAGGTTGTAGCCTAATGGTAAGCACTTAGGTGCTTGGGTGTGGTGATTGCCCATTGACCAAAGGTCATAGGTTCAAGTCCTGTTGAGGACAAATTGGGGTAGATTAGGAGCCGTTAAAAAAAATTTGGTAAATAATTTTTAAAATTAATTTCAACTAAAAAATAAGTCAGAATTATGTGTATTTTACAAGGTAGATAGCAGCAACAACAATAATAATAGAACCCAATCTTGTATATATTCTGATCTACTATATATCTGATTGAACGAACCAAATTATATTATATACAATTATACATACAAATTTCACGGGCGTTTACCGTGCTTCTGTAAATCAAACCGTAAACATTTTTATGTACCAAAGGTATACATGTCAACATACAAAGTACTCGATCATCTAAGTGTTTACTCTAAAAACTCTAGTATACCATATCGAATGTAGTATCATATGAAAAATGTCATATTTGACCGGCTTAACATGCCAAAGAAAATGCTGTTGCACCTGTTTAACTCTTTGATGCATTTGCAGATACCTCTTTTTTGGAATCGAAAGAAGAATATTTTTCAGTTCTGGGATATCTTTCTCGGAAATAAAAACCGCAAAGGATTCCCAATCTAAAACCTCAAAAAAAGGTGGGACAAAATTGTCTGATATAATCACAGGAACACACTCATAGAAGATAGCCTCCACAACTCTAGGACTATTGACTTCAGAACCTTTGGCACATATACAAAACTTGCTATTTTTCATATAGTCAATATAGTTCTTGTCATCTTTGACTTTTTGGAGTTTATTAAATATTTTCATGTCGGGATCTTTGTTTTCCCAATGATGTAATAGAATTGGACGAAGGTAACCGTGCATTTTGCCTGCAAAGAATGCAAAAACCGAGCGTTTGGAAGGGGGTTTACCTCCAAGTTTTTGTAATGGATTTTGAGGATATCGAACATTTGTTTCAGGGAGAGAAACGTCTTTTCCCAATTCAAAGCCTGATTTCTTGACATCTGTGTTGCAAATGGCTCTTATGCAAGTACCCATGAATTGTCTTGTTTCATCCGCGGCCTTGACAGTTGAATATGAAGTAAAACGTTAATCTTTGCAATGGTTAAAATTGGCAAATAAGTAAAAACTTTAATAACTTCGTCAAAGCGAACTTTTACAACTTCTATACATTCTTAAACTTTTTTCTTTTTCTTTTTTTTTTTTTTGACATTTTCACTACACAGGGAGTGTTTTTCATACAGTTAAATGCTCATTATTTGACAAAATGCAACCAAAACACTACATTTTGTATGTGACAGTTTCGAAGTCAAAAGAAATATGGTGCCTGGAAACTCTTTATTCAGCATTTGTGAGGTAATTCATTACTTCAGGGAAAAAAATCAAGTATAATGGTTCAAAAAGCAGAGCATTTCAAAACTAAATAAGAAGAAACACAAAGCTAGAGGTTGAAATTTAGGTCAATTTGCCTAAAATATCGGTTGATTTAGGTTTGTTAGATACTTAAATTTGTGACAGGCCAAACTGACTGCTTTAATTAAAAAGAAACGGGTCAAATGGGTTAGACTAACCACCACCAAGGTAGCCTAGTGGTAAGGCGTCCCGTCCTCAAAGAGGTCACGGGTTCAAACCTCACTAGATAAATATCTTAGGGGTAGCCAGGGAAGGGTAAGGAAACAGTCAGGAATACCCCGGTTAGGCCGCGTACATCTGAGTCAAATACTCGCCCTCCTCGGGTAACCTGACCAGGGAAAACCTCTCCGTTTACCCGGGTCAAATGGGTTACACTGGTCAAATGGATTGGAAGTCCTTTCAAGAGTATTCAAATACATAAAACATCCTAAAGCACTTTATAAAAAAAAGTTTGACTATTTCCGTAATAATATAGTTTTTGAAACCATTTTTAGCTCATCATATTGTAGAGACTAAAAAGATTGATAAAATTTGTGTGTGGGAATCCACCTGACCCGACCAAACCCTTTTCGACACAATTTACTATTACCTCTTTTGACCAGTTTTCCAACATGCTCAACCCGCCCGTCTAGATACCTCTACTCAAAACCAACACTCTAATTGGGCATGATGAAACATGGCTTACCCAGTCATGACAGGCAACAAGAAAATGGTCGGCCCCACCAGTTCTATTCCAAAAACTGTATCTCCCAGCAATAATCTCAATATAGTTCTTCAAGTACGGTACAACACTTTCCCGATCATATGACTTGGAAGATAGAGTTTCTTTTAATAGTTTTGAGCTATAAGGAATGTAGAACAAATGAGCTTCTTCCGGATTTTTGGTAATGAATCTTTTGCTTGATTTCATTTGCATCATGAACCATCCCTCGGATGCATATATTCCCTTCATTACTGCCTCAGGTTGATGAAATATTGGTTTGTTTCCCTCCTTATATATGTAAACCTTGAGGGTATTCTCCATTAATTCATAACTCCTGCATTTGGTAACATAATAAATGCAAATTGACCCATCTTTCATGTTATGACTGTTCCATCAGAAAGAAAAAAATCCTTTGACTTTGGATAGTCAAGCCTAGTCTTTACCAAATTCAAGTACGACATACCTTATCTAGGCTTTTTTTTTTCTCCAAAATGTTCTATGCTAGTTGTTTCTTTATATTATGATGTAGTTATCAGTATAAATACCATAAAGAAAAACAATCATCTCCATTTTCTGAAGTTCAAACATATGATAATTGAACTCAAAAGTCATATATTGGTTTCTTTTTGTTTAAATGTACTAAACATGTTGCTTGGGTTCCCTAGTAGTGTGGTGACATATAGATTGTTTCCATTACCAAATGTCTAATTATATTAAAGAAGTGAGAATTTCCTACAGAGAGATGCATAAATTAAAATCCCTATTTGTGATTGCAAACACTTAGAATTGGAGGGCTTTGCATTAAAAATGTAAGGTCCGAGTTTTGTTTAATTCCCTGCCCTGCTTCACTCTTCGTGATCATAAAGCTTCAATAATTTACTAGATCAACTTAAGTAGCAAAATATATATTAGTTCGAGTTGGGTGATCAAAAACGCTTATCTCAAGATATAAAAATCATTACCATAAATTATTTTATAGGAAGTTAAAGCAAGAACTTTTCATTATAGACTTGGGACTTTGGAATACATCATTCTGCTCAAGTGATCCAGATGATGCAATGTTTATCTATCTACATAGTTCAATAAAAGTGCTTTGACTAGCAGTCAAAATGATACATACCCTTAAATAATGACAAACTATGGACATCTGGTGAACTAAACTAACACCATGAACAACTAGCAACGAGGACTACAGGAAATGAAGTAAAATTCGCCTGAAAGTTTGTCTAGAAAGGATACATTGCAATCAACCCCAAACTCATATATGTTATAATAGCAAAGGTTAAAGTGTTTAACTATGTAATTAGGATAAAAGTTTTTAACAAATTGAAGCATATGTTTATATAACATGACTACATTGAAGTATGCTTACCTCCTAAATCTTGAAACATTACGAAACACAGAAGGATAAAGGTTATCATAGTCTTCGAAACTAGAAGCATTCTCAATGTGGAACTTTGCATCCTGTAGCTCTTGATCAGCTCTTGAAGACCATCGTGGTTTCTATAATAACACAAGTGAAATTATGTCAGAAAGACAGAAACATCAAAAATCACCTTAACTAGTTCAAGAAACTAATCTAAAAAATCACATGTCCAAATAAGGATCCACGGACAGCCAATTTTAGGATTGGTCATACCATTGAATGACAAGAAGCACGATTGTGGACTAATATATCATGCATCTCAGAAATTGTCACCACTTTCCCCTTTCGCTTCTTGCGGGAGGCTTCTATCACAGAGGATACATTGACTAATGGGACTATATCTCTTGTTATGTGTTTATCAATATTTTCAACCGACTTTGACTCATTTTGGTAGGTTACAGACATATTGGAAGAACTTGAAAGATTCGGGGGAGCAGTCGATTTAGTAGCAGCATTGTAACCCCTGCCAGTATGGTCGGTACTAAAGGTTATATCTCCCAATATATGGGAAAGTGAAGACGAATTCTCGGGTTGGGAGCTTCCAGATTGGATTATGTGAATCTTGGTAGCAGAAAATAAAGATGATATAACATTACCATAAGGAAATTCAAAATACTGTAACAGTACAACAACAGCAAACACCACTCCCCCAAAACACCCGAATCTCTGAATTCGTGGTATATGCTGAAGTCCCTGGCCCATTCGTCGAAATAACTTGTACTCCAAGCAAACTGATCCCACCTACCCTGCATAGTATAATCATGCACTGCTAAGTGCCAACTAAAGACCAAAATTTTTGCAAGCCATCAAGCTGCAATATGACTACTCAAACTATAGCCACAAGTGCAGTAAGGAAACTCAGAAAGCACAATAACAGAAGTACAGAATAGCTAATGATTATACTTTATGTTTATAAGCAGAAACAGATAATATTCTTATTGAAAACAAACTTATCGCAAAGGACAGACTTGATACAAGCACGGATTATAAACCCTACCTAATGTAATAATCAAATTCAATCAATAAAACTGAAACTACAACGTCAGTAAAGCTAAATTGACCTAATAATCGAATATGTAACTGATAACTGATCATTTTCGCATCAAGTGCAATTCGTCAACGAAATGATTAAACTTACAGATTATAAACCCTAGCTAATGTAATAATCAAATTCAAGCTATGAAACTCAAACTATTCAACCTTATAATCGAATGCGATAATAAGAATTCATAAAGGGGGAACCTGTGAATTAATGGCGAAGCCTTCCTCAATCACCAGATTACAAACAGAGACGGACAAAGTGGAGGAGTAACAAGTTGAATTATATAATCATTGTTTTTTAAGTCAAAGGCAATCCGAGTAGGATAACGATATGATAATCATGTTGACAGCGACGACCTCGCATCGCAGGCACGGAATTCATGGTGATATTACTTAAACTACTTCTGTAGATCTATGTTTGTCAGGGTGAGAAAAAAAAATACCCGATAATCGAAATTTAACATAAAATATAAAAACATAAAATAAGTCACTAAAAAATAGATGGTTATCTTTCTTCGATATCTTAAATTCAACAAATAAAAATCATGTATCTCACCTAATTTTGACCTTTAAAATATACAAGGATGTGTGTATTAATTATATATTTATATTTAATAAATAGTTAATTATATATTTGATCTCTGAATTATGTCACTTATCACATTTATAGTTTCTAAACTACGTTTATTATACTAAGAGTCCCTAAACTAAACATTTTGGCACGCTAATGGTCCCTGATCACTTAAAATGACTGCACGTCATGTTTTTTTTACACATTTGGCCAGTCAACTCATTAAAAACGTGTCAATGTGCTAAAAACGACCTGTAACTTTTTCAGCCGGTTTCTCATCGTTTTCGCTAATTTTTTGATCGTTTTCGCTAATTCTTTTTGCATAACCTTGTAAATAATCATTTTACCTTTCAAAGGACACCAAATTCATGAATTTTCATCAAGTGTAGGCCAAGAATTTGCTAATTAAAGTCGGTTATGGCCATCTTAGTGTTTTTTTTAAAATGTATTCACTTTAAACTCGTTTTTTGCCATTTTTTGTACTACTTTAAGATAACTTGATTACCTTTCCATAGGATCAAGAATCATAAATTTTCATGATGTATTAATGGAGAATTTCGAGATTAAAGTGTTGGAATGTTGTTTGAATTTAGTTCAAAAACAGTGCAGGAAAAAAACTCATTTTTCGCTCGATTCTTACTCGTTTTACATAATTCTTTTTACAAATTATTATAGATAGTCTTTTTACCTTTCAAAGGACACCAAATTCATTAATTTTCATCAACTATAGGCCAAGAAATTGTTAAATAAAGTCGGGTATTACCCCTTAAGCACCCTTACGGTATTTTTGATGAATTGACACATTTTAAACTCGTTTTTATTCATTTTTTTACTACTTGATAGAAAACTCGATTGTCTTTCCATAGACTCAAGAATTATTAATTTTCATCAAGTATAAATGGAGAATTTCGGGTTTAAAGTTTCGATTTTAAGATGAAGAAGAAAAGGGGAAAAGTGACCTGCTATAGCAGGTCAAAATAAACAAAATGGACACATTAACACGTTTTTTATAAGTTAGCTGGCAAAAGTGTAAAAAAAACATGACGTACCATAATGGTAAAATGGGGGAAGTAGACCGTTATTTTATGGCTTTAACCCTTTATTTAAATATATCAGTATGGTGTATTAAAAATAACAAATTAAATTATGTTTATTATCACCACCGCCGTTTACCACCTTAACCACCGCCGTTTACCACCCACCACCACCGTTTACCACCCAGCACCACCGGAAACCACTACATTAAACCACCACCACCACCCTTTACCACCGCCGCCACCAGTTCTGCCACCAGCGACAACTACCACCGTCTGCAACAAGGACCACCAAACAAGAATCACCTAAATCTTCAAACCTTAAATCGATGGTTTCAAAACCTTAATCAAAAACCCAAATGTTCAAATGAAAAAGAAGATCAGTAAAGCAGATCTGAAAATCGATGCTTCACAAACCTTAATCAATAAACCCCACAAAACACACCAATGAAGAACAAGATCTAAGAGGGAGAGAGAGACTGAACAAATCCTAACCAAAATCTCCACCAGAAAACGTAATCTATGCTACACAGGAACCGTAATTGCATGAAAATGTAGGAGGTGTTGGTGATGATGCGGCGGTGGAGGAGTGGCGGTGTGCGACGGTGGAGAAATAAACCCTAATCGCAAAAATAAACCCCATTTACAGGTGGTGTGCGACGGTGGAGAAGAAAGGTCTAGGTAATGGAGGAGAGGTAGTGCGCGACGGTGGAGAATAAACCCTAATCGCAAAAATAAACCCTAATCGAACACACACCGCTGTGGTGCTTTTCCTGGCGAGGTGGTGGGCGGCGACATGTACTGCAAAGAGAGAGAGAGATACACGATGGGTGGGAGTGGTGGGAGTAGTGGGCTGTAGGTGACGGCAACGATGAGCGGCGGCGATGGCTGAAGGTGATGGATTCTCCGGCGATGATGAGCGGCGGCGGTGGTTTGAGAGAGGCTGGTCGTGGACTGGTAATGGAGTCGGTGGGACGGTGGGAGGTAGGTATATATATATACATATAATATAATATCTAATATTATTATCTATAGTTTAATATTTTTTTGGATTATTTGAATTAAAGAAAATAATGAAAATAAAAGATATAAAAGATAAGGGTATATTAGTCTTTTCAAGGAAAAAGTAAGGGCATTTTGGTCATTTTAGTTGCATCAGGGACCATTAGCGTGACAAAATATTTAGTTCAGGGACTTCCAGTGTAATAAACGTAGTTCAGGGACTGTAACTGTGATAAGTGACATAGTTCATGGACCAAATGTGTAATTAACTCTTTAATAAATAAGGGGAAGTATCTATTGAGAATGAGAAATTAAATGAGAATGAGAGACTCGATCTCAGCCGTTTATTTTGTAAGTGGAATTCATGGATGGAGAGCGTGGAGGGATAGAGTGTGGCAGGATGCATGTGAGGAATTCATGGGTGGGCAATGACATTGAAAGAGAGAGAATTGAACGGTTGAGATTAAGTCTCCCGTTCTCATTTAATAAAAGGTTCTCATTTGAACTATTCACTCTTCTAATATATTTAAAAGACTAATTAGAAAAAAATTTATTAAATGATCCGGACCTTTAATTTAGTAAAAGATTTATCTTAGTTATTCATTCCGTAAACTTTAGATTTTTTATTTTGACTTTTTAAAGTCAAATTAATTTGAATTAAGATAAAGATAACTCATTTTAAAAAAAATTACATATACACCTGATAAATTTAACATGATCCACTAAATAAACTTTAAAAACACACAAATTATTATTAGCATTCTAAATATTTATATTTTTTATTTTAATTATATAAAATGTTAAGATCTTCTAATTAAATTTATAATAGTTAGTCTTTTACTGAAGATACCTAAACTTAAAAACAAATTTTATCCGGATGTAAAACACATTCTAAACTTTGTAATTTGAAAGTTGACAAAATAAATTTAAAAATTGTTATATATTTATTCATGTTATGCTAATCTTTTTTCAATGTTTTTCGTGTCTTATAATTATTTAATATTTTTTATAAATTTTAATTTATATTTTTTTAAACAACCCGTGTATCACTCGGGAATATACTCTAGTTTAATTATATAAGTTTATAGTTGTTGTATTTTATAAATTTTAATGTATAAGTTGTTATAAACATAATTATATGTTTATGACTGTATCTTAAAATTTATTTATGTTTTGATGTAATTTCACCCTAATCTGACATAAATCTTTACAGAAGGAGAATGCTAACCATAGTCTTTAGGGCGATGGATAAGGATAAATATGTAAATTTAGTGTTTAAAATGGTAATCACAACTTATGGCATCATAATTAACGTTTTATAATTTGCATTGTTACCTATTAATTAATTTTTAACTTTTCGTAAATGCAAAAAGGTTGCCATTTTAAAAACTAAAAATAACATTTATTTTATTCTTATCCACAACTCTTAGGGCGTGGTAAACATTTTCTCAAAAAAATATTTAAATTTTTTATTAATTAAAATAGTCTATTTCATAACTATAAAAGAAAATTATTACTATCTTTGATTTTGTATAAATCAAAATATAATGACACTTAATCTTTCTCAAATAGGTATTTTCTTGCTTATTTTCTTTATAAAGCTTCAAACCAGCGAACATATATATGATTAATCATTATATTTATGAATCACTAAATTAGTAATCTCTTTATATAGAATATTTTTTATTTAGCATATATGACAATATTTATCTACAACCGACCAATGAGGTATAATCCATTATTATGAGGTATTTTATGTTTGTGAATCCTTAAATCTGTTATCTCTTCTATTGACATATCATACAACGTTAATCTCTTGATCTGTTTTTCTATATCAAAGATTCATTATATAATATGGATTAAACTTTGATAGTTTTAATAAGGGTGAAATACGGTTTAATTATCAAAGTTTCTCTAACTTTTCGGTTTAACTGTTAAAGTTTTTTTTAAATGATTTAAACCTTAAAGTTTGGTTTACCTGTTGGTTTAGCACTTTGCACTTACTATAGCAAGTTAAACCTAACCAAACACCCCTCAATTTCTACTACTACATGTTAAATTAACCAAACACCTCAAATATTCACTTTTACAAGCTAATTTACCCTCCCAAACACCCCCCTTCACTTTCATTCTTCTCTCTTTCTTCTGTCTCTCTCTCCCTCTCTCTCTCACGGTGAAGACCTGATGGTGAAAAACGACGAAGAGCACCACCGTGAACACCAATGCCACCTGAAACACGGTGAAGAAAGTAAACACGGTGGTTTACCTGAAACACCACCGTAAAGAACGACGAAGAACACTCTAAACCCCACCGCCATCAACCTCCGATGAAAACCAGCGCAACCACCATCGCCACAGCCACTGTAAACCACCAGCGCAACCACCATCTCCGACGCCACAACCGCCATCGTACATCGTACAACGTATGGAGGCTAGGGTTTTCAGGCGGCGATGGTTTTCAGGTGGCTAGGGTTTTCAGGCGGCGATGGTTTTGATCCTCTCTCTCTGCCCGTCTCTCTCTCCCCCCGTCACTCTCTCTCTCCCCCCGTCACTCTCTCTCCCCGTCTCTCTGCCTCTCTCCAGATGGGTTGAAGACCACCACCGCCACCGTCATAACCACCGCCGCCGCCGCCGCCGTCAGGTGAGGGTTTAATCAGATGGTCGAAGACCGATTAGGTACAGCCACCGCCACCACCACCACCATACTCGCCCCCCATCTCTCTCTGCGATCTGCCCTAGTCACCACCAAGGGTCTCCTGGAAGAAACTAGCCACCACCACCACTACTGCCTCTATAACCATCACCGCCGGCCACCATAAAAGGGTTTTCAGGTGAGGGTTTCTTTATGAACATATTCCAGATTTAGGGTTTATTCATGTTTGATTTTTCTTTTGTTTTTCCAGATCTTGTCAAATCATTACTTATTTTGTTTTTCCAGATCATGTTTGATTCCAGATTCTGGTGAGGGTTTCTGTGTGAAGAACATCTTTGATTTCTGGTTTATGTGTCAATATATCTGATGATTAACTCAGGAACATATGAAGAACATGATGAAGATTTCAAACATTCAACAAGAACATTAAAAAAATAAAAAAATAAAAAATATATATATATATTATTTAATCTGCACAGCAGGTTAAAGGTTAACAAATGGGTAAAACCGAAAACCAAACGAAACTTAAGGGTTAAAACGATTATCAAATGAAACTTTATAGTTAAACCATTAAAAATACTTTAATGGTTAAACCGAAAAGTTATGAAAACTTTGATTGTTAAACCGTATTTCACCCGTTTTAATAAACATATTATTAGTAAATGATTAGCTAGCCCAAGCTTAACTTGCATGCCATAAAATTAAAATGTTATAAGTGTAACATCCAAATTTTATGACAATATTATAATGACCCCTAAATTGCCATATTTTCACTATACCGTATCACCTAGATAATTTATGTATTTCATTCGACCCATTTGACATATGGTAAATAATAAATCAATTACTAAGCAAAAACTCACATATTCATAATCAAATGAGTTAGAAGTTAGAACCCAGATTTTACTGGTATCAAGTTTTAACTATGTTACTTGTATATATTTTTGTGATTTAAATGAAGATATGAGGTTGTCTACGGTTACTAACGATGTTAGGTTCATATTTGAATTTGTTTTTCAATGTTTTTTCAACACTTAAGGATACTAAATTACATCTTTCAAAACAATTCAATCCTCTCCATCCCTTTTCTCATCTCTAAATGTTGTAATGTACCAAAGTTCGGTTATTCAGAATACATTTAGTTTAATACTTTTGTTAGGCTTAACATATTGTATTGTTGTGTTGTGTTTAATTACATTTCAGAAGTTTAAGGTTCTTTTAAAACTTTCATGTGCTTGCGCAAGTCATTCAACTAGTATTAATAAAACTAAGATAAATAAAAATATAATAACAATGCTTGTCATTGATTTAAATAAAAAATTTAATTATCAAATTTAAACCATTCATTTTTATAAAAATTAAAATCCAATTTTAAATTTTCTTAATCAAAATTGGACTCAGTTGAATCAAAATCATTAAAATGAATTTCATACACACACGTTGTGTGTGCGCGCACACACACACACATATATATGGGGAGGGTTCAAACGAAAACTGTTTTTCGTACGAGAACTGCGAGAATCAATCTCAGCCGTTCCTTGGATATGAGAAGTTCATAGATTGAGAGCGTGGAGAGGACCAAGTGTGGCAGGGTGCATGTGAGAAATTCATGGGTGAGCAATGACATTAAAGGAGGGGGAATTGGACGGCTTAGATTGGTTCTCGCAGTTTTCGTACGAAAAACAGTTCTCGTTTGAACTTTTGCATATATATATATATATATATATATATATATATATATATATATATAAGTAACACTTTCTCTCTTACTTTACTTAATCTCTTAAAATTTCAGCCATCAAATATTACTTATATACTCAACAATAACCTCCACTTTTCAACTTTATACTCTCGACCTACTTTACAAACTCACAAATAATTAAACACGCTTCCATAACTACACACTTTATCGCTCACCAAAATGAAGAATATAATTAGTTAATGTACAAAATCATAGCTAACTTTATATATATAAGTAGCTTAATATACCGTATAAATACAGAAGATTGTTAATGTAAACTATAAACATTTACGACGTGAATAACAAATCAAAAAAATATGAGACTCGATTAAAAAAAATGTATTACTTAAAGATCTTTGCTCAACTCAAAATTCATAATTTAAGATTTTTTAGGGAACTCTTCATTTATTTGAGACATAAAGAGGGATAATTACTGGGAATAATATAAAAAAAAAAATTTGAAGATATTACAACCCTTTTCTATTATACTAAAGACTAAAGATTTTGAAGTTAGTCATCCAAATTGAAAAATTATCAGATTAGATCTTCCACCTTGGAAAAAGCATCATATCATATGTAATATTAAAAGGAGAGCCCACCTAAAAGAGACTATAAACGGGCAGTATGATCAACAAGAACAAGTTAAACTATATATATAACCCATTTTGCTATGTATATAAAAAAATAAAAACTACAAAATAAAAAACTGTATAGCAACATAATAATAAGAAATATTCAAAGATATCTTATTCGAAATCGACAAATGAATTGAAAAAAATATCTATTCACAGCAACTAAACCTCCTCGATAAAACTTTAACTTGCTCTAACTAATTAATGGGATCTACTCTAAAAACTCTATTGTACCATATTGAATGCAATATCATATGAAAAATATCATACTTCACAGGCTTAACATGCCATAGAAAATGTTGTTGTACCTTCTTAACTCTCTGTTGCATCACCAGATACCTCCTCTTTGATATCGAAACAAGAATGTTCTTCAGATTCGGTATATCTTTCTCCTCAACAAACACCGCAAACGACTCCCAATTCAGGATCTCAAAGAACGGCGGCACAAAATTATCAGATATGATTACGGGAACACATTCGTGAAAAATGGCCTCCACCACTCTAGGACTGTTGACTTCATAACCTTTAGGACAAATACAATACTTGCTACTCTTCATGTAATTTGTGTAACTTTTGTTACCTTTAGATTTCCTAAGTTTCCCGAAGATTTTCATGTCAGGGTCTTTGTTTTCCCAGTGTTGTAAGAGAATAGGGCGGACGTCGCCATGCATTTGACCCGCAAAGAAAGCAAGAAACGGGCGCTGAGAAGGGGGTTTGCCTCCAATTTCACGTAACGGGTTTTGACGTGAATGAACATATGTTTCAGGGAGAGAGACGTCTTTTCCTAACTCAAAACCTTCTCTTTTCACATCTGAATTGCATAGAGCCCGAATGCATGTATCCATAGATTTTCTTGTCTCGTCTGTTGCCTGAAACGGAAAATCTAAACTTTCTGTGATCTGGTGTAGTGAAACTAATTCTGATTATCTGGTTCTTTTAAAGATCAATAAATCAGTTTTAGATCATCAATTTAATGGTAGCTGCAAGAAAACTGATTCTGATTATCTAATTATTCGATAATTTAGGGTTCAACATACATGTAAATTCATAAATATCATAACATATATGTCAAACTATCACAACATCAAACAGCAAAATATTAAAGGTATGGTTGGCGTAAGTCTGGTAGCTGTAGCGGAAAGCTGTTAACTGATAGCTGGAAGCTGATAGCTGGAGCTGAAAGCTCTTTCTTTTATTTATATATGTGTTCGGCAAATTCGCTTGTAGCTGGAGCTTAACAGTATAAAATGACAAAAAAGAACAAATTATAAAAATATGAGGAATTATAAAATAATTAAAAAGGGTATTTAGTTAATTTGGTATATAAAAAGCTTTCAGCTAGTTTTAAAAGCTACTTCAACAAGCTTTTTGTTTTAGAGCTTTTTTGTTTTAAAAAAAGCTTCCAACTTTTTAATCTAAACATCACTTGTAGCTTTTTCTTTCAAAATAAAAAGCTACCAGCTCCAATAAGCTTTAAAAAGCTTTATACCGAACACACTCTAAAGATAAGTAGTTTCAAACACGGGTTTAATAATATTAAAGATCAAGTTTCTTTACCCAGTCATGGCATGCAACGAGGAAATGATCAGATCCGCCAGTCCTATTCCAGGAATCATATCTCCCAGCAATCAGATGAAGATAGTCCTTCAAGTGCTGCACCAAGTTATCACGACTGCCAGACCCCGTAACATATAACTTTTCTTCCAACATTCGAGAGCTAAAAGGAATGTAAAATAAATGGGCTTTTTTTATGTTATTAGTAACAAAATGTTTGCTTTCTTTCATGTGCTTCATGAACCATCCCTCAGAAGCATAAATTCCACCAAGCACATCCTGCGGCTGGTGAAATATGGGTTTTTCACCCTCTTTGTAAATGTAAACCTTGAGAATCTTCTCCATAAGTTGGTAGCTCCTGCAAGTTGTAGAAATATTCAGTGAAGAAATAAGAAATTTTAAAAATTTTAATTGTGTTTTCTCACTTCTTGAATCTTGACACATTACGATACAGAGGAGGATATAGTGCATGGTCATTGTCATTGGCTGGAGCATTCTCAATCTGCAGTTTTGCATCTAGTAACTCTTGGTCAACCACTGAAGACCATAGTGGCTTCTACAAGAACAGAGATACATATATATTATTCTTGATAATTAAACAAGCATACACATAATTAACGAAACCCAATTCACAAAAACATATATACCATTGAACGAACTGAAGCACGATTATAAAGTAAAATGTCATGCATCTCATTGATTGTCACAACATCCCCCGTTGGCCTCTTGTGAACTTTCTTCACTGACGAGTCATGGGCTGGCAAAGAAGTGTTCTTCTGTGATGTGGCGGGCTCCTTGGCTTTAGGGTCTAAATTTGGTGCAATTGCTGTGTATGGTTTAGATGTGCCCTTTTCCAAAGCCGTTGAGGGTGAAATTACCATATTGCCCGGTGTTGATGGTGCTAAAGAAGCTGATGAGCTCGGTGATGGACTAGTGGCTACATCTGAATCATTTCCTTTTATTATCAAGTCATTTGTCTCTCTACTCCATTGTGACTGACCATCGTTTTCAAGTGTACCAACGGGCTTTGTATAATTAATGCCATCAAGATCGGTTATGTTGCCTATTGATTTGGAGATTTCGGATGAAGTTTCAGCTTGGTAGGTTTGACTCACCGGTGGTTCAGCCTGCTGACCCGCGGAAAATAAGGAAGATGCAACATTACCATATGGAAATTCCAAGTATTGGAACATTATAACCACACCGAATACCACTGCCACCAGCCATGTAAATCTCTTGCTTTCCAATATATACTGAATTTCATGACCCATTGTTATGAAGCACTAAACTATATATCTTGTACTCAGATCACACATATCCTACCACCACTGCAAATTTGCCAATAAGTTTCATCAGATGTGTTTCATCTCACAATAAACAAAAACATGTAGACATGAAATCTTAACCCCATAAAAAGATCTGTTGTTTTCACTGAGATGTAGACATCCTATCAACAATAACTAAAAATTATTCCCTTCATATAGAAAGCAAAAGATTATCAGTATCAACTTTTGAGTGTCAAACTGGTTTCCTTTCTCCAATAATATATATACTATATAAAGTGCTACAGGCAAACTGAAACAGTGATGGTGTCAAATAATCAAATATAGAATCAAGAAACACAATTTGCCAATCGTAAAGCAGTATGTATGATCGTATGAACAGAGTACTAAATCGTTAATGTAGGAATCAGCTTGTTTGTGCTCAAGTTTTTAATCCAAAAGAAAGAAAATCAATCGAATAAGGTTTGCGTAAACCGATCATTCAAACTATGAAATTACTAGCCCGAACAGAGAATCAATATGAACTACTTACTTAATTGTTAGAAATCAACCATATTCTACTTATCCCGTAACCAAACTCCAGTAACGCAAAAGAAATATGCATACGCAATTCCAAACCAAAAACCAAAGCCACCAAAATCAATAAACCACAAACCAAAACGTAAGATGATCACAAACCCCTCGATCACCTTCGATTCTGTGAACAGCAAGGTTCCCTCGATCATCAAATCAAAAACTCGGTAAATATATGTGAAATAAACCGATTACGATACTCAGTTCAAGAAATCGGTTGCAAGAATAGTCAAACAAGTTGCTTACGTTTGTGGTCTACCTTGATCAATGCGCTTTGAAACAAGCAAAACATAGAGATTGATAACAAATTAAATGCGATTGCATGAGGATTAACGATTTTGAATAGTGAGAATTAATTACCTCGAAGAGAAACGTGGTTTGAGGTTTTGGGAGGCTGCTCGAGGTTTTATGCCAGATGTTGCAATGGCGGCATAAGGGATTATATTTTATTGCTTTCTTGATTGGGAAAATGATGCATGACGCTTTATATACTCATCTGAAAGATGAATTTGCAGTTTGATCCTTGTTCTTTATATAGTTGTCAGTTTTGACAGTCAAGTTAATTATTCTTATATTATTCTACCGGACCACAAACTCATTTTTTCTGCAAAAGGGAAACACTTTTCGTAGAAAGAAAATGAGAGTATTAGGTACAGAGAGATTTCATTCTAATATGAATGATAGATTTATAACTGGTCATACACAATAAAATATATACGTCTAGATAATAATAACCTTTAATATATGTAAGATAAACATAGTTTATAATTTTGTATGGGGAAAAAGTCATGATGGTTATGATAAATTCTTATTATATAAATTTCTTTAAAATATGGTGGAATAAGTTGGTGCCTAGAAAAAGAGAAATGATTTATCCTCCTACTCTTTGTTCCTACTTATCCTCCTACTCACTAGATCAAGACAAGTGTCAAAATCAATAGATGATATGAGGAAAGAGAATTAGTGCATTACACATATTAATCACTAAGTGGGTAGAATGATGAAGTAGGAACAAAGGGTAGGAGGATATATCATTTTTCCTAGAAAAATTAATGTTGTTGTGTGTAGGGTATGGTTGGATAGACTCCCGACCAGAGAAGTCTTAGATAAAACGGGAATTGATTTGCACTCATCCCTTTAGATGTAACAAAGTGGTAGAATTAGTGGATCGTGTGCTAGTGGGCGAGCTGCAGGGAAGTATAGATATTTTGAGACGTAATTTACACGTAGCGGAGTCTTTCATTCGGGGTTCAACATCAATATGTGAAATGATAGAAGGAAACCTAAGTAGAATCAAAGCACATAGTGGCAAAAACATTTGGCAGGCGATCATTTGGGTCGACTTGTATGTAGCTTGGTCACACTCGAATCGTCTATTTTTTAACCAAGAAAGGAGCAAGCCTACCGACCTCTTTTCGACTTTCAGCTAGAATAGTAGACTGGTCAACCTGTTTGGTAGGTTGTAACTTCCCAAAATTCTTTTTTTAAACAATCACATTTCATAAACATGAATCACCAACCACCAAAGTGAAATTTACAATCCTTGTCCAAACATAGTATCATAATAGTGTTCAAAACATCGGAAGCGGAATTAGCTTTTAAGACACTGCCAATAAAACACTGTTGTCACACAGGAGTCTTTCCTTTGTTTTTACCCGAAGTCCGAAAAGAAATGAGTAACAATGGGTAAGCAAAATACTTAGTGAGCTATAACAGTACTCATATCTTATGATGGATATCACACATCACAGGTATAGCACGCACAATAAATTCTCACACACGGCCCCCCGACCATGATGTCCACCAACATCAGTATAATGGTCCACGAGACCTTGATGCTCACCATCACAGCACAATTATCAAGCAACACATAAGAGTTCATATATACATTACAGAGATGTACAGGTCACGCCATAATGAATAAGTTTATGTAACCTCACCTGATTCGTATCATAATTTCAAGGAATAACAACTCATCAAATATCCGGAAGTTACGCGATTACTAGCAAACACTTACAATTTAGATTTTCCATATCATTAGACACCACACACCTTAGTCACACATATACACTTTGGAATTTCCCCTGACACCTGGCTATCCAAGTGCATTAGCACTTGGCGATTTATCAAGCGAAACATAGTTAGCGATCTAGCATACTAACAAAATTGGCGATCAAGGTCACTCGGCCACTTGGGGATCCAGCCCAATTGGTCACTTGGAGATTGGGGAGTCCCATAAGGGACTTAATCAACGACTCGGAGCTACCACCATCATTTTAACTTTTGCGATTCATGAACTTGTGTACTACTTTGCAATTTATGAACATCAATGGACACAAAGCAAAATCAAACTCTCACAAAACACAACCAACATGATTAATTGTTGTTGTACTACGTTCTAGACATCAGTTAGGCAAACCCTACAAGTTTAATTCCATTTCATGAATCAAAACCCTTTTATTGATCCAGCTTCCACTAACAGCGTTGAATTAGACCAAAAGCCAGCTAGACCTCGTAAAATATTAATTAGTAGATGGAATTTTTGTTATTATAGCTTCATAAAATCATATAGGTAGAACGTTATGAATTAATTGCATTAACATTAAGTTTATATGGTCTAAAGTCCAAATCAGTTTTCGGCTCTAACAAGGATATGTACACAACTAGAACCCAATTGAAATATGCTTAACTAAATTTATGAAACCAATGTCGAGTTGGTTGTAAGGTTATAAGTGATCATACCTAATGAGCTTCTAATTGATTCCAAGACTTTTGGTGAAGAAATGACAATGATCGTCTCTAGTTCCTTCTTTGCAAAACACACACAAACACTATCAGTGGGGCTGTAATAGCGGCTATAGTGAAAGTCTAGAGTTTTGTGCCATAAAATAGATATGTATACTCATTTCCACTTTCCCACTTAACACAAATAGCCCTTTCACTTATTGGGGTTAACAACTCAATCCTCAATGTACATGATTAAATAAAAACCAAATTTTAATTATTCATAAATATTAATAAATAAACTTAAAAGTTTTAGAAAAAATATTGCATAGACACAAGTCTGCTCTTCCATAGAAATTGGGTGGGATATGGGGTGGAAAATGTTGGATTATGTGCAGAGATAATTAACGGGCATATTGTATCCAATGTTATAAGAGACTAAAGGGTCACACTGCTACACACCCAATTCAGAATAGTTGGTTTTCACCATAAATCTGTGTGGAAATAATTAATCAGTTAGATTAATAGAGTAAATAATTAATCAGTTAGATTAATTATTAAAGAGATAAACGAATAATTAATCAGTAGTATTAATTATTGAGAGATATAAATAATTATCCGTTTTGGATTAATTATGTGAAAGAAAATAAATAATAAATAGTTATTTATTATTTAAGGAGAATTAAATATTAAGTTTTAATATTTAACGGACTAAGTTAATTAATAGTTAATTAATTAACTAGTAAAGTCCAGGGGGTCAATATGAGAAGAGATGAAAGTTTAATTAAAACCAGTTGTACTTTTAATTAAACGGGCTTAGGTCCAAGTTAATCCCTATATAATATCCTTAAGCCTTAAGGATTAGATATGAGTCAATAAGGGATTAACCCTAGCCACCACAACACTCTCTGTCGATCTCGCCCTCCCTCTCCCTCGTTGCTCTCTCTCTCTCTCGGCTCTCTCTCTTGCCGTCGAACAAAAAGAACACCGCAAGGGTGTTTGCGGTTTTGGTGATCGACGCAAAAGGACACACACACACACACACTCACGATTTTGAGTGTTTGAAAGCTTGGTGATCCAGGAGCGGTCTAGCAGCCAGTTTAATCGGAGGTGCAGTAGTGGTGGACTTTCTTTAGCAATCCCAAGTCTAATCAGGTATACTTTCTATAACCTTTTATGTGGATTGTTTTGCAAGAAACTATGTTGATCATTTAAAGATTAAAGATCCTAACCCTTTTGGGGTTTAGAGGGTTGTGTTCAATCCAGTTCCGCTTTTAGGATTGAACCAGTGGAATCAAACCCAGGCTTGACCAGTTTGTGTCATATGGTGGTTTGGTCAGGTTCAAAACTCTTCAGTGGTATCAGAGCCTCGGCTCTATGATCCATAGTTTCTAGTTTTATCTGTTTTTAGTTTAAGGTTTGTTCTTGATCTTCTACTTGTTCTTGGTAATTTCAAAAATCAAGTAGGTAACAAAACAGTTTGTTTTTTGTTACCAGGTTAAATCCTATTAATCAGAATGTTCAAACAGTTAGTTTGAATGGTTAAAAGGTTTATGATTTTTAATAAGGATAGTTTTGATCAAATGTATTAAACCTAGATAATCTAGTTAGTTGGTTTGTTTGATAGATGTATGAACTACTTCATCTTGTTTCTTTCTCCACAAGTTTTCGAAAACCATAAGGATAAAAACAAGTTTTCTGTTTTTATCCAGATCATAAAAGGTTTGATTTTGACCAGTTAGGTTTAAACCAGGTTTGTGTTTAAACGGTTAAAAAGAATAAACCTTTTATCTAAAACTAGATATTAACAAGTTTTGAATTTTTGTTTAAAAAGGTTGAAATCAAGTTTTAGGATAATTAATTATTAATAAAACAAATTTTGTTGAAATTAATAATTAATATTTTTTGGTTTTAGAAATTAAATCCAGTTTTAATCTATATATTAAAACAGTTAGTTTTAATAGGTTAAAACGATTTAATATATATTAATCGGAAAACACGAACCGAGAACATCACCGTGTCACGGTGCTGGCTAGCGGCGCTAAGGCCAGCGGAAGCGTGGTGGGCTACGGCCAAGAACACCACGACCCATGTAGCCTGCGGCCCAGTTGGGGTTCGCGGCAATGGTTAGCGGCGCTAAGGTCCAGTGGGCCTCGGCCCAGTGAGGTCCTCTGCCCAGTAAGGTCCTCGGCCCAGTGAGGCTCTCGGTCCAATAGGGCTTACGGCCCAGGTGATTTTGGTCCAGTGGGTCTTCGACCTAAGAGGGTCTCGGCTTGGTAAGTTTTCTCGGGTTGACGAGAGATGTTGGCCCAAGACAGTTTTTCCGGATTAACACAAAAGGATTATTAATTTTAAGTTATAAAATTAATAAGATAATATATAAGCTAGTGTTATATATTTTAATTAGTTTAAGTTAAAATATATATTTTTAGTTTTTATTTATTATGACTAGTTTAGTCGTTTTAAATAAATTCTAAAAGGAGATAAAGTTTATATAATGAAGAAACAAATAAGATAGTATTATTTGACCAAAGTTGTCGGTTTTAAGTTTTTTGGAAAAACTGGTAAAAGAACTCGACGTAGAGGCTTTCATTCAAGTTTTGAATAAGGCCAAGTTTTTCAAAGGATTATTGAAAAATTATATTGGTCAAATAAATTAGAAGATCATAACTCTCATTTTGGTTAATAGGTATTAATCAAAAGGATAAATGAGAGAGTTTTTAGACAAATCAGGTTGTGTGCTTAACAACACAGTTTATTGTTTACTTTTATTATAACTGCGTGGTTGACTTTTATATATATAATGCTTATATATAATTGCGTGGTTGTGATAGCTATAGTTTTGCCGACTTAGGACTCGTTTTTCTTATTCTTCTTTTATTTTGGTTTTTGGGAAGGCCTGCGTGCCAATTACAATCCCTTTCTTATTTGTAATATTGTACTGGTTCGGGGAGGCCTGTATGCCACTTACAACCCCATTCAATATTGTATTTGTAATAGACTAGTGTTAGTTTAATCCCTCAACCAAAATGGACTCGAAGAAGATGACGACGTAAATTGTGTTCTATATGCGAAGCACGGACACTTCGGGGAGGTGCCAAGGCTAGTGGGAGCAGCATGTCAAGAAAGACGAATCCAAGTCACTTTGTCCTTAGGTTTGACCTTAGGATTAGTTGGTGACTATAGGTTTTTTATATTTACTCTTATATCTGCGTGGTTGTGTTTCTTTTATTTACTGTTTATCATATATTCTTGCGACACTTATATGATGCTAAATAAAAAGGGGATTTAATAACAGGCTGTTATTAAACAGTGAAAAACTACGCGCTTTATGACAAACTAGAATACGACTACAGACTGTTAGTCGTGTTAATTAAATTTTTAAAATTTAAAAGTTTTTGTCAAGGTTATAAGTTTGGAACTTATAAAGGCCGTTTTGTGCACCTAGTTTAGGTACACTATAAATCGTATTTTTAAAACAGTTAGTTTTAAAATGGTTTTTCAAAAACTGGAAAATTAAGTTTTTAAAACCCAAGAAAAATCTTAGATCAGTGTGCTACCCACCTAATGGTACACCCTAACTGTTAAACGGTACTCGGGTGTCGGAAGTGCCCAAACCTTGGGCATCCGGGTTCAAACCATTGCGGGAAGGGGCATGAAAGGTTCTGCGATAATCGGGAGTCCCGGCCAGAATTCATGCTGTCTTAGGTGGTGCGATCTATTTTGGTGATAATCGGGAGTCCCTGCCCAAAAAGCACTAGAGTAGAGTTAAACATACTAGAATGGGTCTAAGTGCTCTACGGGGTTCTAGGAGTCGTATCAGTTAGGTACGATTGGTACAGGGTGTTACCTACCAGAAATAGCATGACTTGGCGGGAAGTGCCAAAACTTGCGTCAAGTATGTGAAATATGGGTCCTAGGTCTAATATATATTGTTTATGGGTTTAATGATATATGTTGGAAAGTTTATTTGCAATTACTAATTAAACCGGGTTTTAATTTGTAGATGGCAACCAACGTTACTAATACCAATAACCTCTCTCTCCGCTCCATTCTTGAGAAGGACAAGCTTGTCGGTCCTAACTTTCTCACATGGGAGAGAAATCTGCGGATCGTGCTTAGGCACGAGAGAAAGAGTTATGTCCTAGAACAACCTCTAGGAAATCCTCCTGCCAACAACGCTAGGGCAGAAGTCAGGGAGGATTTTTAGAAGCGCTCCAATGACGCCCTGGACGTTAGCTGCCTCATGCTCGCAACTATGAGTCCAGAGTTGCAGTCGAGTATGATGGAGACTCCTACTTATGACATGATCCACCAGCTGAGGGACATGTTCCAGGAGCAAGCTCGCACTGAGCGTTATGATGCCACCAGGGCATTCAACTCGTGCAAGATGGCTAAGGGGACCTCGGTCAGTAACCACGTCATGAAAATGAAAGGTTACATGGACCACCTAGAGAGACTTGGGCACCCAGTTCTGTTGCAGCTAGCAACGGATACGATACTCAACTCGTTGTCGGATGACTATAAGCCTTTTATAGTCAACTACAACATGAACAACATGGAGAAATCCGTGGCTGAGTTGCACTCAATGCTCAAGACTGCTGAGCAGAGTATCGGGACCAAGTCTAAGGACGTTCTCATGGTGGGTCATGGCGGGCATAAGAAGAGAAAAGGGCGTCACGGAAAGGGAAAGGGCAAGACCCAGCCCATCCAGAGTGCACCCAGGGCTAATAATGACAACAAGGGCAAGAAGCCGAAGCCGAACAAAGCTAAAGCCGAGAATCGGTGCTTTAAGTGCGGCGAGGTCGGGCACTGGAAAAGAGATTGCCCGAAGGGTCACGAGGCAGGTGGCAAGGCTGGCACCTCAGGTATCGTGTAGCTTCTTTGTCACTTTCCACTTGTAAAGATTTTTACGAGTATTCTAATATCTTGCAATCGTTTATTGCAGGAGGAGATGGAAAGTGATGCGGCCCAGCATAAGGAGATCACTCGTGCAGCATGTGGATATTATTAATATTTATATTTCCTAGTTTATTAAACTCTTAAGTTTATTTGAACAATTTTTGTTGGTTTATGGATATTTTTGAGTTTATGGAAATCTAATTATTTGGTTATATATATCCGCGCACGTATTCTTAGTTTATGAATCATGATTAGTCCAGTTGTGACTGAAAGAGTGCCAATAAGTCAAGTATTGACTTGATGGGTGATTCATAATAATCTTATGCTATGATTTGTTGTAGTTATTATAAAATGCCGGCTCCACTATTCAAAAATACTTAAATAAACTAGTGTTGTTTATAAAATTAGATAGTTTTTCTAATTTAACAAGTATTTAAGTTTTTAGTGAAAAAGTGAATGTTCAAATCTTGAACAAGTGGAAATAATAGTTATTATTTCCAAGTATAAATAGTTTTTGATAAAACATTTAAGATATTATAAAAGTGATTATGGTAGTTACTATAATCAAGGGAGTTTTATACTAAATGTTTTATGGAAAGACATTTAAGATACCATTATAAGTGTTTTATGCTTATGATCATGGTAAGTTTAATGAAACCATTTTCCGTAATTGGAAAGATGGATATATGGGAGATCCAAGTTCTTGGTTTCATAAAACAAATTTCTTGCAAAAACTAAGTTCTTTAAAACATGTGTTTGAATCACAAGTTTTAGGCATAGTAGTCAAGTTTTTGACTAAGGCCTAAAAGGATGATTTAAAGAATGCACTTTTTCATAAAAGGTAGTGGGAGCACCTGACTAATGTATTTATCAGAGTTAATAAAAGGTTGTTTTTAACCAGTGTGATAAATACAAGTTTGAACTTTTAAAATATATAGTTATCGGATGTTTTTAGAAGTTATCTAAAACAGTAAGTTCTCAAGAAAGAACTAATCCGAGGGATGCATGATTTATTGAGAGGAACTCGATAAAGATATCATTGCAAGTTTTTGAGTCAAGTTATGACTTAAACAAAATTATACTCATTAAGTTCAGTAGGTCAGCTTAATTAAATGTTGTTGGTTGGTTAACGTTAGAAATGATAAAATAGGATATTCTTTAAACATTCTTAGTAATGATATTAGATTAGTGTTGGTATACACAGGGAATCTAATTTCAAGTTTCTTACAAGTAGGTGTAAGATGATTTATCATTTCAAAAGGGATATAAAATCTAGTAAGATTTATTACATCTACAAATGTAATTAAAGTTTTAATTACAGGGAGGTTGTTTTATAAATCAGAAACAAGGAGTTATTTCCAGTTCTCCAAGTTTAAGGAATTTATAAAATAAGTAAATCTAGAATTGTTCTTAGGTTGCAAGAATGATTTCTAGTAAAACCAAGAAAGAGTACTTCAGGGTACTAGTCTTGTGTTTTAGGTTTATAATCATATTACTTTTCTTTGTAATCTGTGATAAGTTACAATGCAAAATAATAAGTAATTCAAATAGACACCGTGAATCGACTCAATGAAATGGTAGAAATCATGCACCTTTATTCCAGGGAGGAATATGGGAGGGTGTATAGATTAGTTTCATTGTTCTTCACAATTTTGTATGTTTTGGTTTATCCAGGAATGAACTAGGTTTATTCGAAACACTATCCGTGACTACTTATCTTGGTGGGAACTATGATAAGGCTATAAAGTCATCGTAATTTTGGGGTAGATTCGAAAGTTTGTCGAATATAGCTGCAAAAGGTTTTTGCGGACCAAAATTTACGGATATTCGTTAGGGTTACGAATATTGGATTGACCCACTGTGAAAAATACTTCGTGGATTCGTGTCAAAAGTATTTATCACATAGGTTATCCTTAAGCCTGAGGTATTTGGTTTGGGATGCGGTAACTACTGTCTTCTTAGCTAGCTCTAACGCCAAGCCGTAACAGGGTGGTCATAAGGGGTGTGTCTAGATTCAGTGGGAGCCGTATTTCCAAATGCAAATATGCAAGATGGTAATTGCACCTTCTTTTTAGGAGAGATATTTCCGGGCCCCTTGACTGATAAGAGAAACTGGTAAGTGCACGGCCGTGCCCAAACGAACTGATTTGTTCTTTGTCGTTTATCACGCAGTTTTGAAATCAAGTATGTCATGAACAAATTCTTGAGTCTCTGAGTTGACTTCCTCCATGCTCATGCTCAAAATTGAAATATCGTGTTGCAAGGGACAAACCTATATATATGCAAGTTATGTATATATAAACGTACCCATTCATAAACAGGGAGTTTATGATAGTTTAGTTTATAAACAGTTAGTTTATAACAGGTCACTTCTAAGCAGGTTGCTTATGAAGTTTTATCACAAGTTACTTTGGGGTATAAGAGTTCTTATAACCTGGTTATCCTAAGTGTCTGGCTAGGGACCTCCTTAGGCTAACAATGTGCAGTAACTGTTATTTATCTTGCACAAGTGGGAGTCTGTTGGATTATGTGCAGAGATAATTAACGGGCATATTGTATCCAATGTTATAAGAGACTAAAGGGTCACATTGCTACACACCCAATTCAGAACTGTTGGTTTTCACCATAAATCTGTGTAGAAATAATTAATCAGTTAGATTAATAGAGTAAATAATTAATCAGTTAGATTAATTATTAAAGAGATAAACGAATAATTAATCAGTAGTATTAATTATTGAGAGATATAAATAATTATCCGTTTTGGATTAATTATGAGAAAGGAAATAAATAATAAATAGTTATTTATTATTTAAGGAGAATTAAATATTAAGTTTTAATATTTAACGGACTAAGTTAACTATAGTTAATTAATTAACTAGTAAAGTCCAGGGGGTCAATATGAGAAGAGATGAAAGTTCAATTAAAACCAGTTGGGCTTTTAATTAAACGGAATTAGGTCCAAGTTAATCCCTATATAATATCCTTAAGCCTTAAGGATTAGATATGAGTCAATAAGGGATTAACCCTAGCCACCATAACACTCTCTCTCGATCTCGCCCTCCCTCTCCCTCGTCGCTCTCTCTCTCTCTTGCTCTCTCTCTTGCCGTCGAACAAAAAGAACACCGCAAGGGTGTTTGCGGTTTTGGTGATCGACGCAAAAGGACACACACACACACACACACTCACGATTTTGAGTGTTTGAAAGCTTGGTGATCCAGGAGCGGTCTAGCAGCCAGTTCAATCGGAGGTGCAGTAGTGGTGGACTTTCTTTAGCAATCCCAAGTCTAATCAGGTATACTTTCTATAACCTTTTATGTGGATTGTTTTGCAAGAAGCTATGTTGATCATTTAAAGATTAAAGATCCTAACCCTTTTGGGGTTTAGAGGGTTGTGTTCAATCCAGTTCCGTTTTTAGGATTGAACCAGTGGAATCAAACCCAGGCTTGACCAGTTTGTGTCATATGGTGGTTTGGTCAGGTTCAAAACCCTTCAGAAAGGGGTGAAAGTGGTTCCATACCTTGATGGTGTGGTGTTTTTGAAAATGCTTGTATAGTAGACCATATGTGTGGTAAATGTTAAATGGGTACCTCATATAATTTTGTGTCTCCATTCTTTCCTTTTCTTTTTATTGTTTTTATATTTTGATTTTTGTTGGTTAATAGGTATATAGATGTATCCCATAGTTTGATGTGGTAAACAATTATCACTACGTGGCCGGTGGGTTGAGTGGTGAGGAAAAATAGCTAACGTGGCGATATAGTGGGTGTGAAGATTAATAACGCTCTTACCTACGCATGGGCTAAAGCGTGCTTCTCACTCAAGTGTTGCCTCTGTAATTTTGTGATGTTAGTTGTATTTAGGGTTGTAAATGAACTAACCGTTCGGCGAACCGTTTGAGAAACGTTTGGTGAGAAGTTATTTTATGTCCTTTTATTTAATAAAGAAACAAACACGAAAAAAAACTTTGTTCATTCAATCAAATGAATGAACACTAACAAAGACTTCGTTCTTTCATTTATGTTCGTGAACCCATTTATGCTCATTTACATGTATGTATATCTATCTATATATGTGTGTATACATACATATATACACATAAATACATATACATAGTGTCTCCCTCTCTCTCACACACACACATAAGTAGTCAGTGCTTGTTATATCTAATAATTTTGGGTTTGTATTATATTTGTATATGTGTTCCTTCGTTTGTGTTTATTTATGTTTGTCTAAAGTTAAATAAACAAACACGAACACAAAAATTCGTTTGTTTATCCGTTCGCGTTCATTTATTTGATAACCTGATAGATCTTTTGTGTGTGTTTGTTCATTGTAAATTGATAAATTACATTTGTTTAGGATTTACTTCTACATAATTTTGCTTGTTTAGTTATTTGTTCTTGGTTATTGGTTCTTGTTATTTGTACTTGATACTTGATTAACTGGGTCTAAGTTAATTATAGTTCTATATGGGACATGGTTGGACAAATGAACAATTTAAATGCTTATTAAACATATGTAGTGAGGAAATTAGCAAAGTGGGTCGAAGAGGATGTAGCATGTGTAAGGAATCATGAGAAAGGTTATGCACTATGTTTAAAGAAAGGATTGGGTTGGTGATAACTTACAAGCAAATGAAAAATATTTTTTTGATGGTTTGAAAGCTAAAATTGTAGGTTGGATGTACTTGAAAAGCAAGACGGGGAATATATATATATAGTTATCAAACTATCACATTCACCTTAACGGATTAAGAATGAAAATAATTTAGGAAGGTGAGTTTATATAAAGAATTGATTATTATACTCATTAATCTGATAGCATTGTGAAAAAACAAATATTGATTTTTGGTAATTACTAATTTGGATGCAGGGTCATTCAACGAAAATCTTATTAAAATATCATCCAATGCCCTTTCCCTACGAGTGTGCAGCTTTGTTTGATGGTGCTGCTGCTAGTGGTAACATCCAATAAAGATGAAGTGGTTCCACCGCATGGTAGTGCATTCGACCATCGATACATGGCTCAGTTGTGCGATCATATTGCTGAACAATTGATGCATAATGTAGAATGAACTTTAATTACTATTGTTATTTTGTTTGTTTAGAACAATAATTTTGCTTTGTACCAAGATATTGAATAATTGTACTAAAATGTATAGTTTAGCTCAGGTTTTATTTTTAAACCGTCTATAGACATTTATCATGTTTCTACATATATTCCTATAGACATCTGTAGACATGGAAACATACATCAAACATTTTACCTCTAAAAAAAACAAACACCACCTATGTGTTAAGAGAGCAACAAACTATATATAATCTGTGTCGTAAAACTCTACCTAGGTGGCCAACTACTCGGGAAGTACTTAGAAATCAGACATCTGCCGAGGCGAGTCGGGGATATTCTGCCAAATTACTTGGATTATGTCAAAACTCGGTCTACTTGGTCAATGAAAGTCGAATTTTTTTATTTTTCAACGGCATATGGTACGTTGAAACTGCATTGTTTAACCTAGTATATTCACTATCTTCCGCTATTTCTCATAACTAGAAAATCGAACTTCTCTTCTGTATTTTCTCATGACGGGTGACTATACGACGCATCTTAATGTTTTCAACAATTATGCTTGTTTTTCTAACATATTTTAAGGTCCTATGAACAATTAATTAAAATTTTTATTAGAGTATTTACAATCATGTGACATGTATAGTTTCGAGATTCATATATAAAAAGTTTTAATGTGACTCTCGATTACTACTTCCCGCCGACAGTTCTACTACCACCTAACGAGTTTTACAACATTAATTAATATTATTAAAGTATGCAATTAACGTTTAATTTATATCTAGATAATGCAACTTTCATATTTATTCATTGCATGTTCTTGATGACTTGTAAATAACAAAACACTATCAACATCACATGCATCATGCATGTTCTTTCCTCATCTCATGTTCTTCATCATGTGGACACACACGATTTGATGAAGTAAAAATTAATTTAACACTTTTACTAGCTTGTCAAATTGTTGCGAAATTATACATGAAGAAAAGGAAAAATTGAACAAGTTTGGTGAACGTGTAGAAGGTGAGATTGATTGATCATCCCTCACTCTTCCTCTCCTATTCATTATATATCCTCTATTCATTATATATCCTTTATTACAAATCATAGTAACATATACCCTTCTATTTTCAGTGAATTACAGTTACACCCCTCATGTTATTAACCACTATACAATTGACTATACAATAACACCTAACAATCTCCACCTTTGTTGCATAGTCAACACAAGGATGTAACCCAAAACTGTCCATCTCAGCTTCACCTCAGTTTTCACCAATCTTCAACATCGACAAACACTTGAGAAACTTGGGACCTGGAAGTGATTTAGTCATCATATCATCAGCATTATCCTCTGTATCAACCTTTTCTATCATGATCTCTTTGTTACTCACCACATCTCTAATGAAGTGTAGCTTCACATTAATATGTTTAGATCTCTAATGATAAACCTGATGCTTAGCTAGGTATAAGGCACTTTGTTTATCACAGTATACCTTAGTATCATTGAGTTCAACTCCCAATTCTTTAACAAACCCTTTAAGCCATATTGCTTCCATCACTGCTTCTCTAAGAGCAATATATTATGCTCGTTGTGGATATTGCCACAACTTTCTACAAGGTTGCCTTCAAACTCACTGTACATCCATATATTGTGAATGCATAACCATTAATTAACCTTCCTCGATCCATATCCTTTGCATAATCTGCATCAACATATCCAATAATGTTGCACTGCCCTGACTTCTCCTTCCCATACACAAGTCCCACATGTCTTGTACCATTCAGATATCTCAATATCCATTTTATATCATTCCTTTAAAGTTGAATACAGTGAAAAACCTTTACCCCATTTTTTGAAGTCTCTGATTTACACATTTTGCCATAACAATCGTGAAAGTAGAAACAAGGCACGGGAAAGAAAAACAATACATAGTTTTAACTTGGATAATCGATTGGACCGTGTATAAACACTTTTCGAAAGTAATTACCCGTTCCTGCTAATTTGGGTTGCACGAAGTTACTTTAGGACAATTCAATGATTCTCTTTGTTTCTATGTAAGAACCAAACTTGAAGAACACCGCCTGAAATATATATATATATATATATATATATATATATATATATATATATATATATATATATATATATATATATATAGGGTAAGGTTATATAAAGAACCTCCCTTAAACATAGAACCTAAAGAACCCCCCTGGTGATGACACGTGACACATTGTTTAGGGGCAAAAATGGAAAATTGAAATAAAAAAAGAAATTTCACGTTCGATCCAGCCACCTGCGCATTTAAAAAAAACCTCCATTTACTTTAAATGATCATAACTCGTTCGTTTTTAAGGATTTTAACAAAAAAAATTATACCGTTAGATTCAGTTTTTCGTACTCTTTTAAACAAGACCGGGCTTGATATATTTCAGAAACTTTTGTTTTTTTTAAATGCAAATTTAGCATTTTGAGTTGTGTTCATACAAAATGCAAAATACAAAAAATGGAAAAATGCAAAATATCATCATGCAGGTTATCCAGATACTTCCAAAATGCAAAATGCAAAAAAACGAAAAACGCAAAATATAAACATGCAGGTCATCTAGATGCTTCCAAAATGCAAAAAAAATATGAAAATGCAAAATGCAAATCCAATATGATTCAATGAAAAATGCAGCCCAAAATGCAAAATTACACATTCAAACCCAAAATGCAAAATCCGACAGAAACACTACCTGCTGTCCAAATGCAAACAAAACTTTCATGTTAAAAAAAATTAGAAAAATATGGGAAGAGTGATCTTGTTTGAAAGAGGATTAAAAAACTAAAAGATTGTTATAATTTTTTTGTTTAAATTCACAAAATTTAAAAAGTTATGACAATTTAAAGTTTTTTAGGGTTTTTTTTTAATTCGTAGGTTGTTGGGGGAGGGATTTTCTATGTTTGCCCTTTTTCTTTCTAAATTAATACATGATAATTACAGTTTTGCTATCGTTCAATCTCATCCATTGATTTTGATAATCCAATGGTCCAGATTGGTTCTTTAGGTTCTTTGTTTAATATGAGGTTCTTTGTTGATCCATTTTCTATACACACACACACAAATATATATATATATGTTCTTTAATACAGACATAAAAACCGAAAATAACTACCAACCAACATGTATGTTGTTTTTCGCCGGAAAAATATGAGACGAGTCATTAGATGCACCTAGTATAATAAAATATCATTTGGGTGTGGGTGTTACCCCCGACCCCATCAAGGGGCAGCCTCCCTTCGACCCCCGCTCGCTCACAAGGGGTTTACTGAATTTATTTGATCAAGAGAATCAAGTTTGTATCGGAGACTGTAATACTCGTATTTCATATTGTAATTATTAAGTTTAATGAAATATATATATATATATATATATATATATATATATATATATATATATATATATATATATATATTGTATGTTTATTCGTGAGAAGTAAATGGTGGTGAGTTTTCTGAAAACAATTATCGAAATATCAAGTAAACAAAGGGTCTTGACGCAATGGGTCTCTAATAAAAGTTAGCAGGAAGCTGCCGACACCGAGCACTTGGAATGTATTTAATTACAACTTTATGGTCGCGACGTGACGTGACGCGACGGCAAAGGGTCTATAAGAAGATTTTGATGTTCATTTGGTTTTACAACTTTTAGACATACTTAACGTTACTTTGGCGAAATTATGAATATTTTACAAGTTGTGGGGCGTGTGGTGATTCCGAGAGTCACTTAGTACGAGTAATTGAAGTCGTAACACGTACGGAAGTGCTGTTCGAGCGTAAATTCGACATTTGTTTCGATTCGGTGATTCTAAGAGGTAAGTTATTGATCTATAAGTTTATATAAGTTGATATAAGCCATATTCATGCGGTAATGAGTATGAACACTATGTTAGAATTTGAATATGATGTTATCGATTGATATAGCCGGTTTGTATACATATATAAGATATATGGGGAAATTAGATGAGTATGAAATTGATTAGAATTCAATTGAAAACGATATGTATTTATATTCTATAGATTACACGACGTGTACAATGGTGTTACGCGGCGCGTAACACTTCGGACAGAAACTTGGAATTTTGTTTTAACGATATTTAAGTTAGTATGGGTATATTGAGATGCTGTTTTATACAATAGGACTTATGGTTGGGATATTTGTTTAAATCTGTTGTAGGTTAAATCCGGTTACGTGCGTTCAATCCGGATCTTTACTATCGTGATTTTGTAATAACTGTGAATATTACTACGAGGTGAGTACACTCACTTATTCAACATATTAGTGTATGTATATGTTATATTGGTTGAAATGTAAATATACGGTTCTATGTTGAAATGTAGAAATGTGGTTATGTGTTAAATGAGAATGGTTATATTTGTATGTGATATTATAACTATTTATGTGAAATGAAAGAATATTGTTTAAAGGTATTATACACCGATAGATTGTTGTTTATAGGTACAATATTGTTTAAGACTGTTATAGATGAGCCTGACAACATCCTTGTATGAGAGATATTTATTTTTTGAAAGGAGTATGTAAGATATATTATGTGGAATATATGGACATGATATGTGATCATTGATACGTTTATGATGTATGCACGCCTGGTATGGTGTGTTATTTAGTGTGTTCACTAAACTTTATACTTACACTTATTGTTGAACTATTTTTTTCAGGACGAGACCGAGCTAGGCTCCTCCACAGTAAATACAGTTCATAAATTAAAGATATTTCCGCATTAAAGGTCCCGTTGGCTAAATAAATGGATGTTATGATTTTGAAATACTATTTAAAAAGTATTCATGTGTTTGTATTAATGTTTATGGATCATATGAAGATCAAGTATTTGTTTTATAATTAAAATGCCTAGACAATTACTTAGACATTAAAAAAAATTGGGGCATTATAGAGACGAATAGTTTCGTGGTATTGTGGTAAATATCAACCGTCTCAATGATTTTGCTTGGCCACAAGAAGAATTGGTCAGAGGAAATGGATCCATTTGGAGGTTATTATTTTGAGCCAACAAACATGTTGAATTGGACCGGCTCAGTTACACGTTTTTTTTATGAACGGCTCTTAAATCTACATCATTTGCTCTTAACGGGACTTGAACCTATAATCTTTAGTCAATAGGGCACCACACGCACTTAGTGTTTACCACTAGGCTACAACCTAAGTTGCGGTTCAGTAACAAGTGCTAAATGGTTTCATTTAGAAGCTGACAAACACAACCTGAGAGTGTTCGCCCCCTTTATTAGTGAGCTATTTGAGGGTTTTTTTTTATTCCAATCAACTAATTCTAGCTGTTTAGGGTTTAAAATCTAAGTGTATACCTTGTGTGAAATCTATGTTAATATTATTAACTTTATTAAACCTACATTTATGTCTTCAATGTGACTTGCACCGTCTACATAAGAAGAGAGGATACCTTAATTTACAGTAATAGCGTGAGGTCAAGTCTCTTTGGTATATTAGTTTCTAAATTTATACATTTTTAATTATCAATTCAAATTCTATTAGTGAAACCAAATTTAGATTCGGTTTTAGGTTTTGCTTGTTTAATTAAGAAATTCATGAGATTTATTTTGGTTTGGCCAGATGAGAAAAAAACTAAACCCGTAAAACCTCAAAGGGTTAAAAATACAACCAAATAACACCTCTAACTTTGCCCACACTTGACATATATAGGTATATATAATGTTACTAACTTTATAGCTCGATCACTTAATAGAAAAGAGCCCGTATTTACAATACTTATATTGTAGTAGGTTGAAAAAAAATCTCAAATTTTAAGTTGAAGTCCTACTTGGGGTCCATAATCTCACAAGAAAACTTAATTGATAGACAGATAATAATAACTGTTAAGAAAGATATGTTTGATACAACAATATAATTGATAATTATAGAAATCTAATTACATATCAATAAAAGTGATAATTTTAGGAGAGGGTTCATTTGAGAGCCGTCCTTAATGCGGTAATCGTGAAAACCAATCTTAGTCGTTGATTTAATAAGTGAAATTAATGGATGGAGAGCGTGAGGGGATCAAGTGTGGCAGGGTACATGTGATGAATTCACAGGTAGACAATCAAATTGAAGGAGGGAGAATTAGACGGTCAAGATTGGTTCTCGCAAGAAAGGAGAGGGTGACACTTGTCATTTTTAATTTAGGGGTATTATAGGAAATGATTACATTTTATCTCTCCATTCCACATATTACCTTATTCCACGTCCCACTGTTTCTTTTCTATCTACAAAACCCTAGAAAGAGATACGTCCCACCATCAGCGTCCACCCCTCCTCTATGATTCTGTCGCCGGCAACTCCCCTACAACCTCCGCCACCACATCCCTCTGCCACCGCATCCCTCGGCCAATGCATCCCTCCGCCACCGCCTCCCTCCCCTTCGCCGTCCAATATGAAATCGATGGTGTTGTCTACACTTCATATCTGCAATCGCTGACGTCCACCACCAAATGTGAAACCCGTCGCTAACCACCATCACCCTCCGCCATATGCGCATCACTGTTGGTTCAAGACGTCACCGTGTAAGTATATGTCCAGTGCATCAGATTCACAAATCTCCGTAGGCATCGTCGTCTAAGTCGATGACCACCATCACCCTCCGCCATATGTGCATCGCTGTTGGTTCACAAATCCTGTTGATGCACACTCTCGTGCCGTCCACCACCACATCTGCACCACCGCCGCCGCCTAGTGCATCAGATTTACACAAGTATGCATAATTTTTATTATGTGCATCAAAATGGTTGTACTTTATGCATCAAAATGTATTCTATGAATTAAAAAGTTTGTCCTGTGCATCAAGATATCGTAAACTGTGAATCAAATGTTATGGTTGCCTGATATTGCCGACGGGAACAGACCCACGTCTTCCTCGTTCCTTTATTTTTGTGTTTTAAATTAACATATTAACCTTTTGTATTTTTTTAATTCCGAAAATTTAGTTAAAATGGTGACTTTATTTGTTTGACTTTTAAATAGATCGTATGGTCCAGATTTCACCTTATATTTAGTATCTTAATTAAGTTTTTTATTGTAGTATAACCCTACCCTACATGTATATATATACACACACATCAACGTCCAAATGAAGAACTTCTATATATGCATATCATATATACAAAGTCATGGAGAAACCATACACGGTTCTTTATATTTCCAAAAGGAACAATGAAAATTCCTAGTAACTACACTTGTGGAAAAATATATATATATTTTTATAATAAACCATAATGAATTGCATAATAATCATCTTTAAAAAACCTTCTTCTTCGATCAATAAAAACCACGTCCATTCATTTCTTAAATCTTCCACTAAAGTAAGCATCAAAATCCACCATGGATCGTATCCTTTACCAGACAGTTCTAAAGGGTGACACCACCACTTTCCTCACACTCGTTCAACAAAACCAAACATTAATCACTCAAACGGTAGCAGAATCATCAAACACTGTGTTACACCTAGCAGCTCGATTCGGGCATTTAGAGATGGTGTCGGAGATACTGAATTGGTGGCCGGAGATGGTGGCTGCAGAGAACAAGGACCTCGAGACGCCGTTGCATGAGGCGTGCAGAGAAGGGAAGGTGGAGGTGATGAAGGTGTTAATGACAGCGGATGGCGGGGTGGTCGGAAAAGTGAATAGCAGAGGGGAGAGTGTGTTGTTTGTGGCGAGTGAGGGAGGGAAGGTGGAAGTGGTGAAGCATCTGATAGAAGGGTTTCAGTGGCTTCTTATGCATGAACTTGATGCATTTATATGTTCTATACATGTTGCTGCTGCAGGTGGACACACAGGTATCACTCATTGTTAATTTTAATTATCTGATTTTTAGAATATATTTAATTTTAGGTTTAATTAGACTACCCATATTAATAACAGTCAATACTAATAGTCACATTTCTATCTATGGATAGATATATAATCATCAACTTTTTATCTTGCTAATATCGTGTTATAAAAATAGTTGTTGTTGTTGTTGTTAAATACTAATATTCACGTATAAAAATATTTATTTTACACATTTGATAAAAAGAGGATCATTTCGTATAATAATATTAAGTTTTAATTTTATTTCAACTTATAAGTCACTCATAGTTTCATACGATTGAAAATAGTAACTACCTTTTAAAAGTGTTCATTTTTATAAAATTTATCTTTTTATATATAGTATTATATATACACACATATCAATACCACACATATATCACACACACGCACACCCCACATCATACTCACATAAACCATGACGCACTTTAGCTAGTCTGTTGCATCACACACATATTATATTATATTATATTATATTATATTATTTGGAGATGGTTTCTGCTAGAACCGTTGTTAGTGCGATATCCGCGAGAACCAATCTCGGCCGTTTTTTGGATATGGGAAGTTTCATGGATGGTAAGCGTGGAGGGATAGAGTGTGGCATGGTACATGTGAGGAATTCATGGGTGGGCAATGACATTGAAAGAGGGGAATTGGACGGCTCAGATAGGTTCTCGCGGTTCTCGCACTAAGAATGGTTCTAGCATGAACTTTTTCCTATATATATATATATATATATATATATATATATATATATATATATATATATAGGGGATGGTTCAAACGAGAACTGTTTTTCGTACGAGAAATGCGAGAACCAATCTCAACCGTTCCTTGGATATGGGAAGTTCATGGATGGAGAGTGTGAAGGGGATCAAGTGTAGTAGGGTGCATGTGAGGAATTCATGGGTGGGCAGTGACTTTAAAGGAGTGGGAATTGGACGACTCAGATTGGTTCTCGCAGTTTTCGTACGAAAAACAATTCTCGTTTGAACTTTTGCCTATATATATATATATATATATATATATATATATATATATATATATATATATATGTATGTATTATTATTAAAATAATAATCACATATATTTAGACAAGTATATTTTGAAATTTTAATAATATAAATCAACAAATTAAGAAATATTACATATTTTATAATTATTGAATTTTAAATTGTATGGTTATAAGTCATTATATACCAATAATTGCCGCATGGTACTGTCTACGACTTGCTGATTCCCTTCACACACAAAAAGCGTCATGTCCCTACTTGTTCTTCAAACTTCAACTTTTTGTAATATTATTTGTATTTGTATATGATAAATTTATTATAGGGTAATTTTATATAGCCCCTCTTCATTGTTTATATGGGTCTTCTTGATGAGACATATGTGAGTGTATGACATGCATTAAAATATGTAATTGATAGATTTGATATGTGTTGTATGTGAGAGGAGGGGGGCCAAATAGTAACACCTTTTTTATAATATATAATAACTCTTACTCATGTATTAAAAGATATAATAATTATAACAATCACTAATTGTTGTGTGTAATAAAAATTTATTATATATGAATAAATCATTAAATCATTTCCCTTTCACATAAATAGCCGAAGTCGACCATTTACACGCGTTTACTTGACTTATACTATTCATGAGCGAGTGTCTATAATAACCATTCTCTATCTTTTATCAAATTCAACCGATAAAAGGAAATACATTTTATCAGTGGTGGACCCAGAATTTCTAGGGACCGGTGGCAGCCTAAATTGGCCAAAATAAAACTAATTAAGATTACGAGTGTTGTTCGGGTTTTTTTGGGGTTCGGTTTAATCGGGTCAAGTTAATGACGAAAACATAAATAACGACTAAAAAAAATTAAAAATAACGATATATTAAATAAAGTATAAGAGTCTAGAAGTTACCTCTTACAAATATTCTTTTCGTTCTTTTTGTTGAAATCGTGCAATTACGGCTTCATTCGTCACGTTGTTAAGAGTTTCTTTTTCTACCCCGCAAATAAGACAATCACTCAAGAAATCATCACCAATCCGGTTACGCAAGTCCGACTTTATAATCTTCATTTTGGAGAAGCATCGTTCAACTGTTGCGGTTGCGACGGGCAAAACCAAAACTAACTTTATTAACCGATAAACATAAGGAAAGTTATTATGTTTATCGGTTAATAAAGTTAGTTTTCCTTCAAGATCATAGCTTTCAAGCCATTAAACTCACCACGCATATTACTTGCTCCATCATATCCTTGACCTCTAAGTTATTTCAAGCTCAATCGATGTTTAGCAAACAACTTATCAATAGAAGCTTTAAGAGTCAAGGAAGACGTATCCGTCACATGAACAAGACCAATTAATCTCTCTTTAACAAGGGCATGTGCATCAACATATCTTACCACCACTGCCATTTGTTCTTTTCTAGACACATCACTAGACTCGTCAACCAATAAGGAAAACACATTATTACCCATTTCATCAAAAATTTCTTTAAGTATCTCTTCGGAAAAACATTGAACAATGTCTTTTTGAATCTTAGGAGAAATCATTTGATGGTTTTTAGGAGCATTTCCTAATGTAACATTAGCAATACCCTCATTTACTTTTCCCACAAGCTTTAATACTTCTAAAAAATTTCCTCTATTCAAAGAGCTTTCAGACTCATCATGACCACGAAATGGTAATTTACAATTCAATAACACTCTACAAACTTCAATTGAAGCATTCAATCGAACACGATATTGTTCCTTTGAAGCTTCACTTTGTTTATGCAAGGCGCTAGATATAGACCGACTATCTCTCTTTAAGTTTTCACATTTTTGAAAGGCTTTGTTGTGAAAACTATTAACTTCACCAACATGAAGATCAAGTCTATCTTTTTTACCCCAACTATTAAAGCCATCCGTAACAAATGCATCATTCCCATTGTTATCTCTAAGTAAATAACACCACAAACAATAAGCTTTATCCGCTTTCACACTATACTCTAACCATGGATATTCGTTAAACCAAGAAACAACAAAACGTCTAGAAGTTCTTCCAATCATTTTTGATGGAAATACATGCCCACGTGGTTGACAAGGTCCTCTTTGCAAATATAGCCGTCTTATTTCGTAGCGTTGGTTAGGGTGGTATTCGGTTATTTTTGGTCTATCCACGGGATCCCAAGGAAGAGAGTTTATATCAATAATAACCGGATTAGAATAATTGGTTTGTGGGCTTGAAGATCCTTCACCACTACTACTAAATGCCCTTTTCTTACCAAGACTACCAAAATACCTTTCCATGGACTCAAGCAATTAACAATACCTACAAATCAACTAACAATTCAAATTTAATAATTTAGGGGAACTAAACAAGTTTCAATCAACTAACAATTCAAATGTAATAATTTAGGGTAAGTAAACAATTTACAATCAACTAACAATTCAAATATAAAAAATTAGGGCAAAGAAACAACTAATTTAATAAGTAATCAACAAGTTCAATCAACTACAATATACAAACTACATTACTACAATTAACAAGTAAATAAGTAATAAATTAACAATAAAGCAAATCAACAAATTTAATAACTACAAAAATTAGGAGAAAAAGATAATTATTTTTTGTATAGAAAAAAAGTAGCTGTATGCAAAAGTTCAAAAATAATTATTTTTTGTTTTTAACTCTATTAATAACTCATTAATAGGGTATTTTGATAATTTATATATTTATTCAACCGTGAATTGCATCCATGGGAGCCGTCATTAATTTGTGAGACTTAATTTTCGCAAAATAACCATCATTAATATGTCATTAATTAAGCATTATTAAGCCGTCAAAAAATCTTAAATATTGTTTAATTTTAATCAGGGATAAGACTGGTTCTCGCAGTAAACAGTTCTCGTATATATGAACAATATATAGATTTTTAAAGTTAGGGTTTTTTTTCTTAATTAATATATATACTTTATATACATAACTGTGAACGAAGGTGAGCTTGTAAAATTCTCCAAAGTCGTAAAATCGATAATTGTCGTCGTCGGAGGTAAGGTAGTTGTCAATAGGTTCGTCGAATGTCACGAGGCGGCCGGCATCACTAGTAAATTCGAATTCGCAAAGATATATATATATATATATATATATATATATATATATATATATATATATCAGGTCAAATATCAGATATCACATATCACTGTAAACATCCTTGTAATTTAATTAAAGAGTCTTAGCCTAGCAGTATCAAGATGTATTTAAGATGATTCTTTTTCTTAGATTGTGAGTTCAAGTCCTGCCGAGTACTATATGTAAACTGTGATGTGTTATGTGTGTGTATGTTTGCAGTTGAAAAAACAAATAAACAATTATTTTTGTAATTCAAATTACTAACTACTAATATATATGATATGATAACAAATCATACGAAGACAAATTTTGCCATATGGATTAGAATTACTTAAGGAAGTAGTAATGCTCTTGTATATATATAGATATAGTGAAGGAGATACTCCAGGTGCGTCCTCAGTTCGCAAGAAAGTATACTTGTGAAGGATATTCGCCATTGCATCTGGCCTGCAGCAGAGGCCATCTAGAGACAACAAGGGAGCTTATATGGTTTGATCCGGATTTGTTGCATCTCCGAGATCAAAATGGTTGGACACCTCTACACTGGGCAGCAATGAAAGGGCGAGTCGGGATTATCGGTGAAATAATCTCGATAAACGTCGAATCGGTTGAAATGGTTACTAACCATGGTGAGACTATTCTTCATCTAGCTGTTAAGTATAACCAGTATGATGGCCTAAGGTACTTAATGGAGACACTCAACATCCTCAACCTTGTGAACATACAAGATAACGATGGCAACACCATTTTACACGTTGCAACAGCTGGAAAACTCACTGCGGTAATTTACTAATCCATAACTAATATTACCCCGTTCCATTTTTATTGTCCACTTTTGGCTTTTTAAAATCTTTATTTTTTAACTTTGACCTTAAGTATATTTGTTTATGTTAAATAATACTTGATAAAAATTATATCAATAAAAATATATTTAAAACATAATACATTCATATATTTTCTATCAAATATTATATAACACAAACAAAAATATTTAAGATTAAAGTTAAAAAAGAAAAACTTTAAAAAGTTATAAAGGTGGATAATCAAAATGGGACGGAAGGAGTATATTGTTATTTGTTGAGTATATATTGTCACTTCAGACAAGTGTCCTTGATTAGTACACTTATTATTGTCTATTGGTTTTGAGCTAAAATAACACAAACTTACATTATTATTGTTTTCACTGGTTGAAACTTGAAAACAGATGGTGATGTATTTACTTAAACGTGGAGTGGATGTAAATGCTATCAATCATAAAGGGTGTACAGCTCTAGATGTAGTCGAATCGGATGGTAGCAACTCGGCTACTCTCCAAATCATGCCAGCCCTTTTAGAAGAAGGTGCAAAACGATGTGATCAATTGCCCCCTATGTCTCGAGACATCCAAGAAGTCGTTCGTCGCAATGTAGTCATGCATTCACCAACAACACGAGACTCTCCAATACTGCAACACCACCGCTCCAAAAAGAAAAGTCATCGTAGATCAAAGCAAATCGAGCTTCAAAACGAGGGTTTAAGAAATGCTAGAAACACCATAACGATTGTTGCTGTTTTGATAGCAACTGTTACATTTTCAGCTGGAATAAACCCTCCAGGTGGATTTGATCAAACTACTGGAAAAGCTATAATGGGAAAAAGATCTTCATTTAAGGTGTTCATGTTGTGCAACATCATGGCATTGTTTTTATCCCTTGGAATTGTTAATGTTCTAGTAAGTGTCATTCCCTTTAAGCGAAAATCAATGATGAAGTTATTAGTAGCAACACATAAAGTCATGTGGGTGTCTACTATGTTCATGGCTTCAGCCTACATAGCGGCGACATGGACCATTTTGCCACATGGGTCGGGTTCAAAATGGTTAATGATTGAGTTGATAGTTGTTGGTGTTGGATGCATGCTCGTTGTCCTTTTAGGGTTGGGCATTTTGTTGGGAAAACAATGGTTGAGGAAGCAAGAATGGAGAAGAAGAAAGGAGAAAAAGATGAAGAGAGATGGTACGCCGAATAGCAGTCTTAATAGTCGTGTTGGAGAAATGCATTTTCTTAAGAACAACATTGAGTCGTCAAGTAACTCGGATATCGATAGCTCTGATCATGGTTACCATGTTTACTAGTTACCTTTTTCATCATGTATATGTGTGCATCAGTTTCTTAGTTTCTTTAAATCAGGTGGTACATATAGTTTGTAACAGTTATGTATAATGATAGGTGACATCTATTATTAAAGAGAGATTCCAAATCATGCTACTAGATCTTTCTGGTTAAGATCAATGGAGGAGACGAGGATAGAAATTTAGTGGAATACGTGTGTCATCATTTAGTTGGTAGGAGGAAAAGACGTACATTTTCCCTGTTCAAATTCTGCAAGTTAGGTTTCAAATCCAAGCAGAGTCTACTTCTGGTTCATAATCCCATGATAAAGACAATATTCTGAATATTGATGAAATGCTTGAGTATGTGAAAATTATTTAAGTGCATAACTGAGCAATTATGTGAAGTGAACTCAACATTCAATGCTATGAATCTAGGATAGCATTGAATTTATCTAAAATGGTACCTTAACTAGAAAAATACAAGAAATCTTATATTCTGAAGACTTTTCTATGTCTAGTTAAAAATGATAATAGAGTAGTTGTAGGCTTGTAGCGCTGCAGCAAGTGTAGTATCTTGATGCTTTTGTATCAGAAGGATGGTTCATGAGGCATATGCAAGAAAGCAAATAAAAACTATATGTTGCAGGATCTCATAGTAGTAACTACTTGATACAATATTTGAAGGACTATGTGTTGGAAATTAGGAAGGGGCCTTTTAGGCTTTTTGGTGATAGAGAGGTTGAAGGGGAATTTTGAAGAGATGAAGAATTGAGTGTTTTGAAAGGAAGTGTATTACAAAAGATTTGTTTCACTTGAACTTCACTTTTTTACAATGAGGGGATCTTACACATATTTATACTACTCTATGGATGCTTCTAGATATTAGATTTTTTATGGATTCTAGATTTTTCTATATATAATATCTTGATATTTCTATATATTATCTAGATTTTTCTATCTAGATTTTTCTACTTACAAATATCTAGATATTTCTTACCTAGATATTTTTAACATCCTTCTACATACTTCTTCATAAGACATTTCTAGAAATTGGGTCATGGGCTTGGGCTTGGGCTTGGATAATGGGTAGTCCAATATTAATTGGATCAAATCAAGTTTATGATCCAACATCCCCCCTTAAACTTGATTTTCCGACTCCAAGCATCATTCTCAGTCTTGAAAACTCCTTCTCTTTGAGAGGCTTGGTGAAAATGTCCGCGACTTGATCTTCTGATCTTGTATGTATTACTCGAACATCATTCCTTGCTATGCATTCTCGAATGAAGTGATATCGAGTGTTGATATGCTTACTTCGATCATGGTAGACTGGATTCTTGGCTAGATCGATCGCTGACTTATTATCCACATAGATTTCGGTTGCGGCTTCTTGTGGTATATGCAGCTCATTTAACATGTTCCTGAGCCAAAGTGCATGACATACACATGAAGTTGCGGCTACGTACTCTGCTTCACAAGTGGACAACGTAACAATCGGTTGCTTCTTTGATGACCATGTAAAGGCAGTGTCACCAAGGAAAAATAGAAATCATGTTGTGCTCTTATTATCATCATAATCTCCAGCCCAGTCACTGTCGCTGTAACCAACAAGCTTGAAGTCGTTAGAAGATGAATAGAAAATACCATAGTCAATGGTACCTTTGATATAACGAAGGATCCTCTTGGCAGCCTTCAAGTGAGATGTAGTTGGTGCTTCCATAAAGCGACTAATTAATCCCACGGCAAAGAGAATGTCAGGTCTTGTACATGTTAAATAGCGCAAACTTCCAACAAGACTCTTGAATAAAGTTCCATCAACCGCCTCTCCTTTGTCATGCTTCGAGATCTTTGCTCCGTATTCGATGGGGGTGCCGATAGGTTTGCAGTTCTCCATGCCAAACCTCTTTAAAATCTCTTTCGCGTATCCTTCTTGGCTTATGAAGATTCCTTCCTGTGTTTGCTTTACCTCGATGCCAAGATAATATGACATCAGCCCAATATCAGTCATCTCAAACTCTTGGGCCATAGACTTCTTGAATTCATCCATCATGTGTGGAGAATTTCCTGTGACAATAAGATCATCGACATACAAGCAAACAAGCAATATTTCCTTATTTGAAAACTTCACATAAAGTGCATACTCGCTTAAACACTTCTTGAAACCATTATGTTGGAGATACTTATCTATTCGAGTATTCCAAGCACGTGGTGCTTGCTTTAGGCCATATAATGCCTTTTTCAACCTTAGCACCTTACCTTCTTGTCCTTTGACCACGTACCCTTCAGGTTGTTCTACATAAACTTCTTTTTCGAGAAGTCCATTTAGGAAAGCAGACTTTACATCCATTTGGTGAATTTTCCACTTATATTGGGCAGCAATAGCAATTATCAGTCTTACTGTTTCAAGGCGAGCGACAGGAGCAAATACCTCCTCATAATCGACACCATGTTTCTGCTTGTAACCTTTTGCCACAAGTCTTGCCTTGTACTTCTCCACTTCACCTTTGGCGTTTTTCTTTGCTTTGTACACCCACTTGACTCCGATAGCCTTTTGGCCTTGTGGAAGAGATGTCAGCTCCCATGTGTCATTCTTCTCTATGGACTTGATCTCCTCATCCATTGCTTGTCTCCACTTCTTGCTTTGCATCGCCTCCTCGAAGCCTAAAGGTTCACAATCAACATATAAACAGAAGAGTGTTAGCTCATCTGTTACCTCATAAAGTTCTTGTAGGCTTCTCATTCTTGGAGACGCTTCGGTTGAGCTTGATGGTGAAACTTGAGTTATAGTGGGACTTGTAGGTGGTTGAACATCTTCAGTGGTGTCACAAGCCTCTTCACCATTACTAATAATGGGAAGAAACTCATAATCATCCTTGTTGTCTGTGTTCCAATCCCACGTTCCTTCTTCGTCGAACTCCACGTCTCTACTCACGATCACCTTCCCCGTGTTTGGATTGTAAAGCTTGTAGCCCTTTGATTGCTTGTCGTAGCCAACGAACACATGCTTCTCACTCCTATCATCAAGCTTTCGACGCCTTTGGCTTGGTACTTGAACATAGGCTAAGCTCCCAAACACCCGTAGATGGGATACTGTCGGCTTTATCCCATTCCATGCTTCTTGTGGAGTCTTGTTATCTAAACTCTTGGATGGACACCGATTGGAGAGATAGACAGCACAATCAACAGCTTCTGCCCAAAACTCCTTTGGCATGTTCTTACTTTTTAACATGCTACGAACCATATTGAGAATGGTTCTATTCTTCCTTTCAACGACTCCATTTTGTTGAGGAGAGTAAGGAGCTGTTAAGAATCTTCGGATCCCATTTTCCTCACAAAATTTGTTAAATTCTTTTGACAAAAATTCTCCACCTCTGTCAGATCTCATGGCTTTAATTTTTAAATCTTTCTCCTTTTCGACCATGGCTTTAAATGTTTTAAAAGCACTAAAAGCTTGGGATTTTTCTTTTAGAAAATACACCCAAGTTTTTCGAGAAAAATCATCAATAAAGAGCATGAAATATTTATTTTTACCATGAGAGAGTGGAGTAATGGGTCCGCACAAATCAGTATGAATAAGCTGTAGAGGCTCCTTAGCTCTTGACGTTGCTTCTTTTGGGAATGCATTTCTTGCATGTTTCCCAAGAAGACATCCTTCACATACTTGATTAGGATGATCGATAGGAGACAAACCTTTCACCATGTTTTTTGTAGATAACAACTTTAAGTCACCAAAGTTTAAGTGTCCATACCTCATGTGCCATAGCCACGAATGATCCTTCAAGCAAGCCTTTAGGCATTTGACATCGTCATGTTGAACGTTTAGAAGGAACATTCGGTTTTTAGTCATTGGGACTTTGGCAATAAGCCTTCCTTCATGGTTTCTTAACATAAGACTACGATTTTTCAAGTGAATATCGTAGTTTTTCTCTAAGAGTTGTCCCAAACTCAAAATATTATTTTTAAGACTAGGCACATAATAAACTTCAGAGATAAATTGGTGACTTCCATCTTTAGCAAGGATTAGTATTTTACCTTTTCCTTTTACCGTTGCTTTTGAGTTGTCTCCAAACGTCACGTTACCTTTAATTTGCTCCATCTCCACGAACAATTTTTCTTCCCCTGTCATGTGATTACTTGCAGCGGAATCTAGGTACCATGTGGTTTGATTATCTTCGTGTACATCTTGCTTTGCCATTAGCAAAGTAAGATTGACTTCATCTTCCAGCTCCGTAAGATTAGCCCTCTCTTCTACTCGTCTTGAGCTTCTGCACTCTGAGGCATAGTGTCCATACTTTTGACAATTATAACATTGTATGTAGGACTTACCTCCTCTTTGAGTTTGTGCACCTCTCCCGCGACCTCTTCTAGAATAACCATTTTGGTTCTCGTCCTCTTTGTTTACTTGTACGTAACATTCCCTTCCTTTTCCTCTTCCATGTCCACGGAAACCACCACGACCTCGAAAAGCTCCACGTCCTCGTCCTTGCTCCGTTCCATGCTTAGAGTTTGTTTCTCTTTCTTTGAAAGAGAGTTTTGTGTATAAAGCTTGTTCCAAGGGCTCTTTCTCCCTTCTCTTTTTTATTTTCTCTTCATGGGCTTGTAGAGATCCCATGAGTTGATCAATGGTCATAGAGTCGATGTCTTTTGACTCCTCTATGGCCACAACAATATAATCAAAGTTTGGTGTCAACGAGCGAAGAATTTTTTCTATCACCCGTGTGTCACTTAAACTTTCACCGTTTCTTTTCATCTCATTTGAGATAGTCAAGACACGAGTGAAATAATCTGAGATCGTTTCGGTCTCTTCCATTTGTAACTTTTCAAAGTCTCCTCTAAGAGTTTGAAGACGTACCTTTTTCACCTTATCAATGCCTTTGAACGTATTTTGTAGAATCTCCCATGCTTCTTTAGAAGTAGTTGCATTTGCAACTTTCTCAAACATAGCATCGTCAAGACATTGATAAATGAGTGTAAGAGCACTTTGATCCTTCTTTCTTGCTTTATGCAATTCCCCCCTTTGGGCGGCACTCAACGAACCTTCATCTTCAACTTCTTCATAGGCTTTCTCGACTATCTCCCATGCATCATGTGAGCCAAGCAACGCCTTCATCCGGATGCACCAACTCCCATAATTATCTTTGGTAAGACGAGGAAATTGGAACGAATTCATCGAATTCGCCATATGATCTTCTAGCTCTGATACCACTTTGTTGGAAATTAGGAAGGGGCCTTTTAGGCTTTTTGGTGATAGAGAGGTTGAAGGGGAATTTTGAAGAGATGAAGAATTGAGTGTTTTGAAAGGAAGTGTATTACAAAAGATTTGTTTCACTTGAACTTCACTTTTTTACAATGAGGGGATCTTACACATATTTATACTACTCTATGGATGCTTCTAGATATTAGATTTTTTATGGATTCTAGATTTTTCTATATATAATATCTTGATATTTCTATATATTATCTAGATTTTTCTATCTAGATTTTTCTACTTACAAATATCTAGATATTTCTTACCTAGATATTTTTAACATCCTTCTACATACTTCTTCATAAGACATTTCTAGAAATTGGGTCATGGGCTTGGGCTTGGGCTTGGATAATGGGTAGTCCAATATTAATTGGATCAAATCAAGTTTATGATCCAACACTATGTACCTTCATTTGACCTGATAGGATTTCTGGAACCAAACTGATGGATCTGATCCTTTAATTAATGTTGCTTAATTGTCATGAATGGGTAAGCATGTATTTTGTTGGTATGTATTTGGTCAAGTACTCGATCTCATTTCATCTTCTTTGTTTCTGCAGGTTCCAAACTCTAACTCTTTTAGGCGACGTACGAAATCAGAAAATCATCTATGGATAGTTGCATATATAACGGCTCTATGTTATTCTGATAGGCTCATTATATTTACTTCTTTTCATAGTTTATTTTAGCATTTTAGTTATTTTCATTTGTATCATTTTGCATTTCACTCTAATCATTTATTTTGACATATTTTAAGTACTCTCTAGTCTTCGTATTAAATTACAGATTTTTAAAAGACTATCGCGTACTTGGGCTCAACACTTGGTTCAAAGAGCAATGGGAGCATCAAGGTTACAAGTTTGGGCTTGAAAATCGGCCCTAAAATCAAATGTTGCTAGACACGCTGATGCGGCCGCGGTGGGCTTCTGCATGGCCCATGTGGGTACTCTGTGGTTGTCATTTTAAAGGAGAAATATGGCAAAACTTCCAACACTCACTAGAATTTGAAAAACTAAGACTGAGTAAATGCATTGCAATCTTATGTTTATGAGCTTATATATCCTATCTCAAAAGTTTCGAATTCAAGATATTTTTGCTATCCCTATTCATGGTAGGGGCTTACCCACGATTTCAAATGGATGGTGACACCAATTGAAATGGATGAAATGAGTGATAGCACTAGCTCGAAAATATATCGAAATTTACACTAGGGAATGATAGCACCGACTCAAAAAAAATCAAAATTTACACTACGCAAATAAATTGACTGGTGTCCCGTACCTGACTCCGCCGTAAACTTTACCACCACTTTACATAGATCCATCGCATCTGGACCCAACTCATGTATACTAAATACATTGAGAATATTTCTATCTAACTTTTTGGATTTTTTTTTTTTTTACTAAATCCCACTTACATTTCTTTTCACAGTAAGTAGATCTAACACACTCGGGTGTTTAGATCTAATCATAGTGCATGAATTAGATGTAGATGATACATTCTAGAACTAATGGTGAAAACCGACAAGACGAACAACGAGCTTAGAATACAGTCAAGTTCTAGCTTCAAAGGACTTCCTCTCACGGTTTGTAAACCATTGAATAGTCTTCTTTGCCATTGGCAACCAAACACTTTGCAACTTTTCGTCTTTCGTGGTACTTGCCCAATATGAGCTTCCAGATTCTCTGAATCTCGAGACGTTGGTAATCTCTGACATCGATCTCTTTTCTATAACTTCGGACTCCTCGGTTTTTTCAACCCTAGGAACGTCTAGTGACGTTGAACCTGACGTTTCACCACTATTTGTTGTTTTCCCGATCTTCGTCTCGTACAATCTTCTCCTTTCCATATCCTCCTTAAACTTTGCTACTTTTTCAATATCTATTTCAAATCTTCCACTATTTGAAGGCGAAAAACGTTTGCTTGACACTTCATTAATCATCTTTGAGTTCAAAAACATTAAATCCGAGGAATTCACGTCGCTCCACCGGCTCTTACAAACAATGTCGGATACAATGATCCTATGTTTATGCTTATCTAACAACCCTTGATCTCCATATTGAATTAAGACATCTTCTTTAGGACTTCTTCCAAATTTCCTAAAACTACTTCCAATACTAAACCTCAATGATCTAGAAGAACCATCTTGCTCCCTCTTAATAAAGATTTCGAGGTTATTCAAACCCTCTTCTTGAGTATACCTCAAACTATTCGTGAAAGCGAAATCGGTAACATCTGACAAGTCGAATTTATATCGACAAAGAGGACAAGTCGAGTGACTTTCTAGCCATTGATCGATGCAAGTCATATGAAACGCGTGCCTACACCTAGGCAACAACCTTAAAACCTCAGAATCTTCAAACTTCGACAAGCACACGGCACATTCTAGCCCTTCTTTAGACCCTTTAAGCGAGGAAAATCTAAAAAATGGCAAAGACTCAATTGCTTTCTTGTCGAACCCTGAATATCGTGACCTTGATCTACGAATCACAGTAGGTGCTTGGATCATTACATCCGAATGACAGAACTTCATGAAAGCGAGTACGAGAAACGTTATACAGAATGTAGTGCATAGGACCCCGATGATGATAATGATATTGGGATGCACCGGATGCACGACGTCAATGGTAGAATCGGTCAAGTTTTGTTGAGCAATAACATCATAAATGAAGAAGATGAAGAAGGTAAAGATGAAAAGAGGGATTTGGAACAATTTTATGTAATTCATTGAACTTTGTGCGACACATTACATATGGTGCTGGTTTGTTCATTTTATGAGAGATACTTTTGGTCACTTTCAGAAATTATAATTTAAGAAAATTTAGTACCAATAAAATCAAAACATAATTGCATGTATGGTCCATATTTTAGTAGCTTCTTAATTTGTTTCTTTCATTGGCCGCCTTTGTCTCTCTTTGCTTGTCCTTATGATACGATGCTATCATTCGCATCAATTAATGTATTTTATCGTTTATATTGTTATTAAATTTCCTTTTGGTGTTCCGCATATGAAAAAGATTATTTGAGGATTATTCTTAATATGAGTGTCGTGAGTATTATTTGTGATTACCATTAATTTTTATTAATTTTTATTTGTGATTACCATTATTCTTAATTTTTATTGATGTGGGTTGTAAGCTATTTCAAGGGCTCGTGATCAAGTTCATGAAAAGTAGGCTCGTGAGCTAGACAACGAACCAAAGAAAGCTTACTTTTTTTCTCTTTTTCTTTCTACTTTATTTTGAAAGATTTAATTAATTTAGTAGAATTTATTGATAGTAGTGATAAGCAGTTATTACTATAGAGTGTTTGCAATTGTAATGATGTATGTTATTAACGGGTATATTCTGAGAGAACATAATCCGTAATATTTGAGCAAAACATAAAAAATAAAAAATAAAGATTTTGACAAAAGTTTGAGCTATCGTTGAATAGATTCGCAAAACACATAATTGTCGTTCTTCATTAAACTATTTTGCTTTTGGCTTTCTGCTAAGTCAAGGATACGTTCGGACACAGAATTGAGGTGACCATTGGTATAAAAATAATAATAGTTATCATTATTATAAATCGTGATATAATGGGTCAAAATTTGGGGTTAAAAAAGAACATAGTTTAATAATATATAAAAATTGAAGGCACTTAAGTTTAACAAAAGTTCTCTAATTGTCGGCTTGTCTATTCTGTGCTTTGAACTTGGGTAATGTAAGCATTTAACAGTTGCCTTAAAGGTCAATAATATGATTATCTGCCAAAGTCAGACTGAGATCATAATTATGAATCAAAACTAATTCCAGTTGTATGTCATGTTTTGGTTTTTGTGAGGAAACATCACTAGTAATGTTTGACTCAATTTGAGAGTGTTCTTCACCAGAAAAAGAAAATTTGAATGTTCTAAGAGCCTTAAGCAATGACAGAAAGAGAACCAAGAGGGTGATTGATGGCGTTTGCACAGACAAAAACCACCTGCAAACTATGCGGTAGCGTATTACGATCGTAGGTATGATACCATGTTTGATATCTAGAGTTGTGTTCAATGTAGTCCATATAAAAAATATAGTCCTAAATTTTAATATTTAATCACATGTGATTTAATATAAAATCACATGTGATTCACTATACAATCACATGTGACGGTAAAATCATTACATGTTAATTACGAAAATGTCACTCCGTCCAAATTTTTAAAATTCAATCTGGACCATTGATAAGGCTGATCCAAGGGCTAAGATTAGTCCCTCAGGACTATGCAATAAGTATGGACTATATTGAACATTTCTCTTGATATCTAATACCCGTTGGGGTTAGTATTGCATTATAACCGGTATAAATAGATAAGAAAGTTATACTTGAGAGTATTCTATGTACCTTCACTAATTTCCCTTAATTTTGAACTGCAATAATGTGTGTAGTTAAATTAACAAATCTAGTTTTAATTATAAGTAAAAGAATCTTACTCTTATCGTCCCTAATTGTAAAAATAATTATCTGTTTGTTTTTTTTTTTGAACGGCAAAGTTATGTTAGAATGGTGCTTCGGCTCGGCCATCACACCACCTAACACAACCAATATTATTAAAAGACTAGCGAGGCGCTAGCAACCAAGTTTGATACAAAACAAAAAGGAAAAAAGAACATACAAAATCAAAAACAATCAAGAGGACAAATGCACCAATCCGACCACCTTAATTTGAACAAACAAATTATCTGTTACTTTTATAAAAAATGCAATCAATCAATCACGTCTCTTAGTCTCATTATACCATGTTTCTACGTCTGCACTCTCTCTCCTAACAAACTTTCCATCGCTAGTTTAAGTGTTAGACACCCTCTATCATAACTTTTTTAATTCTAATTTTATTCATATTTAATAATTATGTAATATCTTTTTATTAATATTTAATATTTATTATTTTTAAACCAAAATATGTATTACACAAATATTTTATTTAATATCTTCATATAACACATACATAACAATAGAAAAAGGAAAGAAAAAAGGAAAGAAAGTAAGACCATAGCTAATGCCACTCTAATGGTGTAAAAGTCATTAGTTGTCAAGTTCCTAAGTGGACCACAAGATGCATCCAAAAATATAAAATATAACAGAAAAACATAAATGACAAGTACAAAAATCATATGCATGAAAACAACGATGACCTACTCTTGATTTGATTCATATTCTTACAAGATAATTAAATTGCTTGTTGATAAGAATAAAATAAATTAAGAATTTAAATGATAATAAAAGTTAGTCTTAAATCAACCTTTCAACGTGAACAATAATTAAAATAATAATAATAATAATAAGATTTGAAAAACATAAAAGGAGTTGTTACAACAAAATTGATTGTTTAGGGTAAATGTAAGATCCTCTTTTCTAATTCTTAAACTAGCAATAACCATGTCACAACTAAATGATCAACCCGCTTTAGATGGATCGTTCCCGGCTTTCAACTTTAAACTGTTCCTCACGAAATCCGACAACTCAGCTGCAGCAGCACGGCCGAGCTTTAAACAGCTGAAGTAATCATCAACTGTGCAAAACAAGTAAATAAATATTACATTTAAATGAAATTAAAGTATTATAAAAATTGAGTTTACAAGCTGATTATCTGACTAATTATCTGATTACTGCGCTTTGCATCTCCAAACAGAGGTAATCATGTTCGAGTGTGAATAGAAGCGGTCTGATTATTTCATGGTCAAATAGGCTGTTTTGGACTAGGCAAACTGAGAAAAGCTTACTCAAATTGATGATTTGATTCTGATTATTACAAATAAACAATTGGACACTATTTTCTACAGCCTGTTTTGTTACAGCAGATGAGCAGATCAAATTCTAATTGTTTCATATCGCTTAACTTATTTCGAAAAATAGTCGTTTAACACAAAAAAATTACAAATTCGATAAATAAGCATGAAATAAGTGTAAAGAGAAGTGTGGTCTGAGTCTGAGTGATACCTGCCATTACACCATGTGTGACGGATGTAATAATCCCGTGTTCCATAACTTCACCTCCTGCTCCTAATGAACCTTGTGGAAGCACAGAAACTATCGAGTTTGGGAAGACCAAATATATAAATGCCTTCACTTTCTGCAGTTAAAGGCCGAACGTTATTAGAAAAAGGTATTCTACATTTAAATTCCATAAACAAAAAAGTAAAAAAGTAAACACTTATATAGCAGAAAAATCAAGCAAACATCAGAGAGACAAAAAAAGAACCCTATATACTTCAAAATTTTGCAGATAAGCCACAATTTTTGTAAATGTATTTTCTTAACTTATTATGTCGATAACAGCAAAATTAACCTACATGGCATCCACGTCAATAAAAGTAGCCTAAGTGGCATCCATGTCAGCAAAAGTAGCCAATTTCATGTAGAAAGGACCATGTGGTTAAAGATTAGTATGGTAAAGAATTTATTAATTAAAAAAAGTATGGGACTTTTATGCGAAAATCATGAAAGTCCATAGGGCTTCATCTGATATTTGCCTTGGAAAAAAAATACAAACCTCTTCTTCTATCTTGCTGGGGTCGAGTAAAATGTGTCCACTTTCAGCCATACAACAACATACCGCAACTAAAATAAGTAAACCAATATGTAAAATTGTTAAATATGCAACAAATAAAACTAAAGAACTTAGTCATAAGTTCCGATACTTTATCATACCAGCAAGATGCTTTAAAGGAATACCGGCATCTACAAGAGCAGCACCCGCTGCATTTATTGCACACGGAAGGAGCTAAAAGTAAACTCAGTCAAGAAGCACCACAAAAGGTTTTAAAAACTAAAAAGAAAAATATAAACAGTTCAACCACAAAGGATACTGCACCATCATCATTGACAACCTGCACGTGAAGGATAAGGGCAATGGCTGTCAAAAATCCAAGAAAATATATAGTATATCTCGATTATAAGTGAAAAGCTGTATTTGAAATTAACATAATACCCTTTTTTAAAAACAAACTACAAAGATATAGTAATTGTACAAGGATCAAAATTCAATAACGACCCTAAATGTTGACAACCCGTTGCTTATTTTGATAATTTACCTGAATTATAATTGATGTTGTTGTATTAGGATTAACATTCAAAAGACAGATGCTCTGCAAGGTCTTTTTCAGTACCATTTCATACTCCCTCTCAGCTTTCCCTAATCATCAAAGTAGACAAGACAATAAATAAAGTAAATAACACAGACAGAGACACAGACACACGTGTGTGGGTACATAGCAGATACATCTATAAAAATAACTCACCACTTTGCCCTGCTTTTGGCTTCCAAACGACATCAATGCAAGCCTTTTCAGGATTTTCATTCTTCCTAGTTCCAGCTTTCGGTCCGTAAACAGCAGCAATTACCTTTGTGTCACCTGGTACCATAATAAACATCACGTGATATAAACAAACAGATTCAAGTGAAGGTATATATAACAATGGACATAAAATTTCAAGTCGACATAGAAATTCTTGGTAAGCCATTAGAAAACCTTTTCAAATAGGCATACTAATCAATAAGAGTATATGTTAAGACTAAAGAGTAAGTAAATGAAATATCCCTGATGAGAATTGTCATTAAACTTAATTGGAATGTTTCGTTTCTTGATGCTTTTCATGGAAATATTATGTATTCATTCATATAAATGTACATTATTGCTGGTATCGATATTGGTCACAGAAGTTCCATAATTTATCATTACTGAAAGATATTCTTAGGCGTTCAACTAATAGTCAAATGCTTCTATGTTCTATACGAAAACCACTATGCAATAGTCAAATTCTTCTTAAGCATGTAATATTCAACTACTTTGCAGGATCATAGTTTTTACTTCTTGCTGTGAACTTAGTACCATAAACCCAATTAAAATTGCAATACCAGAGATGGAAAAATGGGCAGGACTGATACTTTGCGTAATGGGAATCGAATAATATTTGCAATAATCGGGTTTGGTTGTTAGATAATTAAAGTTTTCCATAAATATTTTGGATCAAATATGATTGCAAAATTTAGATTATATCATTAATATTCTAAATTCTTGAACAAAATGATTTAGAAGGTTTTATGAATAAAATAACGCCTTAGGCGACATTTCATTCATTTCACTCCTTGACCCATCTCCCTTCAAAATCTCTTTATTAAACCCATTAGACAAGTAACATAAACACATTAATAACTAATCACAATCTTGAACCATTCATAAGTATACGGGTCAAAAGAAACCTAGTGTTCTTGAGAATTGAGAAGCATAATTAACAAGATCTTTGTTATAAGTGTGTAACAGCAACATCATTCCCTCTGTACTATGGATATCAAATGTAGATTAGATTTTCTCACCAAAAAGTCAAAATCAGTATAATTTCAAATTTGAGAACCAATTCACAAGACTTAAAAAAAAAGAACAAAAAATGGGAAAATTATCTCCCCTGCACAGAATTAGTTACCACAAAATGAAAAGGTAAGAACTAAAAACAAAACAAATTCACAAGTTTATCAACCCTATCAAGATATACTCTGAATCTTTTGTAATTTTTGAAAGTAAACCAAATTGCAGAACTGAAAAGAGTAATAAAAGAAAGTAGAACAAGTACCCTGAGCCCAACTAGCAGATCCATGAGCACGATGGAGTACACCTCGAGTAGAAGCCACCGGTCTTCGTTGATTTGGGGTCCGCCCATCCACTCTATCAACTTCCATGATCACAGTCGAATTGCCAAAATTGCAATTGGGTATCTACCGGATCCTTGTTAACTTAATCACCAAAATTGCACTTTCGTGAGTTTTCCAATTTAATCAAATAAAGAAGCTAATGTATAATTTTGAATCATGGGGTTACAGGTTTCTTCATTAGCTAGAAATTGCACACATAGTGATTTGATAAACAAAATTAGCAGAAGCATCAACTAAATCAAGCAACAAACTCGAATGCACAGGGAATCGTGCAATACAGAAAGCATTTGAATCGATTTATCTGTAGCGGAGTAAAACCGGGGGTAAGAACACACTATAACTCGCAGCATACAAAAGCAATGAAAGTTGAAGAGACTAATTGCTAACCTGTAAATGGCTTTCTTCGTGCAGTGCATCGATTTCTCGTCAAAGATCGCCGAAGAAGAAGAAAAAAAATAAATAGGGCTTCAATTTGGTTTCCTTTATCTGCTTCCCGTTCTATACTCCCAAACGCTCACCAGGGTTTAGGGTTTACGCTAGAACTGGTAACAAATTTACTCATTTTAGAGTATTTTTTTATGTGGAGGGGTCAATTTCTCGGCTGTTATATGAAATAAATAAATTGCTCCTCATGTAATAAAATAGATTTAGATTAGATAGAAATGAGGTGCAAAACCTGAATAATTAAATAATATTTAATCATGTAATAAATAATATTTAATTATTTAATAAATATTTTAACTTACATATTAAAAAATATGCATAAATAAAACTCAAAAAAATTATATAATTAATAGTTTCAAATTAATTTATTCTAATTTCTTAATCTCTTAATTTTAAATAGTTTCAAATTACAAACTTGCACTCTGTATTTTCGTGTAATTTAACATACTTTATAAGTAGAGACGGTTTTTCTTATTTAATTGTTTTTAATTTTTTTTTTTTTAAAAGAGTTCATTGAAAACAGAAAAATAAAGAAAATGGAAAAAAAGATAAAGAAAGTAGACATGTTATTAAAGGAAAATATATGTTGTCACCGTATCCGTGAATACCGAAAATAGACAACTTATCAGATAGAAATTATTTGATAGTGTTGCATTGCGTGGGTACTATGCTAGTTTTTACTAAAACTTATTTGACGATAACTTAGACCATAGCGGGTTTCCCAAACCATTCTCAACGCAAATGCCATATCAGCTGTCATATCACTTTTTCTTTCTTTTTTCTCTCTTACCCGAAACCCAAGTAACACATAACTCAAACAGCCGAAATATTTTCTCTCTCTTTACTCTTTCTTATACACTCACAAAAACAAAATGTGAACTCGAAGGTCGGGTTGGGGAAGCCGACCACTTACACGAATGGGGGGTGGTAGTGGTGTTCCCGATGGACCCAAAACCAACCTAAACACACCCGAAGGCTTTTGGGAGAGGGGCTACGGGCGGCCTTAGGGATAGAGATATTTATTCAATGATAGAATCAGGAGAGATGTAAGTTAAAGAGAGATTGAAGTGAGGGACCATAGAAGCGATTAAAGGTTAAAGGATAGTCTAGACATTATATATTTCTTTCTCTCTTCCTCCTTTTTGTCGCCCCACCCTCCATGTATATCTGTTTCACAATTTGCAGAACCCCTTTCTCTCACAATCGAAACCATCTTCTACTGTTGCATAGCCTTGCGTCTCCGGCAACCTATAGCGCTGAGGCCACTCCTCCGCTGTTCATAAATCGCCACCGTCCCCGTGTCTTTAGTCGTGTTCATTTTGGTTCGAAGGTAATCTTCGCCGACCCACAACCGTTTTTAGAGATTTCGAAGGAAATAACCCCTGTAATCGTTGCAGTCCATCGATCTGGTTTGAAGGTTTTGAAGGTATTCGCACGCTCCATTGTCATATTACTGCCGCTCAATGAAAAACAAAATTGAAATCTGGATTATAATTCCGATTTATTTGTATTCATAATTTTTTTGATTTGTAAATCGTATTGTTTTATATTGGGAATATTTATCAATCTTTTTTATTATATATCAAATTGTCCTGTTTTTGTTTATGCATACGTATTGTTATGTATGTATGTGTGAAAAATACATGTGCATCAAATTGTGTTGATTTGTATTAAGAAATAACTTCGTGCATCAGATTTCTTTTAATGGATGAATGATTATTGTGCATCATTATTTTTGTACTTGGTTGCATCAATTTGTTTGTCATGTGATTAGCTACAACGTGAATAAAGGATATAATTTGTATGATCAAAAGTTCAAAACTCAAAAGACTAATATGCCACTGATTACTATTTATTAATTAATTAATTTTTATTAACAAATATTTAATTTCTATCAGCTATATATCTTATTAATTTAATGGTTGGAATTTGCCTCTCTCCCATCCCTCCTTAATTCAATCTTTCCTGATCCTAATCATATTTATTCGTATCTATTCATAATACTTTCTTAGATATTTACTAAAGTATTATGTCATGATAAAACCTTGCTATATATAATTCAATCAGGAAACAACAACCCAGTGAAGAAGAAATAGTACATAAATACTTCAATATGTTTGGGATGTTGTCTCGTCAGAAGATTGTCAAGAAATTGTACTCATTGAACGGTTCTTTATATCTACTCCTATTAATTGTCATTTATGATGTTACAAACACTTTTCACATAAAAAAACTTTCTCGTTGAACTTTTTCCTATATCTACAATTCCGGAAGACGTGATCATTGCACTTATGAAATTAATCTATTAATAGAAGGTACAACATCCTTGAATATATATTACAAGTTAACAAAACATAATTTTCTTAATGAACCAATTTCATAAGTTTAATCACTGTGTCCCGAACTCCCATAAACTATAGTCCTTAAAACTAATAGTATGCATAAAATGACTTGAAATTTTTATATACTTCTTTATTTCATATTTTCAAAGTTAAATGATTCAATTTAAGCTAGAGGTCTTTAAACAAAGATTCGTTTTACTTACAATCAGAGGTATAATATTTAATTGCTAATTTTACCTTTTTATATGATCACATTCACATATGATATTGTTGCTGTTGTATGTGTTATTTATTTAAGGTAATGTTAAGAAAGGCTCATGCCTAAATGACCTAAAACATGTATAGAATTTTAAACATGTTTCCATAAGTTCTTTTTCTAGAACAACCCAAACAATATTCTTTGTTATCTCAATCTCCTCACTACTACTAAAGAACAACTTATTAGGCATAGCTTACAATTGATCAATGTATACACCCAAACTTTAGAGCTAACTTTTATTAGGGCCACATATATATACACCTTATCTGCTTACTTCCTGGCATCTGTCTCCCATCATCATTCCACTGTGAATTCAATTCATGGTCCATCTTCAATGTTTGTAAGTCTTACTGATTCTTTTCACCCACTAAAGTCCCTATGTCAGTAAACATGGTAGGCAAGTGACTTCTTTTTCCATGTGATAAATATGTAAAGGCAAATCAACTTTGTCATGCTTTTAAAAAAAAAAGAACTTTGTCATGTTATATATGAGGTGCAAAACCAATTCACACAACCATTTAAAACCTGTTTCTATTCTTAGCCTTACATAACTAATTAATCTGGTACACTCTTGCATTCTATTCACCTATGGCTACCATGACAAAACAAGAAGAAAAGTCGTGCGAAGCAAAAATGTCGAGCATCCTTGAGCGATATAAGGAAAAAGTCTCGGCTCTTCCTAAGAATCCTGATCATAATCTATGTGAGTATGAAGGTTTTTGGTATTGCCATGGCTTTTGGCATGGTTCGAAAGCTGACTTCTCGGTTGAAGCGACTATGGCCTTGCAGAACGATCTTCAAGCTTTACCCACTGATGTTTTCTTGACAAGTCATCCGAAAAGTGGCACCACATGGCTCAAGGCCCTTGCCTTCGCCATTATGAACCGAACCAAGTTCAAAATTAGTAATAATGGTTCTGGTCCAACAAACCCGTTGCTCACGAGTAGTCCCCATGCTTGTGTCCCCTTCATTGAGACGGAGTCTTTCTTGCACAACCCTTCGCATGCCAATGGCCTCATGGCTACTCATATACCTTATACTTCATTACCTAAATCCATCATTGATTCAGATTGTAGGATTGTTTATATATGTAGAAACCCGAAAGATGTGCTCGTTTCTTTCTGGCATTTTTCAAAAAAGTTGAATGATCATGTTTCTTTTCCAGCGAAACTAGATGATGCCTTTGAGCTTTTTAGTAGAGGTATGACTCCATGTGGATCTTTTTGGGATCACGTAATAGGATACTATAAGGCGAGTTTAGAACGACCTGATAAAGTATATTTCTTAAAATATGAGGATCTGAAAGAGGATACGACAAATGAGGTTAAAAAATTGGCTAAGTTCATCGGTCATGCGTTCACAAAAGAGGAGGAATCTGATGGAACAATGCAAGAAGTCATCAAACTATGCAGTTTTGAGAATTTAAGCGAGGTAAATAATTAGGGAAATAAGGATGCAAAGCAAACATCTAAGGTTTTATCCCATGATATCTTCTTTCGAAAAGGCATAGTTGGTGATTCAATTAATTATCTTACAACTGATATGATCCAAATTCTGGACAACATCTCCAAAGAAAAGTTTGTTGGTTTAAATCTCTCCTTTTAAATATGTTGTTTTATGAATAAGGTTCTTTTTAAGTAGTTTTTTTAATAGGTTTCTTATTAAGTATGTTGTTTTATGAATAAGTTTATCTTTGTTTTCGCTATTGTATCTAGTGTACTCTTTATTTTCTTTGAGATTTCCATTTCATCAAGTAATATTTCTTTTGTGTGTTGTTATCTGCTCTATCTACGCCACGATTTACCCAAAATCGAAGTGGAAGAGGTGAGTTCAATCACCTTGCTATACTTTGGTATCGATTACGTTTTTTTCTCACGCACGATACTGATTTCCCCCTCTTGATTTATCCTTCTGCTTAAAGAAATGGAAACACTATATAGGTTTTCTACAATTTTACTTCTTGATTTACGCATACATTCAAATAGGACTAAAATCTGGATATTATATATGTCAATCTGTCTCATATCCTTCTGTCGACATTTTCAAGCATGAATTCTATTTGGAGTTGAAATCAACCATTGGAATTGAGTAGGCTAATGCGAGGGACTAAATTTTTCTTTGTTATTTTTTCTTGAACTATGCAAAGTTATAGGTATAATGCCAGGGACTACGTATTTTACAATAGCTAACAATGAGGAGTGTTTAATTGATCTGGTCATTACGTTGATTCCCGGTATGTAATCTCTCTCAGGTTATGACTAATCATCTCTGTAATCGATCTTCAGTCTATCTCATCTTGTATTGTCTCTAACTTATACGGAGATCTTCTTTCCCTGTTTCCCATTTCCCATTACTTCGTATTTTTTTTAGATTAAGCAACCACGAAGCTTAGATCTTCAATCATATGACTTTTTTCTTTTCCTGCAATGCTATGCTTTTCTTTTGGGTTCAATTCTGCTTCGATCACAACTTGCTTGCATTTACCAGTGCTCTATTTTTTGGATTTTCTTGTCTATTTACAATGTTATCCTTTGTGTTGGTTTTAATCCATCGTAGTTAACTAGGGAAAATGTGATTTGGTTGCTTAATTTGATTGTTATGAATATTGCATATAAAGTGTTTGATGAAATGCTTAAGTCATAAAGGACACATAATAGATGACTTCATTGCATAACCAAGGTAAATGAAATATTTTTGAGTTACTGCTTAATAAGGCAGATGTTTCTGCTTCAAATGTTTCATCACCAGCCTCATTGAAAAATACTTATTTTAACTTTTCATATTTTTTCCTATGTTTGGTTGAATATGATTTAAAAAAAAATTAGTTCATATACAGTTTTTAAATATGATTTAATACTCAATCACTTATGTATGTTATCAAATGCACTCGATAATACCTTGCTTCAGTTTCATGAAAATATGTCTACGATTGTGATCTACCTGTAGGATGTTATAGAATTATATGTTTTTGTTGCTTAAGGTATATGCCAAACATGTGATGCAATTATGTTGGTTGTAATATGAGTTATTTTGTTCCTTCTGGTATAAAACAAATATCATGTATCTTAGCATTTTCCTGTTGATTATTGTATTAATCTTACAATTCTGTAATCTGAACTTTGGGTTTTTGTTTGCCTATCATCTAATTGCTACAGTCAGTTAATTTCCAAATGTCATATATTTATAATGTAAAATTTGGCACACGAACATAGCTATGTTACTTAGAAACCGGCCAATTGGGTCTAAATCGTAACTTAATTATAGATGTTTCTGTTTGCTACAATAAACTAATCTATTTTAGTGATTACTGAATCCACCATTAATCTCTTAGAGAATCTGAATAAGATGGAACTTTATCTTGGATCATCATCAAAGAAATTTCTCAACGTACAATTTCTTCTTGATTTTATTAAAGTATTTGCTGATCTTGGTCCCGTGTTCTCTCGAAACAAATACTTATTTTACGTATTTTAATACATATTTAAGTGTTTCCATAATGTTAATTATAGTTTCTTGATTGTCCACTAGGTGTTTGAAGAAATGCCCCAAGGAAACCGAAGTACCTGATTGTGCCTAATTCTCCACGAAGCAGATAGCGAAATGGTGTTGTTAATATGGTAATTATGTGAACCTTTATAACTAATGAGTTTATCCTTTTATCAGGATGTACATTACTTATTCAATTTAAAATGGTCATTGGATTCAAGCATTAAGGATGTTGATGAAATGCTTAAGTATAAAGGACACGTAGTAGATGATTTCATTGCATAACCAAGGTAAATAAGCTATTTTTGAGTTAGTGCTTAATAAGGCAGATGTTTCTCTTCAAATAATTCATCATTAGCCTCATTGAAAAATACTTATTTTCACTTTTCATCTTTGTTCCTATGTTTCTTTGAATATGATCTAAAACACATTAGTTCATATAGAGTTTTTAAATATGATATAATACTCAATCACTTATGTATATTATCAAATGCACTCAATAATACCTTGCTTCAGTTTCATACAAATATGTCTGCAATTGTGATCTACCTATAGGATGTTATAGAATTATAGTTTTCTTTATTTATAATTATTTTTTTAACTTCTGATCAAGAAACAGACAAGTATTAACAAAACTGGAATCCATATCATTATAAAATTCGGAAACCATATCAATATAAAAAAGGAATCCATATTTTTGTGTCACCAATATTTTCTTTCAATATTTAAAAATCAACCCAATTATTTTGCAAGATTTTGTAAGATTCTATACCTTATTACAATTATTAGTACCCATAATTAGATTTATTTTCAAATTCGAAATTATATCTTATCTTTTCCAAATTTAGTGTATTGCATAATTCTATATAAAGTCCTCACTTCAATCTACAGAATTTAAAATTCGATTTTCTTTCTCCCACCTTCAAGTTCATGGATGCTATTAGTTTCATTAGTGAACTTGATCGGTCAAAAGATGATTTCACTATTAAGGTTCGAATTCTTCGTCTCTGGAAACAACCACTTTTTTCGAACCCATCAGAGACGTATTCCATTGAGATGATTCTTCTGGATGAACAGGTTTGTAAACGTAAGATGTTTAAGACTAAAATTAAAACATACATCTAAGATGCACATTCTTATTTGTGTTTATGATTTATATCTGGTAATTGAACTTATCCTCACATATGTTTATCTTCGCAGGAAAGTAGAATACAAGCAAATGTTCAGAAGAGATACATTTCAAGGTTTGATCATTTACTTGAAGAAGGGGCTGTTATATACATTAAAAATCCTACCATTGCTGACAATGGTGCGAGATTTAAGTATATTGGTCATGCAAACAAAATTTGCTTCTATCACAAGACAAAGGTTACAAAGTGTTCGAATTTTAGTGGGTCTCTTTATGGATTTTCTTTAGCCAACTATTAGTCCTTAATTGATAATGCTCTTCCAGATAATGTAACATTTGGTGAGTTCATAATTTTATTATAAATATCTATACAACAAAAATATACGCCTTTAGGCAGACTTCACATAAAAAATTATAGTAATAATTGTTTATTCTTATATCATTGTAGATGTTATTGGTGATGTTGTTACTTGTGCTAAAGTGGAGAGTATGTCCGACGATAAAGGAAAACGAAAACAAAAAATCACCATGGAGATCCAGGATTTAAAGTTTGAAGATCTAACTTATTTTAATATTTGTTATATTACAGCAGAATATATAATGTGTTTGTTATTTGTTATATTTTTTTGCAGCGGTCATAAGCTTCATTTGACTTTGTGGGATAGATTTGCTCAAGATATGTCTGATTATGTTACTAATCAGACGGAGAAATGTCAAGTAATTATCATTCTCCAGTTTGCAAAAGTCTCCTATTATCGAGGTTTGCATACGAAATTAATAGTTTTTAATTTTATGCAAGTTCGTCGTTGTTTCTTTTCTTTGTATTTAAATTAATTTTATATTCATTTATGATAATGGTATTTTCAGATCGTCCATATGTTTCAAATTGCTACAATGTGAGCCGCCTATTCATCAATTCTGAAATTGATGAGATCAGTACTTTTAGAAACAAGTTAGTAACTCTTATTATATTTCGTATATTTCGTCTTTCAACAGAAAAAATTCACATACGTATATAATTAATCATACTATGCTAATAAACAGTCTGCTTCGTTTACGTGGTGATGATGCACATTCAAGTCATGTGTCGTTAGTTTCGTCTATGTCATATTCATTACATGATGATTTCCTCGTGAATAACGAGTTCAAGAATGTTGCTGATTTAATTGAAGTTCATGAGGTACATTTACTATCTAGGTAATATTAAGTTTGATTTATGAGTGTAAATACTAAATACATATTTATTTTCTACAGGTAAAATCATTTATTATTGTTGGTACAATTAAGTTAGTTCGGAAAGATGTCCCTTGGTACTATCTTGGCTGTGGAAAGTGTACGAAGAAGGTGAAAATAACATACGAGATTCGTGATAAACTTGATGGGTCCATTGAAGAAATTCCAAACTATGAATGCAACACCAAGACATGTAAAGGCAAACTCATTTTTGTGCTCCCAAGGTCTGAATAATTTTACTTTGCACTTTAAATTCATTTTCTGTGCATGTTGATATGTATTTATTTATTTTTATTACATGTCATAGGTTTATGATTCCTTTAAGGGTACAAGATGAAACTGGGATTGTGTCATTGACTTTGTTTGATCGTGAGACAAATAAGATCTTACCAAAATCTCCAAATGATCTATATGAGAAGAATAACGAGGTATAACTGTATATTTGTATACATAATATCGACATCAATATATAAATTTGTAGGTTTATTACTTATTACTTATTATCTTATTTTATCTTCTAGCTTGGTGATAAGGACCTTTTTCCCGAAGAGTTCAATGAGTTAACCGAGAAAAACTATGCGTTCAAAGTTGATGTTACTAAATGGAACTTGGACAATAATTCTCATGTTTATGGCATTTCGATACTAACTAATGATGAGAAGATTATGACTGAGCTGCAGAAGAAAACTAATGTTCAACACGTAATACTTCTCACCTTATTAAACTTATTTTTATGTAACTTATATCACATTTTCTAATTGCATTTCTTTTACTTAGTAAAATAAATATTTTATGCTTACAATACAGATTGCTGAATCAGAATGTTTAGATCTAACATGCTCTGATTTTCCATCTGATAAACATTTGAAGGTTCGTGTATTCGTTACATTAATTTGAAGTTAGAATTTGTGTATAATTACTTTAAATATTTAGTTGGATATAAATCTTTTGATTTGGAAATTAATTATGTTAAATATATTTAGCATTCGTTATGACGTGTATCACAAATATCATTTCATAAACCCAAAATTCATAGTATTACTCAACTAATTGACTAATATAGTGTACTATTTGTGCCAGTTTTTATGTATTACTCAACTAACTGACTAATATAGTGTTCATATTTTTACCAAAAGGATGCTATTTCATGTACCGGCGACAATGCAACTCCGTCCAATGTCGAGAAATGCACTGTATCGAGTCCGTTAGCAAAGAATAAAGCAGTCGACATAGGCATATCTACACCTACGGAGTTAAAACGCAACCTTCAGGATGTGTATGATGAGGATGACACCACAAAGATGTCTGCAACAAAAACTCCAAGAAAAGCAGGTGCACATGACAAACAAGAATCGATGAAGGGTCTTTTAATCCCAAAAAAGGAGAAGTCACTGATGATGGTTCTTTTATATTTATATTATTAGTTAAATTTTATTTTTTAAGACTTAATCGTTTATTAATTCTGGTTGATTGAAAGTTGAAGTGTCAAGAGTTTTTATATTTTTATATGTTTATGGATTTATTTCTTATGTGTTCTTATACACATATCATTTAATCATTTGTTAGTTAAAGGTATTAATGTGTTGAGATATCAATAGTTCCTTTTATGAGGTAACATAAGTTTGGGTTAAAGTTGTTGAACACAAATAATATTTCCCAAATGTTCTATTATGACACGTTAAGTCCTTTTGTGTTCACATATACTTATTAATGTTCACAAAATACTTATTAAAGGTGATATCATTACGTAATCGTGTTATAGAAGCAGAGATCATTTCTGGAAGTAATATTGGAGATCGAACGTTTATCCCAAGAATGCTTTTGACACCTTCGGACAAAAAGGTTCTTTTCAAATTTCAAAGAAGACAATTTCCACTTGCTGTTTGTTTTGCTATGACAATAAATAAGAGTCAAGGTCAATCACTATCCAAAGTTGGTTTGTTTCTAAGACAACCAGTGTTCACTCATGGCCAGCTGTACGTTGCCTTATCGAGAGTTAAAAGTAGAGAAGGATTAAAATTGTTAATTTTAGATAATGATGGTAGACTCAGCAATAAAGCATCCTATGTTGTATACAAAGAGATATTTGGAAATTTATGATTCTGACGATCACTTTCTTATGATGAATAATATTTCTTTGTTACTTAATATATCTACTTATTTATCATTGCTAGATCATTTTAAAATTATCGTTTTATAATAATTTATATTCACTCATTTTAGTTTTTTATCGATCCGTGTAATACACGGGTCTCTAAGCTAGTATATATATATATATATATATATATATATATATATATATATATATATATATATATATATCGGGAGTTTCAAATAAGAACCTTAAATTAAATGAGAATAGAAGACTCAATCACAGTTGGTGTGCGTGCGATATACGTCTCAAGTACGCGAAATGATGTCACGGAAAGGTTTTAATTTGGAATTACTATTAATCTACATAAACGCACACGGGCAGAGCACCCACGTATGTAATATAGGCTATTGGTAAGACCGAAGATTTATCGAACACGGGTAAGCGATAACTGTTGTTACTTTAATCCGAACCTATTGTCTAGCTATCAATAATTATGGGGAAGGATGGAGTTTAACTACAAGGAACATGTAGTTAAAACTAAGACAATATTAATAAATCTAAAAAGGAACAATAACTAAGCAGAAATACAAATTGAAATAAGTAAAATGAAAAACAAGATACCTCGTCATGAATCCTCCAAATCAATATTAATTAGTAATGTTAACTAATCTAGTTATGAAAGACTGATTTAACAAAGATTGTCTTTAAAACATGATTTATCTTTTTAGTGTCAAATATAGATAATCCTGATTTAATCTTTAAATTATTAAAACATTAGTTAGATAAAACCTTGCTTTCCAGGTGTTATCCCGTTTTACTTAAAAGGTTAGTATTTATCTTTTAACGAAATAATATATAAAGTAAATACCATCGTTGGTCAACATCCGGTAAAAAGATATATATTTGGGTATTAAGATAATATATCAGTTCAACACCTCAAGTGGGTCTATGAGCAAATGTCCTTATATACATATACCAAACTTATACGTATCGTACACCTCAAGTGGGTCTATGAGCAAATGCATATAATTATGAGTTTGTTTGAATATATATATGTATAAAGATACAGATATTCTAAGCAAATGGTTTTCCAACATTTACAATGCCGAATACCCGCATGAGCCGATAGTTTTATACAAAATAACTAAATATATGTTTCATTACTTCAGAAATATCATGTCTTTATTAAAATCATTCTAACATAACTTGTGTATAACAACTACATATTTTTACTGATCTGGATTCATCATAACGAGGTAATGAAAAGTTAGTTACTCATTATGACTGAAATACGTGAATACGAAGACATATTTAAGAAAACAAGTACCAATATGTAGATTATAGAAGGAAGATGAATCTTACAGCTTCTGGATCTTGGAACACAGGTACATGCTTCTGGAATGCGTAAATGAACTTGAAATAGCAACTAACGAACATACGAACGTAATCTACGCTAAATATTACATATAGAAACTAAGATTTACTAAACTAATGAGCCTGGGACAAGAGTATACGAGAGTATAGCTCTGGTTATCGAATTCTAGTTCTCCCCTTCAACTGAAACCGAAGGCAACTATTTATAGAGGAAGTTCGACAATTTCTGCGCCGCGTAACGATCCATTTCCGCAGCGCGGAAAATATTCCTGACAATATTCCCTGACGAGATTCGAGGACAAGTTGACAACTTGTATTCTGTTGAAACTGAATTCGTTGGGTCCGCGTCGCGGAAGAAGATAGGGTACGCGGCGCGTAAATTTCTTTTTCATAATATCTCCATCTTTTGCGCGGTGTTTTCTCGTTTTGACGCACGTTATCCATTTTTCCGTAATGTGTACCTGAAATAGCTTTGAAAAAAATAAGAAAGCATTTAAAGCTCATTTTGGCTATATTTTATTTATTTAAAACAGATATTGGCAGATATCAGATATATATTTTATGTATAATTCTGCCAATATCAATTACCCCACACTTAGGATATGCTTGTCCTCAAGCATAACTGTAAATATAATCAAAAACAAATCTTCAAATTTTTAACAAATATAATTAAAGAAGAAATATTAACAAAATTCACATGATTCAGATATTAGCATTTTAAGTTAGGAAAAATATATTCAAATATTTACACGACTTTTGCATTCTCACCAGGTGGTTCACTCTATCACTCAAGTGTATAAGGTTTATTTCGATATAGTGAATCACACAAAATGTCATGAAAATGCAATATTACCATATGCTTGTATCTAAATGAAATCTATACCACTAGAGAGTTTAGAACTGTCAAGAGGACTTTTGGTGTTAAAATGTAAAAGGCTAAGGGTTAAAGGTAGGAAAAAGGGATTTTAAAAGTGGCAAAAAATAAGATTCCAGAGATTAAGTTAATTTTTTTTTTCGAAGCTGCTTTTATTGAACTATTGAACAGGAATATCACAATATTTTTGTTGAGATTACAGTTCATCAAGCTGTAATGGAATCAGAATCTTCTGAATGACAGTTATTCACTCAGGCAATACTGAAGAAAAAAACTACTACTCAATGTATGACAACCTAAAAAAAATAGCTGAAGAAAGGTATGTCAAGCGACTGAAATTTCTCATTTTTCTATTGATTTTCTGATTTTTATAAATTTTTGGGTTCAGCTGTATGCAACGGATAGATCAAAGATATTAACTTTTCATGTCCCACTAATCGGTGCATGAACAACTGAAGAATAAAGGAACACAGAATGAAACTTAGCAGCATATAATTGAGTTAACTAATTCTGGAACTTAAAAATAAAATAGACTAAAAAAATGGGATAAATATGGTTGATGAAATGAAAGGTTAAGGCTCAAAGTGGTTAACTAGGGTATCGAATGCTAAAAATGAGCATTGCGCTGAAAAAGGGTTAAAAATAAAATAAATTAAATAATCTAAAATTGAGATTATTTAAGTTTGAAATAAAAAGGCTTAAAACAACGGGTTTTAAAAAGAAAGACGGCCTCTATCAGTGCAATAGTATAGTTCTCATTTTGGTGGTTTCGATAAGAATTCAGTAACAAGTTCTGAAATATATGCAATTTTAGACATTCTTACAGCAAAAGAATTCAGTGTTTAATGATAACAACTGATAGGCTCAAACACTCAATTTAAGTACATGCTGTATTTATGCTAAGTCGTGAAAATTCGAATAAATTTCTTTTTATGTAATCTTGAAATCATGAAAATTTTTGCTGGAATTTCAAACAATAATTACAAATGCGAAAAATTTCTGATTTGAATTAAGATTAATTTACAGACAAAGCATTGAGAATTTTTGAAAATTTTTAGAAAGGGGTTTTCTAACAACTTTAATGAAAAATATTTTGGATAATAACGTACATCTCTACCCCACACTTAAAACATACATTGTCCTCAATGTATACAAAACATGAAATAAAGAAACTGAGGTAGAGAAAACTCCCTTTGTTTTTGACGATTGGAATTCCCTTTGGATGTGCCAGCATATGGATTCTCAAACAATAATATCTATTCTGAATGCAGACAACTCAAAGCAAACATCATCAATCAAAACGCAATATAAATATGCAAAAGGAGTTATAATACAAACGTTCCGGTGTCAGTACAAACAAAATATAATAATAAACTGAAATCAGTCCATGTCATCATCATCACCTGTCCTGGCACCTGATGTACCAGCCTCTGCATCATGAGCTCGTGGAGGAAAAGGAGTAGAAGGAGTGAAGCCCTGATGCTGAAAATACTCTTGCATAGCTATAGTCATCCACTCCATCGAGCAGCATAGCCACTGTGAATCTCGTTCTAAGGCTGAAAGTCTGGCTGGGATATCCGGAGTGGTTGATTGTGTAGAAGTGTTGCGTGGCCTGACTCTCCTAACAGGTGGCTGCTCTGGAATCTCAGGCTGCTCCATCTCTTCATCAGCCTCTTGCTCTTGTCCACTGACAGGTTCATCATCTAAAATCCTCACACCACCACCAGGAATCCTCTGTATAACAGTCATAGTATCTAATAGAATCTCAGAAAGGATCCTAGGCTGGTAGGCGGTCAAAAGTGGTTCCTCTTCTGCGGTCAAAATGTGATATGATCGGGCTAGTCTAGTAATGAACTGACCACCGCAGAGGGGACTGGTAGGATGGACACCTATGGCTCTACGGCTCAAAAATAGTGCAAGGCTGAATGGTAGATGGCAGTGGACATCGGTGCTCAGAACACACCGCATGAAAAATAAATCAGATAAGGGTACTTTCTCACTGCCTCGGCGGTGAGCAACGGTGGTGGCTATCAAGCGGTGGATAAGACGGTGTATTGGACGTCGAAAACTGCTCTCTAGAGCTCTAGCTGAATAATATACTCCATGGGCGATCTTTCGCCAGAACTCAGCACCGGAAAAGGTAGAGGGATGCCCTCTCAAGGCAGCTGTTAGGAATGGTATAAACTGAGGGTTCTCGGTCTCTTCCCTAGTGTACAAGCCTACTCTCCAAGCAAACTCTCTAATGCTCAACTGCCTCTGCTGCCCTCCCAATCTAAATCGTAGGACAGTCGGATCTATGTAGTCTAGGGAAGTGGCATCAAAGTGGACAGTGGATAGGAACTCTAGAACTAGCTCCCTATATATAGGCTCGTGAATGCTGAAAAGTCTGCGCCAACCATGACAGGTAAATAACACAGGTCCACCCTCGGATCTATATCTATGGCGAAGGTAGCGCTGGATGAGTGGACTCAAGTGTAATCTATCCAAGAGCTCCCAGTCAACTGAGATTCCTATCTCTATAACTCTAGGTAGTAATGGTGCTAACCTAGAAACATACTCTGTGCTTTCGACCTCGTCATCAATAAGAGCTGGGAAGTCTAGCCAGCGGTGTGGAACATGTCGAATCTGAGGTGCGATGGCTGGGGCTCTCCTTTGAGCTCTTGCTCTTCCTCTGGGTCTCTGTGCCATCTGAATACAGTTTTAAATCAGAGAAATACGCAAAATGACCTATGTTATAGGTATGACTATTCTAATGATAATTCCTGTATTAATATTAAGCATGAAAGATAAATAATCAGGAAAAACAGTTTGAAAAAGTCAACAAAAGTCAAAACTAGGTCAAAGCAATTTCCGCAGCGCGGAGTTCTCTGGTTACGCGGCGCGGATCTTGGGACGATGATGAACAGTGCGATTTGCAAAATCAGTCTACCAAACTAGTCCCATTTTGATCTTATACTAGCGATTAAGCAATGGGGACTAGTTTTAATCAGATTCATCCACTAGTTTGAGAGAAATCTGTCCTCAAAGTTTCGATGTTTTAGGGTTTTTCAAAAATCGAATAAAAGCTTTATTTTTCGAGAAATTTATCATGCTAAAACACAAAATAAACAATCCTAATCACTTCTAGCATGCTATTAACTACTAACCCGAGGTCAATCGAACCAAATAAGTAAAATACCTCTCGGATTAGGCCGAAAAACGCAAAAAGGGGGTTTTTGAATATACCTTTGTCGATTACGAGGTACGATGATCGATTTGTAGCCTGAAATCGGTTGGAGTTTGGTCGAGAGTGAATTCCGCGTCGAAGGGTTAGGGTTTCGCGTTGTGTGTATGTGTGTGTTTTGAACATAATTTGGGGTTTTATTTTAAAAACCTGTTCGAACAAACTATGCTACGAACAAACAACACTCTTTGATATGTGACAAAATGACAAGGAACAATACGGATAAAACAACTATGCTACGAACAAACAACAAAACAATATAAACAAGCTACATACTATTTGTACGGTATGTAAGCGAATAGTTTAACGCTTTGAAATGCGGAATCTTTTAGAGTAAGATCTTCAAGACTAATTATTGACAATATGAAAGCAACTTTAATTATAATAAGCAGGAATAGATTATACCTTAGTGCGGTTTTGAATGTGACTTACTTACTTGGAGTTTGACAAAAATACTTAACCATCTCGCTAGCATTGCTTTTCGACCTGATTATCTTTTCAGCTTTTAGCTTAAACGGATCATCCCTTAATGTACTAGCGTAGTCAGATTGTGATATTGTCAGCAATTCCTTGTAAGACTTTGATTGTATAGGCACATCATATTTTCAACATTATCCTACTTTTCTCGCTCTCTGTTTGATTGCAGAGCGTGATGTTTTCTACAGAAGTTTCTGTAGTTCTTCTAAATTGTTTCATATTTTGTCCTTCTCTGTCAATAATTTCTACTCTAACATTTAAAGGCAAATTAGTGCGAAAATAAAAACAGGAAAGTAAAGCAAAAGATCCTACTGAAAGCATTTCCAGTTCTTTTCCGTCTCCCGGTAAAAGACGAATGTTTCTTTATTATCAAAGAAACTCAGACTGAAGCATCAGTACCTCAGTTGGTTCATTTTCAAGTGGAATGCCTAAATAGTGTTTCACACGGTGACCATTAACTTTAAAAATGTTACCTTCAAAGGTTACCAAATCAACGGCACCATAAGAATATGATTTATGCACTACATAGGGACCAGTCCATCTTGACTTTAATTTTCCTGAAACAAGCGAAGACGAGAATTATACAAAAGAACACGATCTCCCGGCTGGAATTCTCTTTTGTCCTTCAGTCGGCTATCGTGGTATTTCTTTGTTCTTTCTTTGTATATTTTTGAATTCTCATATGCTTGTAGCCTTAACTCATCGAGTTCATTCAAATCGAGCAAACGCTTTTCTTTTGAAGTCGAAACATCGAGATTTAGCTTTTTAAGAGACCAATATGCTTTATGTTCGAGTTCAACTGGTAAACGACATGCTTTGCCATAAACCAACCTATATGGTGTAGTACCAACAGGTGTCTTATATGCTGTTCTGAATGCCCAAAGTGCATCATCTAGCTTATCGGACCATTCTTTTGGATTATTACCCACGGTTCTTTCCAAAATTCTTTTTAATCCTCTGTTTGTAACTTCGACTTGACCACTCGTTTGTGGATGGTAAGGTGTAGAAAACCTATGGGTTACCCCATATCGTTTCAATACCTTCTCAAGCTGTAAATTACAAAAATGAGTGCCCCGGTCACTGATTAGTGCTTTTGGGGTTCCAAATCGAGAAAATAACTTTTTTAAGAATTTTGAAACCACCCTTGCATCGTTGGTAGGCAAAGCTTGTGCTTCTGCCCATTTGGAAAAATAATCAACCGCTACAAGGATGTATTTATTTCCATGTGAGTTTGGGAAAGGTCCCATAAAATCAATACCCCACACTTCAAATATTTTAGTTATTTGAATGTTATTCTGAGGCATTTCGTTTCTGGCAGAGATGTTTCCTGCTCTTTGGCAAGCATCGCACGATTTGACATAAACAAAAGCATCTTTAAAAATGGTTGGCCAATAAAATCCTGAATCTAAGATTTTCTTAGCAGTGTATCCAGGTCCATTATGACCACCAGTAGGTCCTTTGTGGCAATGATCAAGAATGCTTTTTGCTTCGGTCTTACTTACACATCTTCGAATGATGGAATCAGATCCTATCTTGAAAAGATAAGGATCATCCCAAAAATAGTGTTTCAGATCAGAGAAGAATTTCTTCTTCTGTTGATAAGTGAGTCCTTTTCTCATGACTCTTCCTGCTAGATAATTCGCGAAATCGGAGAACCAAGGAGTGTCATCAACAATTGATAAATTCAAAAGGAATTCATCAGGAAAAGTATCGTGAATAACGGTTTCATCGAGAACTTCTAAGGTCGGATTATCAAGCCGTGAAAGATGATCTGCCGCTAAGTTTTCTGTACCTCTTTTGTCACGGATTTCGATATCAAACTCCTGAAGTAGGAGTATCCATCTAATCAATCGAGTCTTCGCATCTTGTTTAGCGAACAAATACTTAAGAGCGGAATGATCAGTAAAAACCACTGTTTTTGATAAAATCAAGTAGGATCTAAATTTATCAAAAGCAAATACGACTGCCAAGAGTTCTTTTTCAGTTACAGTGTAGTTTTCTTGTGCATCGGTTAAGGTTTTACTTGCGTAATGGATTGGATGAAATCGTTTTTCTTTTCTTTGTCCTAAAACAGCACCTACTGCATAGTCACTAGCATCGCACATTATTTCAAATGGTAAAGACCAATCAGGGCTAGCAAGTATAGGTGCATTTATTAGTTTCTGCTTTAATAAATTAAACGAAGTTAAACATTCGGGAGAAAAACAAAAAGGAGTATCCTTTTCCAATAGCTTAGTCAAAGGTTTAGATATTTTTGAAAAATCTTCAATGAACCTTCGATAAAAGCCAGCATGGCCAAGGAAACTTCTAATGGCTTTGATATTAGTCGGGGGAGGTAATTTTGCAATAATGTCAGTTTTAGCTTTATCAACCTCAATTCCCGAACTAGAGATTTTATGACCAAGAACAATTCCCTCGCGTACCATGAAATGGCATTTTTCCCAATTTAACGCGAGATTAGTGTTCTCACATCTTGACAGCACTTTCTCTAAATTCTTAAGACAAGAATCGAAAGAATTTCCAAAGACTGAGAAATCGTCCATGAAAATTTCAAGACCATCTTTAAATAAGTCATGAAATATTGCTGTCATGCATCTTTGAAAAGTAGCAGCAGCATTACATAACCCAAAAGGCATCCTTCGATAGGCAAAAGTACCATAAGGGCATGTAAATGTGGTTTTCTCTTGATCTTCAGGAGCAATCGGGATTTGTAAATATCCAGAGAAACCATCAAGAAAACAATAGAACGAATTTCCTGCTAAACGCTCTATCATTTGATCTATGAAAGGAAGAGGATAATGATATTTTCTTGTGGACTTGTTGAGTTTCCGATAGTCTATACAAACACGCCAACCAGTAACTGTACGGGTTGGAATCAGTTCATTTTTATCATTTAGCACAACGGTCATTCCTCCTTTCTTTGGGACTACTTGAACAGGGCTAACCCATGGGCTATCCGAAATTGGATAAATCAAGCATTCATCGAGTAGTTTGATTACTTCTTTCTTGACTACCTCTTGCATGTTAGGGTTGAGTCTTCTTTGTCTCTGTACACATGGCTTGTAATTTTCCTCCATGAAAATTTTATGTGTACAAAAAGAAGGATTAATTCCTTTTATATCTGAAAGCTTCCATGCAATAGCAGTTTTGTATTTTCTTAATACTTGTAAAAGCTTAGCTTTTTCTTCTTCTTTAAGATCAGATGCTATGATCACAGGTAATTTCGAATCTTTCTCAAGGAATGCATATTCCAAGTGAGAAGGAAGTTCTTTTAACTCAAGAGACGGGGGTTCAATAACAGATGGTTTTGATTTGTTAAGTTCAGTTGTTTCAAGAGTTTTGAATGCTGCGGAATCGGAATTATCATTATTTAAATCCGTATCTTCAGTTTTATCACAATTGTCTTGTGATTTTTCAAAGAATTCAGATACTTGATTCACATTATGACATAGCGATTGAGTTTCGAAATCATATTTTTGTATGAAAGATGGAATTGGATTTTGAGCACATTGGTCAAAGATATCGACAAGATAAAGAACATTGTCTTGAGAAGAGGAGTGTTTCATCGATTTGTTAATATCGAAAGTAACTTCCTCATCATCAACTTTCAAAGTTAATTTTCCACGGCAGACATCGATCACAGCCCCGGATGTGGCTAAGAATGGATGACCTAATATAAGGGGAATATTGGTATCTTCATCCATATCTAATATGACGAAATCTACAGGAAAGATGAAATTTTGTACTTTAAGCAAAACATTTTCCACTATGCCTTTTGGAAATTTAATTGATCTGTCTGCTAACTGAATTGACATTCTGGTAGGAATAGGTTCACCTAATCCTAATCTTGCATATACAGAATAAGGCATCAAGTTTATGCTTGCACCTAAATCTGCTAATGCATTAGTAACAGATAGATTCTCAATAAGGCACGGAATTAAGAAATTTCCTGGATCGGACTTTTTGATTGGTAACTTATTCTGAAGAATAGCAGAACATTCTTCATTTAAAGTTACAGTGGAAAGATCTTCCAACTTTCTTTTATTACTCAGAATATCCTTCAAAAACTTTGCATACTTTGGCATTTGAGATAGAGCTTCAATAAATGGAATATTAACATGGAGTTGTTTAAACAATTCCAGGAATTTCCCATACTGAGCTTCCATATTTTCTTTTGCTATTCTTTGAGGATAAGGAATTCTTGGCTTGAATTCTGGAACTGAAGGTTTTTCTTTGACAACATCTTTATTATCCTTTGGTTCTTCTATTTTCTCTTCAAGAATTTCCTTTTCAGATTCTTTGGATTTTGTGGGATCGAACGGCGGTTTCGTGGTTGTTCCACTCCGTAATGTTATGGCATTAACGTGAGCATTTGGATTTTTCTCCGTATTACTCGGAATTGAACCAGATGGTCGTTCAGCTAACATTTTCGAAATTTGTCCTAATTGATTTTCAAATGTTTTTAACGAGGCATGTTGATTTCGAATGTCAGTTTCAATTTGTTGAAAACGTGTTTCTGAAACAGAGACAAATTTTTCAAGAAGATTTTCCATATTGGAAATTTTGTTGGAAATCAGATTAGAATTGAATTGTTGATTTTGATTTCCAAACTTTTGGTTTGGTCTAGGTTGGAATTGATTTTGAACCGGACCTTGATTAGGGTATGGTGGATTTGGTTGTATCGGAGGTCGGTTTCCAGGGGGTGATGGATTTGAACTTGCAGAAGCATTTCTGTAATTGAAATTTGGATGATTTCGGTTACTTGGATGGTATGGTGGATTATAGTCGAATGTATTGTTCTGTGGTCTTTGTTGAGAGCTTATGAAGTCTACTTCTTCTTGAGAAGCATACACATTGCCATTTTGACAATCTTTGCTTGAATGGGGTCCTTCACAAAGGTCACAAAGAGTTTGAATCGAGTTAACCTTCATGCTATCAACCTTTTTAGATAATGCCTCCACTTGTGAAGATAGCAGCTTGCAGGATCAACTGGAATTATCCCCGATGATTTGGGTTGCGAACCTCTTGGAGATTGCCATTGGTAATTATTCATTGCCATCTCCTCGATGAGTTCATAAGCCATTTATGGGGTTTTGCTCGTAAGAGCTCCTCCTGCAGCAGCATCAATCATTTGACGAGCTTCATTGGACATCCCGTTGTAAAAAGTGTGAACTTCTAACCAAGGGGGTAGTCCATGATGTGGGCATCTTCTAAGAAGATCTTTGTATCTTTCCCAAGTGTCATAAAGCGATTATCCTTCTTGCTGACTAAAGGATGAAATATCATTTCGTAATTTGGTCGTTTTCGAAGGTGGAAAATATTTAAACACAAATTTTTCGGCCAAATCGTTCCATGTAGTGATGGAACCAGCTGGAAAGGAATTAAGCCAGAGTTTGGCTTTCTCCTTTAATGAGAAGGGAAAAAGACGTAATCGGATAGCATCATTCGAGACACCATTTATTTTGAAAGTATCACAGATTTCTAAGAAACTTGAGATATGATCATTGGGATTTTCATTCGGAAGTCCATGAAATAGAACTGAGTTTTGAAGCATTTGAATGACATTAGGTTTAATCTCAAAGTTATTGGCATTAATGGTTGGTCTGATAACACTTTGATGAATAGAATTGACATCGGGTCGCGCATATTCACCGATTGTTCTCGTAACTGGCGGAGGTGGATTTTCAGCCATTACGGTTCTTCTGCGTGAGTTTTGCAGACGACGATGAAATTCACGTTCAGGTTCAGGAAAATGATTAACAATTTTAGCGGACGAAGAACGAGTCACTTTTAAAATATTTTTATGTTTTGCTACTTAAAAGAGTGGCCAGACAAGTCGATTGGTAGGCAGGATCCTTTCGGCACCTTTCGGTTTAAAACCTTTCAGAAATCCAACAACCTAAACCAATTCCGTTATTCTAGACACCACTTAATCAAGTAGTTTTGTTGAGTATTTTAATTAACAAGTGCTAAATCAATAATTCAAATAATTTTACAACAGTATCAATAATTTTCACCGGCAACGGCGCCAAAAACCTTGGTGTGCGTGCGATATACGTCTCAAGTACGCGAAATGATGTCACGGAAAGGTTTTAATTTGGAATTACTATAAATCTACATAAACGCACACGGGCAGAGCACCCACGTATGTAATATAGGCTATTGGTAAGACCGAAGATTTATCGAACACGGGTAAGCGATAACTGTTGTTACTTTAATCCGAACCTATTGTGTAGCTATCAATAATTATGGGGAAGGATGGAGTTTAACTACAAGGAACATGTAGTTAAAACTAAGACAATATTAATAAATCTAAAAAGGAACAATAACTAAGCAGATATACAGATTGAAATAAGTAAAATGAAAAACAAGATACCTCGTTATGAATCCTCCAAATCAATATTAATTAGTAATGTTAACTAATCCAGTTATGAAAAACTGATTTAACAAAGATTGTCTTTAAAACATGATTTATCTTTTTAGTGTCAAATATAGATAATCCTGATTTAATCTTTAAATTATTAAAACATTAGTTAGATAAAACCTTGCTTTCCAGGTGTTATCCCGTTTTACTTAAAAGGTTAGTATTTATCTTTTAACGAAATAATATATAAAGTAAATACCATCGTTGGTCAACATCCGGTAAAAAGATATATATTTGGGTATTAAGATAATATATCAGTTCAACACCTCAAGTGGGTCTATGAGCAAATGTCCTTATATACATATACCAAACTTATACGTATCGTACACCTCAAGTGGGTCTATGAGCAAATGCATATAATTATGAGTTTGTTTGAATATATATATGTATAAAGATACAGATATTCTAAGCAAATGGTTTTCCAACATTTACAATGCCGAATACCCGCATGAGCCGATAGTTTTATACAAAATAACTAAATATATGTTTCATTACTTCAGAAATATCATGTCTTTATTAAAATCATTCTAACATAACTTGTGTATAACAACTACATATTTTTACTGATCTGGATTCATCATAACGAGGTAATGAAAAGTTAGTTACTCATTATGACTGAAATACGTGAATACGAAGACATATTTAAGAAAACAAGTACCAATATGTAGATTATAGAAGGAAGATGAATCTTACAGATTCTGGATCTTGGAACACAGGTACATGCTTCTGGAATGCGTAAATGAACTTGAAATAGCAACTAACGAACATACGAACGTAATCTACGCTAAATATTACATATAGAAACTAAGATTTACTAAACTACTGAGCCTGGGACAAGAGTATACGAGAGTATAGCTCTGGTTATCGAATTCTAGCTCTCCCCTTCAACTGAAACCGAAGGCAACTATTTATAGAGGAAGTTCGACAATTTCCGCGCCGCGTAACGATCCATTTCCGCTGCGCGGAAAATATTCCTGACAATATTCCCTGACGAGATTCGAGGACAAGTTGACAACTTGCATTCTGTTGGAACTGAATTCGTTGGGTCCGCGTCGCGGAAGAAGATAGGGTACACGGCGCGTAAATTTCTTTTTCATAATATCTCCATCTTTTGCGCGGTGTTTTCTCGTTTTGACGCACGTTATCCATTTTTCCGTAATGTGTACCTGAAATAGCTTTGAAAAAAATAAGAAAGCATTTAAAGCTCATTTTGGCTATATTTTATTTATTTAAAACAGATATTGGCAGATATCAGATATATATTTTATGTATAATTCTGCCAATATCAACAGCCGTCCAATTCCCCTCCTTCAATGTCATTGCCCACCCATGAATTCCTCACATGCACCCTGCCACACTCGATTCCCTCACACTCTCCATCCATGAATTCCACTTACAAAATCAACGGCTAAGATTTAGTCTCTCATTCTCAATTAATTTCTCATTCTCATTTGAACCTTCCCATATATGTATATATATATATATATATATATATATATATATATATATATATATATATATATATATATATATATATATATAGGGGAGAGTTCAAACGAGAACTATTTTTCGTACGAGAACTGCGAGAACCAATCTCAGCCGTTCCTTGAATATGGGAAGTTCATGGATGGAGAGTGTGGAGGGGATCAAGTGTGGCAGGGTGCATGTGAGTAATTCATGGGTGGGCAATGACATTAAAGGAGGAGGAATTGGACGGCTCAGATTGGTTCTCGCAGTTCTCGTACGAAAAACAGTTCTCGTTTGAACTTTTGCCTATATATATGGGTTCATGCGAGAACCGTTGTTAGTGCGAGAACCGCGATAACCAATCTCGGCCGTTCCTTGGATATGGGAAGTTCCATGGACGGTGAGCGTGGAGTGATAGAGTGTGGCATGGTGCATGTGATGAATTCATGGGTGGGCAATGACATTGAAAGAGGGGGAATTGGATGGCTCAGATTGGTTCTCGCGGTTCTCGCATTAACTTTTTCCTATATATATATTATTTATATATATATATATATATATATATATATATATATATATGAATTCCTCACATGCACCCTGCCACACTCGATTCCCCCACGCTTTCCATCAATAAATTCCACTTACAAAATGAACAGCTGAGATTTAGTCTCACATTCTCAATTAATTTCTCATTCTCATTTGAACCTTCCCATATATATAGGGGAGGGTTCAAACGAGAACTGTTTTTCGTACGAGAACTGCGAGAACCAATCTCAGCCGTTCCTTAGATATGAGAAGTTCATGGATGGATCCGGAGAGCATAGAGGGGATCAAGTGTGGCAGGGTGCATGTGAGAAATTCATGAGTGGGCAATGACATTAAAAAGGGGGAATTGGACGGCTTAGATTGGTTCTCGCAGTTCTCTACGAAAAACAGTTCTCGTTTGAACTTTTGCCTATATATATATATATATATATATATATATATATATATATATATATATATATATATATATATATATATATATATATATATTATACAATAATAATAAATACAAAACCAAACTTATATACAAAATCAATCTTTATTTTTTAGATTATTGCGATTGCACATTCGATTAACATCAAGCGCATATTCGATTGAAAAAAAATGTATATGCGGTTGTAATCTTAACCATTAATCATCCAAATATAATTAACTGTCACACAAATGCAATTATCCGCCTAGATACAATTTTTTTATTCTTCACATGATTTTATGCTTTTACATTTACATATATACATTTATCTTTCTTTCTTTTTCCAACACTTTCTTTCTTAACTGTAAGCATGTCTTTTTTCAGTAATTTTATAATAATAAGCTAAGTCTTTTTTAAAAGTAGCTTATTAGCTCATAAGTCATAAGTTATTCCAAACACTTTTTTCACTAATAAGCTTAAAAGTTAAAAAACTTATAAACTAAAAAACAAAAAAGTTTAAGCTCAACAAAATAAGCTTACTCAAACATCCCCTTATAAAATTAATACAAGTATCAAAATTAAGAACATAAGATAAAAAAAATAATAAGTAAATTCCATAGATTCTTACTAATATAAAAATAAAGTAATAAGATTTAATATGATAGATATATAAATTTTCTTTGATATATGATTAGTTGACAGATATAAAACCTAATATATTTTATATTCTGATTGGCTATTTGCAAATGTTATGTACGTAATAATATCATATAATCGAGACCTTAGAAAGTTCAACAATTTATGTAGAATACTAACAATATAAATATGAGAATTTTAGGAAATAGAAAGAAAGATAAGTAATAAAAGCGTATAAAAATGTATATAAGAGGTGCGTCTTATTTTTAAACAAACTACATTAAAATATAACAAATTTTGGTTAAGCTACTATTGATAGCAAACCTACTTTTTTTTTTAATTTATAATTCAAATGCTATTCAAGATATTATTTGTGTTCTTGAATCTGTATATCTAAACCAAGAACAAAACCCATAAATTAACCAAATATGTTCAAATCTAAACCAGTATGTTTAAATCATAAATTCAAACCTAATCATAGATCTGATATTCAAGAAACCCATAAAAAATTAACCCTAATAATTGATTGTAGATCTAAACAAAACAAAACAAAAACACACAAAAATGATGGTAATATAATCTGAAATCAACCATGAATATTATCCTAGATCTACACAAAGAATCTAATCAATCCATGATAAATAAAGCATCAGAGAATGAAGAGGAACCCATCTTAAGCTGAAATCACACACGTCAAATTGTATAGATGAAATATAATCAAAAAATAAATTTGAACAATCAAGATTTTAAAATCAAAGAACCCGAATCATAAAAAACCCTAACTTAAAAACCAAATCGCAAACACTTATACATCTAAACCAAGACAAAACCTGGAATGAAGCATTTGAGTCGGCGGTGGTTGTGGTGGTTTAAAGAGGCGGCAACAGTAATCTGGAAGGCGGTGGTGGTATACGAAGCAAATAACCCGGGAAGTTTCAGATCCGGTCTCGGTGATGGTGGTAAGCGACGCAAGAAACCCTTTTGAATCGTCGGCGGTTGTGGTGGTTTTGACATGACGACGATGGTGGATTTTGAAGGTTTGCCTAGGGGAGATGAAGGGAAGGAGTTTGTATAGATCTTCAAAGGAATTTCATACATTTGAATAAAAAAAATCATAAAAATAAAAATATCCGGTTGTTTACTGGTTTTTATAGGTACTTGGATACAATAGGAGTTATAAGAAAGTTGATTGTATTTTTTTTTAAATTTTAAGGTCACTGTATACGATGGTAACTTAGCAAAAATTCATTGTATTTTGATGCAGTTTGCCGATTGATTTATACGACATGTATACTATTCATTGCACATGCTTTTTTAATTACAAGATAAGAAGATTACTTACAAGATAAGAAGATGGTAGAGTTTTAAATGGATTCATCCATATTTATAATATTTATAATGCACTTATAAACATATTGTTATGCATTTCTAAAGAAGAAGATTGGAGTTGTAATTTTGTCAACTTTATGATTATAATAAAATATATAAAATTTGTTTTATAATTTCCTAATTTAAATTAGGATCATCAACTTCTACAATTAAAGGATAATTAAATCGCCAATCGTCTATAATAAAATACGTCATATAATATAAAATCATAATAAAGTTGTCATTAAGTGCAAACTTAATAGAATGCGACTAAAGTATTCTAGGCTCTTGATTATTACGAAGTAAATGATATTATATTACATTGCTTGTAAATTGGAGTTTTATAATTACAGGATGATCTTGAATCAGTTCGAAGTAGTTTCTATCAAATCTTCAAGCAGCAGAATACACGTTAAAAGCTTTAAATCATGTGTTCAAGTAGTAATAATTAAGTAGCACACTATCACATGAATTCTAGATGATGGAGACACTAATGTGGCTTTGGCCCAGTGGTACCCCCACTCGCAAATGCCTGGGACCCGCATGTGGTGGAAATTGGATAAGCATCCTGGGTTCGATCCCGAGCCCATGCGTGGATTTCAGGACAGAGTGTTAGCCTGGGTCGCTCCTATGGGGTCCGGCAGCGTCGGTACTACGGTACCCGGGGTTAGGATGTCTCCGCCAAAACACATCTTTTGATATATTGTTTGGCCGGTTTAATTATAATATTTTACGCACATTAATTAAGTTTCTGTAGTTGACACGCCCTTTTTGTGGACTTATATATAAATGAATATATCACCTAACACTCATGAATAATTCACACAAACTTGACACTTATATGACTTTCCAGCTTAGTTAAAAATAGTAATTAATGTTCGTGCATACTTACTTTTGAGAATACTTGAAGAAATATAGTAATTAATGTTCTTATAAAAATAGCAATTATATGAGTAGATAGCAAGAACTCGAAGAAAACGTGTTACCTTTATTTTACTGTAAAATGATTTAACGAAAAACAATCATTAAATTAAAAATATTGAGATTAAATGATTTTTTAATATTAAAGAAAATAAATTAATGTAATTGTGAGATAAAAGTATCTTCGTTACGGGATTTGGTAGAAGTTTTGAAGAAGACACCTACTTCTTAGGGAGTACAGTATGTGTGATCATATAGGACTTACGTTTTAGAAGGGTTTAAACTTTTATATAAATATATTATATGTACATATAATGGGTATCATTTTTCAAAATTCAATTATTAAAATGGATACTAAACATCCTATATTAAAATAATTATGTATAATCTCAAAATACATATAAGGTATTTGAGTTTGATGACATATTGTTACACGGTGAAACTATTAAACCTACCGATGTGTTAAATATCTATCACAAGCCAATTGTTTGCTTAATTATACGATTATTACATGTAGAGTCTTGTTGACTATTCCATTGACGTTGACATTTGCACAAACAAGTTTTTCAAAACTTTTGTTGAAATCTTACTTACGATCCATAATGTCACAAATAGATTGATAACGATAGCTTGAAGAATATTGCTTACGAACAGTTGATTTATAACTTTGCTTTTAATAATGCTAGGAAAACTTCACGATTCATATAACTATGTAATACAAATTACCACCGTCAATATATTAGAGAATATTCCCTATGACTACTACAAGTACTAACCCACCACATAGAGGAGTCCTCAATATGTTCATCAACATACATACACAGAGGAGTTCTTGAATGTTCTTAAACCACCACCATCGATACACATTATAGACCACAGTCACTTTTTATTATCGAAATAAAGCTCTAATCAACTATTAATTGTAAAAAACAAAAAATAAACCCTAATCTACACGTATTATTCAAATAAAAAACCCACCAACACAAAACTTAAAACTTAAAACATTAATCGAGCACAAAAGCCTTGACTTAATAGAAGAAACGTAAACATATATAAACATAATAAAAACACTAACTGAAAGCAAGAAAGTAGAAGAAACGACGTTCTATCGGGAAAAAAAGCAATTGAAAATCTCGATGGCGGTGTTGTCGGAAATGACGTTGTAGATCTTGATGGTAGAGAAGGGAGCAAATCTTTGTCTAGATCGATTAGCAAACTAAAATAGAAAAGGATAGAGAAGAAGCAACCGCTTATTTGTAAAAAAACAATGGCGATAAACTAAAAGAGTAAATAATGTGTAACGTTAATATTATATAACTTAGATAATATTATATTTATTATAGAGTACTTAAATCAGCAAAATATTGAATACTTGATCTATCATTTATTTAAAATGAACTAATAAATACGAGTGGTAAAAAGGTCTTTTGGCACGGTGGGTACGTGGGAGATATGGAGATATTATAATACCTAACAATTTCAAACCTAACAATTTCAAGGAAAGAAACTGAAAGCGGTGTTAAATAGCGTGAGCTGTGTATTAATAACAAAGTAGTCAAACAGCTCAGTGGTAAGGCGTTCTTATTTGTTCAAGTTCGAATCTTGGCAGCTCTCTTTTTTATTTGAATTGTTATTGAGGGGGCCCATTAAGTTTAATGATTTTATCCTGTTCTTTGAATTGTTATAGAGGGGGCCCATTAAGTTCAATGATTTTATCCTGTTCTTTGAATTGTTATAGAGGGGGCCCATTAAGTTCAATGATTTTAAGAATAATAAGAAATTAACCCCTTAAAAATTTAAACTCTATGCCTAAAGTTTATGAATGTTGTAAAATTTTTATAATATTACAAATCTTAAAGTATAGTGATCAAGGTGATTGATTTCATCTCAATAACTACACAAGTCATAATTTATTTTCTAAATATTTATCCTTTTTCTAACAAATTCATAGTTTACAAGGTTGGCATGTAGCATTGTTATTACTAATTTAACTTATAATTACTAATTTAACTTATAATTACTAAATTATCTTATAATTACATCTCGGTAATTTATTTTCATAAATGTTCGGTTAGTTCATGACAAAGTTTGTAATGACCTTTTTTTTTCTTTAATTTATTTCAATATTACTTTAAACTCAATTTCAATTAAACTGTTAAACTTTTTATAATATTTTAACTTTAAAGTTGGTTTTTATAAATGATTTAACTTTTTATAAAATATAATTAATATATTAACTTTAAGCATTAAAGTTTAAGTTTAGTTTTATTAACCAATAAACTTATATTTTATAATAGATTTTATGTAGGTATGTATCATATTATAGTTTGATTGTTAGGTTAAGATGTAAATACATCGTTATAGAACAAATTTCTGGGAAAAAAATATTCTTAAATGGATGTTATTAATTATATTTTACACACTAGCAAATAAGATTTTTATTAATATATTATCATTTAGATTAACTAATCCTATAATTTATTATGTTAAAAATATTAGATATGTAAACCTACGCAACGCGCGGGCTATAGAATCCTAGTTAGGATCAAATGATTTCTCACAAGTGGTGTAATAAGATAACAATAAATATAGTTGAATTTATGTATTCAACAAATCTCACGCAAGCTATCTTTTATATTTTAATAGATTTCACGGTTCCACATGATATTTTGGACAACGTGTGGCATTGATCATATACATCTGATTCCGGAAGAAATTACACGCTTACATTTTTATCATTTTCTATTAAACAGATGTATAACTTTCTAAATTTTACGTATTCATATTATGTTCGCACATAATTTAAGTAATATTGTTAATTTTATGCGTTGATTATAGGTCGGAGTGATAGGAGTGTATCATGCTAGGGATGCAAATGAGCCGAGCTACTCGTGAGTTATTCGAGCTCGGATCGTTAAAAGCTCGAAACGAGCCGAGTCTTAATGAGCTCGAGCTCGAGCTCGAGCCTAGATTAAAGCTCATTTAATAAACGAGCCGAGTTCGAGCTCCAAAAATTGGGCTCGCGAGCTTAAACGAGCCTAAACGAGCTCCACATATAATATATTTTATATTTTATATGTTTAATTTTTAATAATTATATATATCATTTTTAAAAAAATATTAAAATTATACCCGAGCCTAAACGAGCCTAGCTTATACGAGCCTAAACGAGCCGAGCCCGGGCTTCATAAATATTAAACGAGCCGAGCTCGAGCTAAACATCATAAGCTCTAAACGAGCCGAGCTCGAGCTCGAGCTTAAAAAATCCTAAACGAGCCCGGCTCGATAAGTGTCTGGCTCGGCTCGGCTCGGCTCGGCTCGTTTACATCCCTAGATCATGCTAAATGAGCTTAAGCATTTATTAGACATTTAAACATTAGTCTTATATAATATAGTGTCGTATTAGATAGAACGAGAATACTAGATTAGATATTAATATAAAATAACACAGTCTGACTGTATGATTAGGTGGATAAAGGTTTCTTAGACTATCCGCATCCATGGAGTCTTCCCGTTGGGTAGTGCTGAGGTGGAAGGGTGAACCCAATGGGAACACCATCACCCCTCATTGGGTAGACTTGAGCTCCCAACCCATCTAGTCTACAAACCCAATTACAAAGCCACCGGGTTCCATTTTTTTTTTCTTTTTTTCATTTTCCCATCTCTCTCTACTTACATATATACAACAACAACAACAACAACGTTACCCAATCCCGCAAAAGCGGGGTATGGGGGAGGTAAAAGCGTAGACAATCATACCCCCACCAAAAGTAGAGAGATTGCTTCCTGTAAAGGACCTCCGGCCACAAAGATAAGAACAAGAAAATACACACACACACACACACAAAAAGGAAAAGAAGAATAAAAAAGTAAAATAAAAACAAAAAGTAGAAAAGAAAGTAGCAGTAAAAATATATATATATATATAATAATAATAGTAAATATATATGACTAAACCCTAAGGCTCTAAACCTCCTAACCCTGACTCTTAATCATCCTTCTCCAAGACACCCTATCTGAGATCATGTCTTCGGAAAGAGAAAGCTCCTGTAAATCTACTTTCACTCTATCTTCCCACCTCATAAAAGGACGACCACGCCTCCTAGTACCTTCAACTACAATCGCTTCCGTTCTCCTAACTGGTGCAGTTGGTTGTCTCCTTTTAACGTGGCCAAACCACCGTAGTCTACCTTCCCTCAGCTTGTTACCAATAGACGTTACTCCTAACTCGGTTCTAAAGGCACCCACCGGGATTTTATCCATCAAAGTCTTCCCACAGATCCATCTAAGCATCCTCATCTCGGCCACTTCCATCTTCTCTGCTTGTGTCTTTTTTAGGGGCCAACACTCGGATCCATATAACATGGCCGGTCTACTTACATATATACATATATATATATATATATATATATATATATATATATATATATAGTGGAGGGTTCATGCGAGAACCGTTGTTAGTGCAAGAACCGCGAGAACCAATCTCAGCCGTTCCTTGGACATGGGAAGTATCATGGAGGGATAGGGTGTGGCAGGGTGCATGTGAGGAATTCATGGGTGGGCAATGACATTGAAGGAGGGGGAATTGGACGGCTTAGATTGGTTCTCACGCTAACAACGGTTCTTGCATGAACTTTTGTCTATATATATATATATATATATATATATATATATATATATATAATATTTTTTTATTATTATTTGATAAAGGGTTGAATTGGGTTGGATATGAGGTTGTAGTGTTAGAAAGGGTTGAAGGTGAAGGATGATATGGATGCTGATGTGACTGTGCTTTTGGTTGGATAAGCTGTGTTGGATGCTAATAGTCTTAGGATTTTTTATATCACTTTTGTACTTTATTAATAGTGATTAATGTAATTTATAATGTCAACAGAGCTTTTATTAGTTTACATGATATTAAAGCGTTAAACTTCAAGCCATATCCAGCCCCTCTCTCTCTCTTCCTTGCCGCCATCCTGAAAAATGTCCTTTTTGCGACACGGTCGTCGCTGAAATTATTGTTGGCGACGACAGTCATCACTAAAAACATGGTCGAAAATAGTTCGTCTTAGATCCCAAAATAGTGACGACAACAAAAAAAGTAATTGGCATAATTAAAAATAAAAAACAACTCATTATATTGTCCGACAGTTTGCAACGATAATTGTCGTCGCTAATATTATAAAACAGTACTAATTTCCGTATGATATATGTGATGACGTCATAGTCGCTAAAGAACATACCCAATTACGCATTTTTTTATAAGTTGCGACAACATCTTCGTCACTATAGAACAAACCCAACTTGTATAATCATTTTGAAGTTAAATAATACAAACCGTAGGCCATTAATCATTCATATTGATGTTAAATAATACAAAAGGTAGGTCATTAATTAATCATTCATATTGAAGTTAAATAATACAAATTGTAGGCTATCAAGGGAATCGTTTGTAGTTAAATTATATCTTCCACTCCTCACCCCTTTCTATTTATGAACAAACACAGTTATGTCATCATCAAACACGTCAAGAAATAAATTAATCAACATCAAATTAATTAGGCACATAATCAGCTTCTGCCATGAACAAATTCGACCGACAAATTGGAAAAAAAATTGAACAAATTAAACAACAACAATCAGCTTCTGCCATTTAATTTGTGTTGTGTGAAACTGACTAATGTATACCTACAAATGTAAACCCACAAATTAATGTATACAAATCGGACGGTGGGATGGTGTTCAACGGCGGTTAGTACGTGGTCACAGCAGAGAGATAGAGAGAAGGGTTTACAATTGTCGACCTTGAGGATGGTGGTCACGGCGGTCATGATGTGCGACGGAGTTCATGATGTGCAAGTTGAATGGTGCAATCGGCGACGGAGGGCGGCAAGGTGGGTTGACGTCACCTCGGACGGGTTTGGGTCACGATGAGCCAGATCGATCGGCGGAAGTCACGATTCGATCAGGGAGAGCAAATATTGAGCTTATAGTTTTGATGTTAAATTGTATAGATTTATATTTTAGAGTTAATTGCACCAATGGTCCTTTAACTATCCAAAAGTTGCGGATTTAGTCCTTTTTTTGAAAAAGTTGCATAAATCGTCATTTAACTGCCCAAAAGTTGCATGGATCGTCCTTTCTAACGTTTTCTGTTAACTAAAATTGTTAAGTCAGAGGTATTTAGGTCTTTTTAATATTTTTTTAACATTTTAGTTAATTTAAAGTAATATTTTAATCTTTTTTTTAATAAATATCAATTATAATTTTTTTAACATCTCTCGAAGACATCTCTCTCTCTCATATCACTTAGCCACCGTCTCCCCAACCTCCCCACCCTCTTCCGCCAATCACCCACCTGAACGGCTGAACCCACCAGAGACACCACCGGCGCACCACCACCACCCTCGCCTTCTTCTCTCACTCTCTCTAGAATATCTTTCCCACACTCTCTCTCTTTCTCGTATCAGATCCTAACGATTTTCAAACCCTAGCACCGACTCACCATCGTTATCCCTCCCCACCAGCCTCCTTTTAAAAACTTCAAACATATCTCCAAACCCTAGATCAACCACCTGAAACCCTCATCGGAGAAACTCGAAAAAACTCCCGCCCCAAACACAGACCAAACCCTAGATCTGCAATCAAGAACATATCTGAACACAGACCAAACTCGAAAAAGATTGTTTCAGATCAAACATTCGACACACACACAAAGCTCGTATCTTTACGGATCAACTCAAGAAAAAAAGCTCAAATCAAGAAAAAAATTAGAGAAATAAGCGAGGAATTTGAGGAAGGACGGTTTTCTGCTTTTTGAAGCAAACTCATAATCAGTCGAGTGAGCAGCTTCAAACACGGGTGTAAACACGGGTGCAAGCTGGTAAAATTTCATGGAGGCGGCGACGCGGCGGTTTGGAGATGGTGACGGCTGTCGTGGAAGCGATGGTGAGCTTAGCTTCGGCTTCTTGATTCCTCTCTTTTCTGCTTCTTCATCTTCTTGTTCAGTTTTGCTTTTGGTGTGTGTCATCTGAGCTTTAGTAGTCCAAATCAAGAACATCAATGGAGGTGGGTTGATTGGAGTGAGGCGGTGGTAGGGATAAAGAGCAGAGGAGAAGAGTGATAAAGGAAATGTGAAATTCAGATGGAATTATGGGTAAAACCGCAATAAGTGTAAAGGAAAATGGATCTGGGGTTTTGATTTTATGGATTTAGGGTTCTTTAGGGAAGATGAGATGCAAGAGGAGAGACACCAAAGAGAGAGAGACGAATTTATGGATTTTAATATATTAAAATATTTAATTATAATAATAGTAATCAATTTATTATTAAAAGGTAATAAAAAAGAATATTAGGGGGTATAGTTAGGAATGGCAACGGGGCGGGTTCGGGGCGGGTTTTGGTCGCCCCGTCCCCGAACCCGAAATGAAAACCCGTCCCCGTCCCCGCCCCGTTCCCCGTCGGGGATTGTTTCGGGGCACCCCGTCGGGGCGTATGTCAAACCCGAACCCGAAAAATCCCCGAACCCGAACCCGAAAAAACTTAATTAATGTATAACTTAAAACAACATAAGTATTATCATTTAATAAAAAACTTCATCATTTTAGAAACTTCTTCATTAATATATATACAACCGTGCACTTTGTATATTCATATACATTATTATATACATAAATATATAAAATATATATGTATATAAATATATAAAAAATATATATATAAACATATATCGGGGCGGGGCGGGGATAGTGTGCCCCGTCCCCGAACCCGAACCCGAAAAATCCCCGAACCCGACCCTAACCCGAAAACATCATCCCCGACCCGACCCCGAAACTAGTCGGGTTCGGTTTTCCCCATCGAGTTCGGGTTGTTTTGCCATCCCTAGGTATGGTAGTCATTTTGTTCAAATTAACGGAATCTGTTAACGGAAAGTGTTAAAAAGGACTATCAATGCAAAAAAATGGTAGTTAAAAGACTATTCTTGCAACTTTTTGAAAAAAATGACTAAATCCGCAACTTTTGCATAGTTAAAGGACCATTGGTGCAATTAACTCTAAATTTTATTATCTTAAACTTGTTTAATTTTTAGAGACGATACATGTAGACCGGTAATATATATATATATATATATATATATATATATAGGGGACGGTTTAAACGAGAACTGTTTTTTGTACGAGAACTGCGAGAACCAATTTTAGCCGTTGATTTGATAAAGTGGAACTCATGAATGTGGATCGTGGGGGATCAAGTGTGGCAGGGTGCATGTGAGGAATTCATGGGTGGGCAATGACATTGAAAGAGGGGGAATTGAACGGCTCAGATTGGTTCTCGCAGTTCTCGTACGAAAAACAATTCTCGTTTGAACTTTTGCCTATATATATATATGTATGGGACAGTTCAAACGAGAATTGTTTTTTGTACGAGAACTGTGAGAACCAATCTTAGCCGTTGATTTGATAAAGTGGAATTCAAATGAGAACCTTAAATTATATTGAGAATGAGAGACTCAATCTTAGCCGTCCAATTCTCCCTCTTTTAATGTCATTGTCTACCCATGAATTCATTATATGTACCCTGCCACATCCTATCTCCCCGCGCTCTCCATTCATAAATCTCATTAACAAAATGAACGGCTGAGATTGAATCTCTCATTCTCATTTAATATCTCATTCTCATTTGAACATTCCCATATATATGTGGGAGTTGCCGTGGAAGTAAGATTGCCGTAAGTTTAGCAAGTAATTAACCAAGTTTATGTTTTGTAGCTTTTCTTTGTTATTTGCATGTTTAGATTATGTTTTGATAATTACCCGCGTTCTTGTAACTCTTTTTATATATTCCAAAATAGTGATATATAATCGTTTATGCCCGTGATTTTTTCCCTTAAAGGGTTTTTCCACTTTAAATCTTTGTGTTCATTTATTCGTATTTTGTTTCTACGTAGTTCTATATATTTATTTCATAACAATGTACATCCATACAATATAAACAAAAAGAAAGCTAACTTGGCCACCCAATTCTTATCATCTTTCTGTGTTCCTCTATCCATGTTTAAACCACTTTCCACAGCTTGCAGTCTCTTTTCTGACACTAAAACTTCAAAGTTCGCAGATATCTTGTTGATGCATGGTCTGCATCGAACAATTCATCCACAACCATTCTATTCACATATAGAAACCATCCATTTAGATTTCTAATAATTAAAAGTAGAAAGCATATCGAGTACTGCAGATGATATATAGATACGCTTGTGAATTAATATTTTTCTCCCATGTGATTAAATGATTAGTTAATATATTATTGCAAGTATAATTTGCCAATTACTGCAAGTCAATAATTAAACTAATATTTAAATATATGAAAATTATTTAATTTGTTTCAGAGTTATTACATATCTTGGTTAAGGAAACCCTCGATCTTTATATATATGGAGTGCGATCATATTTCAAAAATGAGCTACAAAACTCATAATTAGTCATAACCATTTGAAGTCTAATTCCATTCTCAGCCTTCCGTAAATAATTAATGTCGTACCACCCTATTGCATTCTATTCACCTGTGGCAACCATTACAAAACATGAAGAAAAAGCACGCAAGGCAATAATGTCGAGCATCATCGAGCAATACAAGGACAAAGTCTCGGCTCTTCCAATGAGTTCTGACCATACTCTATGTCAGTACGAAGGTTACTGGTATTGCCATGGCTTTTGGTATCGCTCGAATGCTGACTTCTCGGTTGAAGCAATTATGGCATCACAAGACAATTTCCAAGCTTTACCCACAGATGTTTTCTTGGCAAGTCATCCAAAAACTGGCACCACATGGCTCAAGGCCCTCGCCTTCGCCATTGTGAACCGAACCGAGTTCAAAGTCATGAGCAAGGATTCGGCTGCAACGCACCCATTGCTCACCGTTAGCCCCCATGATTGTGTCCCCTTCATTGAGACCGAGTCTTTCTTGAACAACCCTTTGTATGCTAATGGCCTCATGGCTACTCATATGCCTTACACTTCATTACCTAAATCCATCGTCGATTCGGGTTGTAAGATTGTTTATATATGTAGAAACCCGAAAGATGTGCTCATTTCTTTCTGGCACTTTTTGAATAAGTTGAAAGATGATTCTTCGACTCCAATGAAACTAGATGATGCCTTTGACCTTTTTAGTAAAGGCATGACACCAAATGGATCCTTTTGGGATCATATGATTGGGTACTATAAGGCGAGTTTAGAACGACCCGATAAAGTATTGTTTTTAAAGTACGAGAATTTGAAAGAGGATACGACTAATGAGGTTAAGAGATTGGCCGAGTTTATTGGTTATGCGTTCACTGAAGAGGAGGAATCTGACGGAACAATTCAAGAGATCATCAAATTATGTGGTTTTGAGAAATTAAGCGAGGTAAACAAGGGAAATAAGGATGGAAAGCAAACGTCTATCGCTTTATCGGATGATATCTACTTTCGAAAAGGCATTGTCGGTGATTCAGTTAATTATCTTACAACTGATATGATCCAAACTCTTGACAATATTACAAAAGAAAAGTGTGCTGGTTTTAATATCTCATTTTAGTATGACCAGTTTCATGATGTTGTTTTTGGGAGTGTTTTTTTAGCTTATTTTGAGTTTATTTTTTAGACTTATTTTCATAAGCATATTTTGAGTCATAATAAGCTTGTAGGTAAAAAAAATAAGTCAAAAGATAATCTTGTTGAAAAGGGGTTTAGTTCTTATAAATGTATCAAACTTGTTACGTTTTATTATTGTTTGTATCCAACTTTTAAAGTTATCATTCAATGTATCATACTTCTATATCAAACTTACAATTTTATGTATTAAACCTGATATAGCAGTAAGGTGCTAATATGACAACAGTTTAAATAAAGTGTCAATAACATGAAAGCGACTTGATGGATAATGTGTCTTTTCCTTCTCTAAAAGTTATTTAAAATAAAGAAAAACTACTTTATTATTATTATTATTATTATTATTATTATTATTATTATTATTAGAAACTCTAGAAACAACTTAGGATTTCGATTTCCAAACCTTTCCATTTTAATTTCCATGTTAATTTCTATTTAGATTTCCACTCCCTTTTTCATTCTGTCATTAACAACAATAATAAACAAAATTCATCATCGACATAGACAATTTATGGTTTGAGATCTTGGGATTCATCATTTGTGATTTAAGCACACCTGCTTCCGTTCATCTGTTTAATAAAAAAACAAACAATTCTAATTACAATTCAATAGGGTTTAATAAAAATTCAATTATTCTTTTGATGAAATTGTTATGCTTGTGGAGTAGTGCCTCTTCATGAGAGAAGTTGTGGGTTTAAGTCCCGTTGTGTATAATGAGCGTATATTTAGTGGTTATGTTAGTTGCCGTTCAAAAAAATATATCCTACGATTAACCTACAATCTTCAGTTAGGGTTCGATGTTAATCTACGGTTTGGAACATGGGTTTAAGATGAAGATGAAGATGACGTTTAGGATCTGATTCAACGTGTTATGTTCATTTGGGTTCCTTGTATATCTTGGAAATGCTCTTCATTTCATTTGTTTTAAAGTTTTGATTTCACGATTTCGTTTAGATCTATTTCGATATGTTTTAGGTTTCGATTTTACTAATGAAAATCTGAACTTTGACTTAGGGTTCTATATTATTGAGATTTAGGGTTCTTAACATCTTAGTGCTTATCATTTTATCATTTTATCATTTTATCATCATCTTTATAACGATTTGGGCTTTTGTGTCCATCTTCATATTCATCATTGTTTTTTGGCTTTATGTTCATTTCAGATCTGTGGTTAGTAAGTTCTGATTGAGTTATTTACTTCTAGGCGTTTGTGATTAGGATTTCATATGTATCGATTTAGATTTTTGGTGTTTACAATTCTCTTTTTGTAGCTTATGTTTAAGTAAGTTTGATGATTGAATATATGGAGTTCACGTTTGAATGTTATAGATGAAGATGAAAGTGTCTTTTAGAGGTGGCAATAATTAATGAGTTGTGAGATTAAATATAAATTAAAACAAAAGTAATTATCAGTTACATGCTTAATCTAAGGACAGAGTTAATCGTCATACTTTACTTTAATTAGTTAGCCAGAGTTAATCCTTACATAACTATACAAATAAAATGATAAAATATTAAAAGATTTGATCTTTTATATGGAATATGAACTCCCAAAATCTATGGTTTGAATTTTGTTTTTTAGGTGCAACTCAAAAAGTGAATGTGCAAGTTTCTCTAAATAGTTGTAAAAGGGCAAAAACTAAATTTGTCCAAATCTTCACACACGATCCATTGTTGACCCTAATTAAGTCGTGGGTGCAGTGGACATTTTTTATTATTAAATATATGAATGTTGCAACTTGTTTTATACCAGACACAATCTGTTACCATAAAATATTCATTGGGAAATGTATTAGGAAAATATGACTTTTGACCTTTAAGTTGTTTGAATTCTTTCAACAAAATAGAAGGATGAAAAAGTTTATGTAAATCGTGTTGGAACTTCACCCAAAACGAAAAGATGTCTTTTTCGCTTCTCACGTTGTGACATTTTAATATAAGATTATGTTTAGTATTTTTCAAAATAGGAATTTTGTTGTCCTATACCCATTTATCTTTAGGAATTTGTAAAAGTTTAATTTTTGTAAATGATCTAATTTATTTTATAAAATGTGTGTATATATATATATATATATATGTGTTTGTGTTATTATATATATATACTAATTTACAGGATGCTACTGTTCAATGAACAGTAGCCTTTTTGTCCTGTAGTTCAGTTATTTTTTTTTAATAAACTGGAAATGTGATTTTAGAACACAATCTGACTACAGATAGAGTGGTATAAAGTATAAACCTTCATTGTAATCTCAAGATCCTTGCTGCTTTCCACCTACTTTTCTTTCACTTTTTCAAATTTGTTAAATTAGATTCTGCTTTCCACCTACTTTTCTTTCACTTTTCAAGTTTGTTAAATTAGATTTTGAAAAAAATACCAAGCATAACAAATATAACGAGATAAATAACTCGCGCGTTGCGACGGAATAAAATAAAGATAAATAAAATATGAAAATAATAGGCGGAGCCAAGACTCGAACTTTTGTCAAGGATGTCTAATGCTTTTGCTTTAGCATTCCATCTAGATGACAAAGTGGAATCCTTAGCAGTTTTTAAATATATAATTTAAAATATGATGGTTATTGTTCACTTGTTCCTAGTAAGGTTGTGTTCGGTACACAGCTTTTTGGAGCTTTTTAGAGCTTATAGCTTTTTAATTAAAAAAAATAAGTTTCTAGCATTGTTCGGATAAAAAGGCTTTGAGCTTTTTTTTTTCTAATAATAAGCTCTCAAAAGTAGCGATTAGAATTTTTCTCGAGCTTTTTTTATGGTTAAATTACCAAATTAACCTTACATGGCTAATTTTACTCCTTATTTTTCGACACCCTTTAACAGCCCATTATTTCAGTCGACCTTTACTCCCCCACCCCCTACTAGCGAGACGTTAAGCCCCCTGTAGCGTTTCTTCCGCCGCGACTCCTTGGCAGCTTCGTTTCTTCCATCGTCTCCTTGGCAGCTTCTTCAACACTTCGACGACTGGCAGGTTGTTCATCACGTCGGTGACGCCCCCTATAGATTTTCTGCCATTCACGCCCTCTCCAACTCGCTGATGAGGTAATTTACTTGTTAATCTGCCCTCGCTAATCAGATAATTTACTTGAGAATTGGTTATTTGAAATTGCATGTTGTTAATCTTCTCTTAATTTCGTGTTTTGTATGCCCCTCTGTTTAGTCATTGTGTCAAATTGTGATTTAGTAGATTACCCCTCTGCCCTTTCAATAAATGTGGTGTTTTTTGTTGGGGATATTAATATGGTAATGCTATTCGCTTGGTGTTTGTTCTTATATTTCATAGATTCTCCTTGTTGGGTTATTATACTGCATGCCATGTGTTTGTTATTCTTGCTTCTTATGAGTATTTTTTTTATAAATAAACTCTAAGGTTGCTTTATATTCTTTGTGTGTGTGTGTGATTTTGTTTATCATGTTTGTTAGATGGCCACAAGTAGCAAGGTTGTGAAAACAGATAGATGGACAAAGCAATATGCTCTATATTTGTGCCACTTCTTGAACAAATATATCATGAAGCGTGGTCGAAACTCTCCATTCAAATGGACCAAACTTCAACTAGAGTTCGAAAAACTATTTAACCACAAATTAAGTAGTGACAAAGCCTTAAAGAATAAGTATGATACGATGAAAAGAGAATATACTCTTTGGAAGTTACTAAAGAATGGAGAAACCGGGCTTGGTTGGAACGAAAGTACCGGAAAAAATAGTTATTCAAATGAGTGGTGGGAGAAAAAAATTAAGGTATGCATAATTAAATTACTCAAATTATAAATTACAAAAATATATTATTATTATCATTATAAAAGATTAAAGATGGTAATTACATCTTGTAGGAAAACCCCGCACTTAAAAAGTTTCGAAAGAAACAACCTTCTCTTGAACAAGAAGAAGCATGGGATCAATCATACGGGGATGCAGTTACGAGTGGGATAGATTGTGTGGCAACATCTATGGATCCAAGTACTTTAAACGAAACGCATAAGGAAAATGAGGTTGTCGAGGATGATGATGATGTAGATGTTTATTCGGTGTATTCCCAATCCTCTACTCATTTAGAAGACCTAGACAATCAACAAGAAACATTCTTTCCGAGTTTCATTAATGCAGTGCAAGAGAAAGATACACCAACACCAAACACTAGTGGGACTTCTAATGTAGACATCATCTCAAAGAGGAAAGTCCTGGATGAACGAAGTTTTGAAGTAATGCTATCCGATGCGTAAATGCATTTCGAATGCATCCAAACGTGTTTAGAAAATTATGTGAGGAACTAGAACGAAATTATGGATTAAAATCCAGTGACACTATGTCGGCTCTCGAAAAATTAGGGGTATTTGTATATACTATTGCTTTAGGGGTGTCTAACAGAGATGTTACAGAGCGTTTTCAATGCTTAGGAGATACTATTAATAGAGTATTTCATCAAGTTATAAAGGCTATTGCCGGTAGAGATAACGGTTTCAAAAGTTTAGCGCGTGACATTATAAGGCCAAAAGATCCATCCTTTCAATCTATACCACCTCAAATCATGAATGACAAAAGATACATGCCGTATTTCAAGGTATTTTATCCATTTACATCTTTTTTACTAATGTAATACCATACTATATTATTATCATTGAAAGTTTAATATTGCATTAGGATTGCAATGGATGTATTGACTATACATACACACATAAGGGTGTGTATACCAGAGATGCAACAAATGCGTTATATAGGTAGAAAAGGGGTATCTACCTTGAATGTAATGGCAACATGTGATTTTGATATGTGTTTTACTTTCATATCGGTTGGATGGAAGGGATCGGCACATAACACATGTATTTTTCTTCATGCAATCAACACACCAACAATGAACTTCCCAAAACCACCGGAAGGTAACAATTATACATACCTAAGCTATTATTTGAAGATTTTTTTGTATATTGCAATTGGTTTATTTTTTTTAACAAATTAACGGGTAAAAATTATTTAGTTGATAAAGGATATCTGGATAGAAAAGGATATCTTGTTCCTTATTCGAAAACAAGATATCATAATTCGGAGTTTCAAAATGAACCGCCAACTAAAATGCAAGAAGCTTTTAACCGTTCTCATTCATCACTACGAAGTTATATCGAGAGGTCATTTGGAATTTTAAAGAAAAAAGGGAAATTTGTCGATGGAATTCCTAAGTATGGAGTGGAAACTCAAATTGATATTATTATTGCCTCACTAAACCCTATTTGTTTTGCATAATTACATTCGAAAGAATTCTGATGAAGATATCATGTTTACTACGAGTAAGAAATATCCTAGTGATATACTACATGATGAATCTTCCAATGTTCCTAGCAGTCACACAAACAATGAAGATTTCTTTACAGGAACATCTATTGTAACGAAGCAAACCTGTAACGATAATGCTACTTTGATATGGAATGCGCGACGATGATTTATCAATACTTCACGTATATAGTCATTTATGTTTTATCTTTTTTTAGTGTTACGTATGTAAAATAAGTAACTAGTTGTTTATAAACTTCTTAGTATATTTATACATTTTTTTAGTTTATTGTTATTATTTGTATTTTTTATCTTTGTCCTTTTTGGTCATTTTACACAATTCAGTTCCAGCTACCAGCTATTTTACCGAACACATATACAAATAAAAACTCCAACTCCAACTTCAGCTTTCAGCTTCCAGCTATAAGCTAATTGTGCCAAACACACCCGAAATGATTTACAACAAAAGAAAAATATCCATACAATGAACTTTTATTTAACCGTTCAAAATGTAGAATAAAGAAAAAATATATATCGATATGTAGATAAAACCGAAACACTCATAAATATATATTATATTTACAGTAAAAAGAACATATAAATTATCAAATAAATAGTTTAATTAGAATAAAAAAAATCCTATTGCCATTTAAGATGCCGACTACCGATAGCCACACAAAAGTTAAAAAATTTAAAAAATTAAAAAAGGTTAATAATAAAACGTTTAGCATGAGTCAAAAAATAAAAAATAAGATAAAAGTTAGAAGAAGCAACCTTTTAAGTAAAATAATTAGAAAAGAATTTAAAAAGGAAAAAGCGGAAATTAAAATATCAAAAGACATTTTTTAAAAATCATTTTGATCAAAAGTAATAGAAAGATGGGTTAAAAAGACAAAAAATAAATAAATAAATAAATAAAAGGGAAAGAAACCTGGGCCAAAAATAAAATAAAAGGAGAAGTAGGGTCCTAGGGGATTCATTTAGGATTACCATTCCATCTGTTAATGCACACAATTAATTTGTCCCTTTTAATATATACTAGTTAAACGATCCGTGTATTAACACGGGATTATATAAGTCATTTTTAAATTTATATAGTTTTAAATAGTCATAACACGTATAGTAAAAATAATTACAAAACATAGATAGAAAAATAAAATCTCGTAAGAAAATAAGAAATGAATAACTATTACAGAATTTTGAAATCCATATATAAGATTATTCATTAAATTTTTTGTAAAATCTCTTTATAAACAACATTCATGGTTTTATTAGTATGGTTTCCTTCATCATCGTAAATTAAAACTTTTAACCAATCCTTACTCTTCACTCGAGAAACCGTCACATATAACTACCCATGAGTAAAAACGTGTATTTTTAATACTTTTTATAAATACTCTTTTTAAAAAATATAAAGTTACATTACACGTTTAAAAGTTTTTAGTATAATATTAATGTGTTTCTCGTGATGGAGCTTTATCCCGACATTGTAAAGACATAACTATAATATTATTGTCAATGTTATATTATCAAGTGTTTTAAATACATTTTTATTAGCCAATTATATATTTGAATATTTGAAATTGTAAACTAAATTTATTAAAAGTTAAATAATGATGACATCCATCTAAGTATACGCAAATTAGACGCATAAAAATAAGATTCTAACATAGAATATATTATGTCTATACATACGTAAATCACTTAAGTGTAATTTACTATTCAATTAAATATAATTGAAAACACGAGATCTCACTGAATTCAAATATCCATGTAATAATAACTTTTATTTTATGTATCAAGTTCTTAGTTCAAAAATAAGAAAAATTAGACAATTAAAATTTTTATATAAAATTTCAAGTTGTATGTATAGTTACAAAACTCACTATCATGACAGTTGTTTCACTACCCAGTAATTATGTAGAGTTCTAGTTTCTGAAGAGTTATTTACTCACAACTAACAATTAATTTTAAAAAACTCTAACGGTAGTGGTAGTTTTGTAAACAACTTTATGGCACTAACCATTAGTTATAGTATACTTTTAATTCTTTTTATCGAAATGCCAAGAAATCAGTAATTATATCAACTACATTATGTAGAGAGAATAACTATAAAAGACGAATAAAATGTCCAATAACTACTTAGATGTTGATAAAACAATTAAAATATACTAATTTAAAAAAAAAACTCATATTCCAATAAAATTTATATCAAAACTTACATAAAAATGAGATGATTACAAATATATAATTATTTTTTCTCAAAACAAAATATATTTGAAGTTATTAAACATAATTTTCAAACAACTTATAATTAATTACATTAATATACAATTTTCTTAAAACCCCCGCACATACCCTTAACAATTTACATTAAACCCCTTCCAATTAATGTAATTATGTAGAAAAGAATCGATGAAGACTTAACATGTGATGTCATAATTCTTTTATTTTCTATTTTTTTAATTAATTTTTTTTAAAATGAAGGGCTATGATTGGTGGAGATATTTTAGGGAAGGGAAATGATGAGGTAAGCATCCTTTTTTTTAATAAGGATATAAGATATATATATATATATATAGAAATTAGATCAATAAATAACCATGTGTTAAATAAAGAACCTAAAAAATCAATCTGGACCTTTAGATCATCAAAATCAATGGATGAGATTGATCGGTGGCAAAACTGTAATTATTATGTATTAATTAAGGAAGAAAAGGGTAAACATGGAAAATCTCCCCCCCCCCCCCAACAACCTCGATTTTAAAAAAAAAAACCCTCAAAATCTTTTAATTGTCATAACTTTTTAAGTTTTGTGAATTTGAACAAAAAAATTATACCAATATTTTAGTTTTTTAATCCTCTTTCAAACAAGATCACTTTTCCCATATTTTTCTAAAAAAATTTTAACATGAAAAATTTGTTTGTATTTGGGCAACATGTACGTTTTCGTTTTTTGCATTTTGTATTTAGATTTGAATGAACACAGCTCAAAATACAAACTACGGATTTTTCATTTTGCATTTTAGGTTTGAATGAACCAAGCATCTAAGAATTTTGCATTTTGGGCTTGAATTAACCCAACTCAAAATGCAAAATACGGATTTTGCATTTTGCATTTAATATGAACACAACTCTAAATGCAAAATTTGCATTTTAAAAAAAAGTTTCTGAAATATATCAAGCTCGGTCTTATTTGAAAGAGGACGAAAAACTGAATCTAACGGTATAAATTTTTTGTTAAAATTCTTAAAAACGAACGAGTTATAATCATTTAAAGTAATTGTGGGTTTTTTTTTTAATTTGGGGGGGGGGGACGCTGGAAGGGCAATGATTTTTTTTCTTCCTTTTTTGCCCCTAAACAATGTGTCACGTGTCATCACCATGGGGGTTCTTTAGGTTCCATGTTTAAAGGAGGTTCTTTGTTTAACCACACCCTATATATATATATATTGGAAGGGCAATGATTTTTTTTTCTTTTTTAGCCCCTAAACAATGTGCCACGTGTCATCACCAGGGGGGTTCTTTAGGTTCCATGTTTAAAGGAGGTTCTTTGTTTAACCACACCCTATATATATATAACTATTAATTTCCACTACAAAACAAAAAATCACTGTTCATTTCTATAATTATAGTAAGTGTTGTTTTATCAATAATTTTCTTTTAGCTTCATTTTGTGTTATAAACACTTTTATTTCTTTATATAATGAGACTTTTTAGTCATCTTGGTTTATATGCTTTTTTTACAATCGTTTCCAATCCATGCATTTTTTTTAAAATTTTTGTTCTTTTCTATCTTTCTTTAGTGGATTCTTATTTGTTTATTTTTTATTCTTTATAGAATTTATTTCTCAAAAAGCATAATAGTTCTATTTAATGTATTCTAAAAAAAATGGTTTTAAAGATTAATATTGCTAAATGTTATTTTATATATAATATTAAATTGATTTGAATTCGAACTAGATGTTTTAAATGCACAAGATTCTTTAAAATAAAGTTTCGCCATTTTTGTAATCATAATTGTTTGGATTTTATTTGTTTTAGTTAAGGCATTTGTGTTTGACTGTTAACTTTTATATATTATTTGTCTTTATTTTCTTCCTGCCGCGACGTCGGGTATACAACATCTCGTTATTACTAATGATAGGGCAAGGATTGGTGAAAGAAAGGAAGAGAACAAGTAACAAATGCATACAAGCTATTTGGTATGCATCGACATGTTGTACGGTACAAGTGATGGAAGCATAATTTCTAAGTGGGCATTAACATTTCTTTTGATGGTTTTATTAAGAACACAAGAAAGATTGGAGTGGATTCAACAGGACAGATAAAAGAGGCGTATGTTGAAACAGAAATCAAGAGTTAAATCAAGGTTTTATTAAGAACACGAGGTTTTTTCACTCATCTATTCGATATAGAGAAAGGCAAAATAAATAAGGGGATTAATGGTGGGAGCTCAATGGCAGGAAGATCCAAAGGAAATAAAGAAGGAAGTAAAATTATTTTTCGAAAACAGATTCTCAGAGGAACCGAAAGACAGGCCACGTTTTAGAAGTTCAAGATTCCAGAAATTATCCCCTCGTGATATTGAAGAGTTAGAAAAACCGTTTGTTGAAGAAGAAATATGGATGGCGATTAAAAATTGTGGTAATAATAGAGCTCCAGGCCCGGATGGGTATAATTTTACATTTATAAAACGGTTTTGGCCTATACTTAAACAAGATTTCATAAAGAGTTTTCAATGGTTTTGGGAACATCAAAGGATCAGTGAAGGATGCAACTCCTCTTTCATTTCGTTGATTCCAAAAGTTGCGAACTCGCTGGGTCTGAACGACTTTAGACCCATAAGCCTTATCGGGAGTTACTATAAAATAATAACAACGGTTCTAGCAGGTAGATTACAAAAGGTAATTGGTAAAGTTGTCGGTGAAGAACAACATCTTTTATTCAGAACAGATACATTCTGGACGGAGTTTTGGTGGCTAACGAAGTAATTGATTTTGCTAAAAGACATAAAAAGAAAGTATTTGCTTTCAAGGTGGACTATGAAAAAGAATATGATTGCGTTTGTTGGAACTTTTGGTTTGATACAATGAAGGCTATGGGGTTTGGAGAAAAATGGATCAATTGGGTTAGGTCTTGTTTGGAATCTAGTAGAGTATCTGTATTAGTCAACGGATCGCCTACTAGTGAGTTCAAAGTCTCAAGGAGCTTGAGACAAGGGGACCCTTTGTCACCATTTCTGTTTGTGATAGTAGCCAAGGCGTTAAATGTCATGATGAAGGAAGTTGTCAATAGAGATTTATTTAAAGGAATAAAAGTGGGGAAACGCTCAATAACTACAGTGTCACACATTCAATACGCGGATGACACTTTATTCTTTGGCGTCGGCACAATGAACAATCTTGCAAAATTAATTAAAACGCTGAAATGTTTTGAGTGGGCAGCGGGATTGAAGATCAACTTTAATAAAAGTAAACTGATCGGAATGGGACTATTGGAAAGTGAAGTTCAAAGATGGGCCGATATCATTGGATGTGGCATAGAAGGACTGCCGTTCAAATATCTCGGGTTGGCTATTGGGCTTCGAATGAACAGGATTGAAAATTGGAAAGCAGTGGTGGATAAACTGAAAGTAAAACTCTCGAGATGGAAGGCTAAATTATTATCATGTGGTGGTAGGTTAACACTCGTGAAATCGGTTTTGAGTAGTATCCCTTTGTACTCATTCTCGTTGTTTCGTGCTCCGAAGAGTGTTTTAAACAGCTTAGAGAGGGTGAGAAGAGAGTTCTTTTGGGGTCATGGAGGGGGGAAACTGGGTATGAATTGGATTAATTGGGATAAAACACGAAATACTTACGGGAAGGGGGGTTACAAATTGGTTTTTTTGCAGGTACAAATTAAAGCTTACTAAGCAAATGGTGGATCAGATTTGCTACGGAAGATAGAGCTTTTTGGATGAGAGTGATCAAAAGCATATATGGAGAAGAAGGGGGCCACGAAACACAAAGTAACGTGACTAAGAAAGAAAGCACATGGGAAAGCATTATAAAAGCAGGTTCACAAGTGGAGCAGCTGGGCATAAACTTTCGATCCTCGATGGGTAAAAAGCTGGGAAATGGTGAATTAATTAAATTTTGGACAGATAGGTGGTTAGGCCAATTTCGTTTAAAGGATGAGTTTAAACGTCTTTATATGCTGGAAGAGAACAAGGATGCAACAGTACGAGATAAAGGAGTCTTCGAAGAAGATAGTTGGAGATGGACGTGGCGATGGAGAAGTGATTTACGTGGAAGGGAAAGAGGGGAGTTCGAGAGATTAATTTCAATCCTAGGTGACTCAAAACCAAAACAAAACGCAGAAGACAAATCACACTGGTGGTTGGACATTAATGGAGAATTTTCAGTAAAAAAACTTAGGCTTGTGATCGATGAGAAAATCCTGCACTCCGAGTCAAATGTTGATGAAACTAAATGGATCAAGGTAGTACCCAAAAAAGTGTCGATATTCATTTGGAGGGCTAAACAAGGAAGAATTCCGGCAAGAACAGTGATAGAGGCCAAGGGGATAGATCTTCACTCATTATTATGTCCAAGATGTGAGGAAGAGGTGGAAAGTGTAGATCACGCGTTGGTATCATGTATGGAGGTTAGAAAAATATGAGAGAAAGATTTTAATTGGTGAAGATGCGGAGAATTTTCGTTATCAACAGTAGGGGAGCTGTTAAATTTTGATAATGCAAATTGGAATTCTGAAAGTGTTCGTGATAAGTGGCGGGCAACCGTATGGGCATTTTTGTATTTGATATGGAGAAACCGTAACAAAGTAATTTTTGAAAATGGGAAGAAGGAAGTGTTGACGGCTTTCGTGGAGTTTCAACAGCAAGTGTACACATGGATACTACACAGATCGAAAAATTTCTCGGGCTCGACAGCGGATTGAGTTAATTTTCCATGGGAGGTTTAAAGTTGTAGTCAGTAGTCATTTCCAAATGTGTTACGGGTAGTTTTGGTTGTTTTGCTTTTGTCCAGGTCAATGTAAAATACATGGGCTAATGGTGTTTGCGACTTGCAAACTTAATTAGTCTTTGAACCTTGTATTTGGTGTTTTCTTGGTAGTAATGGTATGTTTTGCCTTAAAAAAAAAGAGTTGGCAACGTAAAAAAAAAAAACCTTCCACCAAAACAAGGAAACAACGATGGCACTGGGAGAAATAAAAAACGGAAGAATAAGAAAGCTAAGGAAAAAGGAGAAGAAAAAAGAAATCGTGGTTCTCTATTTTTTTATCTATTTTTAAGAATTCATTATTAATTTCTTACAATTTAGATTAATGTATGAATAGCTAATTTTATTTTTTATCCAATGGTTTGTAGTTTGGATTTTAAATTTTGTGTTAAAGATTTTTAGTGGGTAACAATAATTGTAACCTTGACTCTAATTACATAAATTTCGTTTGAGTTACTTATTCATTGTTGATTCATTAGATTGAATGTGGTTAGTTTAGTTGTCTGATTCCATTTTAATGTTTGTAATTAGGATTTTGTAAGCTTATTAAGGATAAATTATATGCTTCATTAATTTGTCTATTAGTAAGGATGAACAGGGCAATACAATACGAAGTGGTGTCTATGACCAACCTCGAATTAATTGTTAACTTATATTTAAGAGTTTAATGACACACATCTTTGAATCATAATTTGAATACCCATTGCTAGATATTTCATTTGATTGACTTTAAGTATTTCATTTTAGGGCAAATTGCCGAGAAAGGTAACTAAGAATGTTGACCGATAAAAAAGGGAACATGTGACTTGTTTAACCGATAACCAGTTCAAAAACTATGAGGTGGCAAGAATTTTGAATTTAAAAAAAAAACCTTATGTGGCAAAAACTTAAAATGTTAGATGTAAAAAAAACTTAGGTGGCATCTTTCTCTTTTAACTTAATTCATCTAACCTATTCTCTATTCAACCATTCATCTCTCCCATCACCCTCCCTACCTTCTTACATCTGCAAGCAGCCCACAAGCCACCCTAGATCTACCGCCACCACCGCACCACCGCCACCATCACACCACCGCTACCATCACACAAACGCAGTGTCGCTTCCCTTCCATCGCACCACCGCCACCGTCGTTCCCCCGTCACTCTCCACCGTCGCTTCACTACCATCGCACCACTGTCGCTTCACTTAGGGTTTTCAGATCTGCTAACCACCATCTCTTTATCTCTCCAAATCTGTTCTTCAAGAACTTCGAATTTTTCGGTCCAGATATGTTTTCGTATGTTCAAGATTCGTGTTCCTATGTTCGTATGACTCCATATCTCTCTATCTCTCTCTATCTCTTTCTGTATCGTGATTATCACTTAGGGTTTTATGATCTAACGGAGGGTTTTCTGTTTCGTTTTGTATGACATGGACTGCCACATATGTAACTATGTTAATTAACTGATGGTGATGACTAGACTACCACATGTGCAGCCACGTCATCAGTAACCTGCTGACTGGGCGGTCAGCAAGTATAAGAGGTCATTGTACCCTTTTTTTGTTAAAAATTGAAATTTATAATCCTTTTCTTAGCCAAAAAAATGGATGCTACCTTTATTAGCAAATTTGGATATATAAGTTACCTTTCTCGGCAATTTGTCTTTCATTTTATCATAGTCGTATTGTAGACTATTACAATTGGTTTAAAATTATTACTACTATTTCCAATCACGTATGTGTTTGACAAGTATTAGAATAAATTTGAAATTCTAATTTTCTTTAGGATCGACTCTACTTAATTATATATTTTGGATTAAACGTATTGGGAAAATATAATTTGGAGGTTTCGACACTTATCAACCGTTTATGTCTTGTTTGTATGTGTAAGATAATTTTCTTAGAAGACTAATATCATGCAATGCTTGATTTTATGTTTGGTGCTTTATCGTTAATTAGTATTGGTTTCCTAAATGTGATACTATCTGTAATCATAATTTTATGGGATTCAATTAAATATCAATTGACAATGAATGGAGTAATTCATGATTATTATTAAATATATTACAGAGTCGTACTCGTCTGATGTGAGATGATACTCAACACGCCACTCACATGTGGCGTACCTTATGCGTAACCCGTAGATACTGTTGAGTAATGTCCACATCAGACGAATAGTGACTTTGTAATGAGCTTTATAAGGATCCTAGGCTACTCCTCTCATAACCAATTGGTTTTGAGTTGGAACCCCACAAACTTACATGGTATCAGAGCAAGGTTCACCCACTCCACGTAACCCATAAGTATCCACGTGTTAGGCGCGAGAAAAAGAAAAAGAGCGCCACACGTGAGGGGGTGTGTTGAGTAATGTCACACATCGGACGAAGAGTGACTTTGTAATGAGCTTTATAAGAGTCCTGGGCTACTTTGTAACTTACAGATACTATGGGTGATGTGGAATGCGTGGGTGGATGTGATTCTGATACCATGTAAGTTTGTGGCTTCCAACTCAAAATCAATTGGCAATGAGTGAAGTATTTTATGACTCTTATTAAACACATTACAAAGTCACAGTAGTCCAATGTGGGACATGGTATCAAAGCGAGGTCCATCCGCGGTTGGCCAAATGGCCCACTTCATGTAACTCATAGTTAAGTATCCACGTCTTAAGCACAAAGAACGATACACATGAGGAGATGTATTGAGTATTATCTAACATTGAACAAGTGTAACTTTGTAATATGCTTAATAAGGATCATGTATTAATTTACTACTTGTCGTTTATTTTTGAGTTTGATCCCCACAAACCTATAGTTACAATACTACGTGTACATGTTTTTAGTAATTACAATTAAAACTCGAGGTCCAAGCACATAATTTCTTAAAAAAAAGTTAGAGGTATCTTAAATGAAGTTGTGTATATGCATTTGTTGATGCTTGGAAACTAGGATATGTTTGTTTTTTGTGTTAAGTATATCAAAATGTAATGTAGAATTCCCGTTTTAATATCTAGTGTAATGAATTAACCTTTGTTAATATTAATACATTACATTACCCGAAATCAACGTTCGAGTTTGACCTGGGATTACACGTTAGGATTTACCTTTGAATTTTTTTGTTATTTTATTATATTTTTATAAACATTTTCTTATTATTATCATCATCATCATCATCATCATCATCATCATCATTATTATTATTATTATTATTATTATTATCATTATCATTATCATTAATATTAATATCATTATACAAATAACATACGAGCTTAAAATGACCAAACACATTTTAAAAATAGAGGTAACTCAATCACTCTCTATTTATAACTTTATCTAACGATCTAACTTTCTCGGACTCCACAACTTTCTCTTTAGTCATGTTCCAGTTACTTCTTTTCCACTCCTTCTCTCGTCACTTACTAAAAATCTTACACAAATATGTCAATTGTTGAACGAACAACATCTGAGATTGGAGAGATTGATGGCCCGGTAACCAACAACAGCTCTGACAGAAACGTTATCCAATTTACCAACACCAACATCATCACAAGTAGACACTTACCTAAATTACATTGATGTTCACATTAATACTTAAAATTTCAGCCTAAGAGGAAGAAATATCTTAATTACATCTTGATATCGCTAGATAAAAACTTGGTAGTTATCTTACATAACTATAAACACTATGATCATTCCTTTTTTTTTTTAAAAGCTATAATCATTCCTATTATTAATTCGTTAGGATTAATAGTTCTCTAAAATTTATTGTGTTATTAATTATTGTTGCTTTTGTCCTCACAGTTGTTTACAACTTACATATAACAAAATAACGTGAATTAACTTTCTGTGTAATATATGCTTATAGAAATATATTTTTCAAATGTCATAATTTTGAAAAAATATTTTACAAGTTATTTATTAAACTTTTTTATTCTACATTTTGAATGGTTTGACGGGAAATATTTTCGAACGATTTTTTTTATTGATTATAAAGATTAAAAAATTATAATTATTATATTTGACGTAATATTTACTACGAATTCTATAATATGAAATTCGCCATTTTTAGCTCAGCTTGAATAGTAAAATTATTTTGTAATAGAAGCATGTGTCTTGGGTTTGAATGTTGCTATTAACATTTTCTCTTTCTTTTTTCATCAACGCATAATGCTGTCTTCCTGTGCATGTTACATTTTTACATCGATCCTTTTGTGTTTTATTACTATATTAATCTTTTTAATTTTTTTTTGAAAAGCATTGGATTGTATAAACTTAAGAAAATGATACACAACCATCCTCACTATAAAGGTTATAGTTAAGGATGCAAAAATTATAAAAATTACATTACTTTACATATCACTAGTTTATGAACCGACTACTGAGATTGAGACACGATCATGAAGATCATGAAGATCAGCCTAATTGTTTTGCAGTCTCAGCAGGGTTAGTAAGTCAATCCGCCCACGAACATGTTATCCATTGTTTGATTCTCCCTTTGAACCATTGAAACGAATAGAGTTTGGATATAAAAACTATGTTTTCCGCTTCTAATCTTTTGCCTTTGAAGATCAGTTGATTACGGCCTTTCCAAATAAAGAATCCAACAATTCTCAAAGTTGCTTCCCATATTTCAAATTGAGGTGTTGACAGAGATTGAGAACCTGATGACGCTAACTCGGTGAAGTTACTACCACCAACAAATTGTAAGTTCCACCATTTAAAAATAATTTTCCACAAGTTGGATGAAACTTTGCATGTGAATAAAATGTGATCAACAACTTCCGGTTCAAGCTCACAATATGGACATAAAACGGAGGGGACGTCAACGCCTTTGTCCACCAGTTTTGAACGAACAGGAAGACGATCTATGTCCGCTCTCCACACAAAAATTAGAATCTTTTTAGGTAGAATTGGCATCCAAAAGGTTACCCTTGAAGAGACCCCGTCGCTTTTTCTTTTCTCGGTGATTAATTTTCTGACTTGTTTGACCGAATAACCGTCTTCATCCTTTAGACTCCAGCACCACTTGTCAACTACATGTGTCTGCAAAGAACAAGATTTAAGGGTATCTAGTAACCCTTGAAATTCAGTTGCCCCTACCTCCCAATCTGCCGTTAACATTGATGCACCAATTCCAAGATTCACCCACCCAAAAACCCGACTCCCCTACCAAAATGTTTTTGTTAGTTGCTCTACCAAAGACTCTAGGGAATTGGGTTTTAAGCGGAGTATCACCGATCCATTTGTCGCACCAAAACCTTGTTTTCATACCGTTCCCAATTCTAATGTTTAAAAACGACGGAATGGAAAATCCAAGACGATGAAGTTCAAGACCTGCTTTAATAATACTCCCCCCATCCCATATGAGATACCAACGGAGTTGATATCTAGCCCTCCCGATGACCCGTGCAAACTTTTTATAATGCAAACCCAAAGAGATTCTTTTTCTTTATAAAAATGAACCCACCACTTAGCCAATAGCGCTAAGTTACAAGAGTATAGGTCCCCAACATTTAAACCCCCCATACATGATCTAAAGCTAACAAATCTCATTTAACCCAATATTTTTTTTTGAAGTGAAATCGCCCCCCCCCCCCCCTAAAAAAAAGTTTTTACGGAACCGCTCAAGTAATTTAAGAATACAACCTTGAGCACAGAAAATCGAGAAGAAATATAAGGGCAAACTGGATAATACCGACTTAATCATGGTTAGCCGACCAACACTTGAAATTGCTTTTCTCTTCCAATTTGATAGTTTCGATTCGAACTTGCTAATGATTGGTGTCTAGTGTGATTTTCTCTTCATATTGGTATTGATGGGCATTCCAAGGTACGTGAACACATCTTCACCAACTCTAACTCCAATTCTATGAGCAAAGTCTAGTGTCTCTTCCAGCCCAACGCCGATACCAAAGATTCTGCTTTTTCTCCAAATGATCTTGAGACCGGATGCTTCTTCCCAACATTTGAGTAAGCCAATGAGAGATTTAAGATTTCTAAAATTCCATTTTCCAAAGATAATTGTGTCATCCACATATTGTAAGTGAGATAGACTTACCCTATCATTCCCCACCAGAACCTCATCGAAGACCTTCACCTTACAAGCTTCATGAAGCATTATGTTTAATCCTTCTATGGCTAGAAGAAACAAGTAAGGAGCTAAAGGGTCACCTTGCCTCACCCCTCTATGAGGTTGGAATTCCTTTGACGGAGACCCATTAATTAGAATTGACATTCTTGATGAAGTTAGGTAAGCCATCAACCAAGAGATCCACCTGCCCCCAAACCCCATTTGTTGTAAAACATCTATCATAAATCTCCAATCAAGACTATCATAAGCCTTCTCAAAGTCCACTTTGAAGACCAAGCTTTTTTATTTTCTTTTCTTTAAGTCCATCCACGTCTCCCCTGCAATAAGAATGCTGTCCATAATCGATCTACCATTTAAGAAAGCAAATTTTTATTTGCCAATAAGATTAGAAACCACCGACTTCAATTTGTTGGATAAAATCTTTGAGATAATTTTATAGTAACTTCCGATGAGGTTAATCGGTCGAAAGTCACTAAAAATTAGTGGATTATCTATCTTCTGAACCAATGTAATGAAAGAAGAATTACAACCCTTTGATATTTTAGCCTCTATCCAGAACCACCTCAAAGCCAACAATAGGTCCAGCTTAATATAAAGCCAATAGTGTTTGAAAAACCCAAATGAAAAACCATCTAGGCCAGGAGATTTTGAAGACCCACAATTCTTAATTGCCAACCACACTTCGTTTTTTGAAAAATCTTTTTCCAATTCCTCACGATCTATCTGTGAGAGTTGTTTGAAATTGTTACTTCTGAATTTCACCTTCGAACTACCTGGATTTTTATAGAAACACTCGAAAAATTTGAGTGCCTCTTCTTTTATCCCTACCGGGTCCTCTATCCAAGAATAATTAATCATAATCCCCGACAAATTATTCCTTCGCACTCTACTTTTGACTGAAGAGTGAGAGAATCTAGTATTTTCATCGCCCACCCACCATTTTATTTTAGCTTTCTGAATCAACATATCTTTCTTCCATTTATCTTTTTCCAGCCAAGTTTTCTTTTGAGACTTCCATTTTTCTCTACCTTCGTCGTCTAAAGATCCATCTTCGGCCTTTTTCTCTAAGTCATCGATTGAAACTTTAATCTCGTTCAATTTTTTCTCCAACTTGCCAAACTTTTATGCACTCCACACTTTTAGAGCTTCTTTGACATTTTTCAGCTTTTCAAGAAAAATGTTATCAAGATTTTTAGCTTTTACTTCTTTTTGCCAGGCCAATTTAATCACTGTATCACAAGTTTTGTCTTGAAGCCAAGCATTAAAAAATTTGAACGGTTTTGGGCCCGAGTCCACAAATGAGTTATATAAAAGAATAGGGCATATATAGAATATGTTTTTATTTAACAACCTTAATTTAACCTTTGTTGTTCGGAGCAAATACAATATTGTGGAGAAGGAGGTAGTGGAGAAGTAAAAGAAATTGCTATTATTATAAAATGATAAATAACTATACTCCACATTCTAGTTTCAACTGTTTCTACTCCGCACTTTGAAAATATTATGATTAATGATGAGTAACTATATTTCTGTCTTGTTTTCTTTGTTCTTTCTTCTTAAACCCTCGTATCATAGCACATTCATTTACATTTCTTGTAAGCTTTCGTCATTTTCATTTTAGTCACTCAATATCCTCATTTAAGCTTCATTTCGCACATACCTAATAACTTATTTTTGTTTCACTATAACCAAACATGATAGATTTTAAATTTTAAATTTAACTTGAAATATTATATTTTGTCATTTCTTCAAATTCTCATTATTGAAGAAATTTAAATGTTTCATATAATCGACAATATTTGGTTAATCTAAAAAAGCCCTTAGAATTATGAGAAAATGATTCGTAATGTTAACATCATCTAGGTTAGGTGATGTTACCTTCACAAACTATCTAGATGAGTAAATAATAAAATAACTAAATTACCCTTCATACATAGTGACATCCTTAAATATGCAGAAAGTCATATAAGACTACCTGCATCCGTTGCGTGGGGAGGGTGTGAGTGCCGCTCACGATGACTGCACACCATCGCTGGCATGCGTGAGCCAGCGCTCACGGTCACCCTCGTGACCACGGTCGCGTACGTGAGAGAGGGAAAGAGACGTTGGGTAGCCGTTGGGGGTAGCCATTTTCAATATATATATATATATATATATATATATATATATATATATATATATATATATATATATATATATATATATATATATATATTAATTCTTTCCACCCTATAAATACAACCTATTATCTTCATTTTTTTCACACATTTTCTCTAATCTTCTCTCAAATTTTAAACATTTACATACATACAACCATGTCATCTGATTCTAGTTCGTTTAATTCGTCGGATTATTATGACGAGGATTTTGTGATTAATCAAACGGAGGCAAATTCTCTTTCCGTTTATCGTCAAACGAGAACCAATTTGTTTATTCGATTATCCAACGCGGTTTTGGATGCGGTGCGTGAGTATGATGAAGTTAGCTCGAGTTAATCAACGAGATCACGAGGCCCGGATCAAGTTAGAGACCGTGAAGCTGCACACGATCAACTTGTAGCAGATTATTTTGCGGACAACTCCAACTACAACGACGACTCGTTTAGGCGACGTATCCGCATGAGCAGATGGGATATACCCTGAATGTGCTACTTTTGTCAAAACCTTCAAAACACCTCTTGATCAAAGACGAGTAAGGTTTTCTACCGCGCAAGAAGGGGCAAGGAAAGATGTGGAACGGGCTTTTGGTGTGCTTAAACAACGGTGTCACATGATAATGCACCTGACGAGAATGTGGCACCCGGAAAAAATACGTAGAATAATGTACGCTTGTATCATATTGCACAATATGATATTGGAAGACGAAGATCATGTGATTTGCCCATTCGACGAAAGCATTAATCAACCAAACGATGAAGACGACGTACAGATTAGCGAACAACAATTTAAGGCTAACGTCCGAGAAGTCCGAAATGCGGAAATGTATCACAATCTTCGATCAGATCTAATCGAGCACATTAATCGGCTTCCGAGATGGAACGACGGCGATAACTAGTAGTTTTTATTTAAATTAATGTAGTTATGTTTTTTTTATGTAATTTGAAATTTATAAAATATTATTTGAAGTTATATTGTTATTTAATGTTTTTTATAATTATTATGTTTTTATTATATTGTTTTAAAAATTAAATTATGTTAATTAAAAAAAAGAAAAGGATGTGAAACATGTGATGGATGCAGGGGTTTGTATGATGTAATGGAAAAATGGCGGGATGTTAATGTGGTGCTGATGTGGCTGTATGAAATATGTGATGGATGCTGGTGGTATAATGTGTTTGTGTGAATTACTTATGAGTGTTGGGAGATATGTTCATTAATTAGTATAATCTAGGTGACACTTCCCTTTTGTGACCTACATATCCGTATGTCGCAAGAACACGCAGAAAACGTGGTTCCTTTTATTTTACTGAAAAATGATCAACGAAAAACAATAATTAAATTAAGAAACTTAAAATTAATTGATTTTGTTAATAGAAAATAAAATGTAACTAATTGTGAGACAAAAGTAGCTTCTTTACGGGTTTTGGTAGAAGTAGTGAAGAAGACACCTACTTCAATTCTTGCTCTTCAAACCGCATTCCCTAATTCATATTCAATAAAAACCCCTTTAATCAAGAGTAAACCGAAATTAAGTAAATAGGAGCATCTATGGTGATATCTCAAATGTTAAAGGAATTGATCGTGATGTTTATGACGTCATGGATGATGATGATGCAAGTGACATGGAGGATGATGGCGATGATATCATGGATGGTGGTCGGACGGTATGTAATGCCGTGGGGACTTAGCTTGTGGGTTCGGTTCGAGTTGATGCTTCTCAAGTATGAGATGGAGAGCATCAGTGCAACATATGTTATTCCCTATGACTACTACAAGGTCTAACCCTTCGAAAATTTGTAAGCTAACATATATATGTAAATTTTATATAAACGAACATACATACACATGTTGCTACAATTGTAGCCTAACGGTTGAAGACATAAAATCTACAATGAAGATCTTAATTTGGATTAAACTTGACATATGCTCTTTTAACTCTATGTTAAGCAATCTATGTATTTTAAGTTAATTGGTTGTGTGATTGGTTGGTGGAGGCCACCAAAATGGTGGCAACCCCACATACACACATATACATATACACTAAAAGATAGTTTCATAAGTATGTATCTGCAAGGAAATAATTACAAGAAGAAAGAAAAAATATAAGGATAATTAGTTGGTACAAATGTAACATAGGTGAATGATGCTTACAAGCATGATATCCAATGGTTAGCAACTTAATTAGCATAGTTATTATGACGTTAATTTGCTCCTTATTTGACTTAAGATGCTAGAAACTTGATTACGTTTGTTACTACACGTACATTTCGCTCAATTTAAGTTAATTGTATTATATACAAGGTTACTTAAGAAGAATTAATCGGTAAACTTGTATTATAAATCTAGGCGTTTACCTCCTTGTCGATGTGGTCAAGTGGTTCTTCAAACGTTGGATCTAGTGATGGTTAGCGACGGGATGTGGTTTCGACAATTGTGGAATGTTGAATGTAGTACTATTGACAGATTTGTAGTCTTCAAGCCTTCAAGACAACTAAAAGCGTGAAACATTATGCTATTTTCTTTTAATATATTGGTTTTAGATTTGCAAACTATGTGTTGAAATTATGTTAAAATTGGGCTATAATTCAAAGATAACAATTAAAGTGTGTAGTTCAAGACCGAATATGTGCTTAACGAGTTAGATTTTTATCGTGTGTTGCTGACTTGCTGTAAAGTTTTAGTGTAAATATAGAAACTGATATTCAAACATAAATATTTAAAAGTAACATGAAAAATATAAAACATTTAGGATGTTTAGATATTATTTTCATATTACTTTTATTGTATTTTTCTAAAGGTGAAATTTTTTAATGATAGTTCGTTACATAAATATCATAATATGATCATAAAATGTCAATATGTAGATAAATATGATTAAAAAGTTTACATTATATTTATACTGAACGCTATGTGTTGAAAGTTATAAGAAGAAAACAAAAAACACATAAAAGTAATCATTTAAATATAATAATAAATAATAATAATGACTAAAATTAAAAATGATAATTGTTTGATAAAATGAAAAATAAAAACATAAAACAACATAAGACACATGCTAGAAGATTTGAACCCAGAACCTTTCACTTGTCATTTGAATGATTGTTTAGAAACATCAGTTTTAAATATATAACAACTAGTAGTAAAGTTACTATTTCTTGAATAATAATCATCCTGATAATTATTATTATTATATATAATGACACTCAATCTGGTTTAGTAGGCGTGAACATCTTAACTGAAAAACCAAACTACAACCAATAAAACTGTTAAAGCCGAACCATTAGAACCGAACCAAATGAAAATCAATCGACGGTTCAGTTTATAAAATTTTATTAACCGATAGTCATAGATAGTGGGTAGGTTTCGGTTTTGTATGTGTAGCCGAAGTGATAAAGATTTATTATTTTTATTATTATGTACATATTTTTTAATTATTTGATTTATTGTTAATTAATGGTGCGTTAGCAAGTTATATTTGCTGTTAAAGTTTGAACTTTTGATACGTATTATGTCATATCTAGTTCATGTACTCGGCTACTAGAGCTATTGTAAAGGTTGATCACTTAATTGTTTTGTTCATTTTGTGCTATTGAATATTTAAAAATGAATTCACAAGTTGTGAATGAGTGCATTAGTCCGAATTTTGTGTGTTAAATATAACTCTAGCCTACCATTTTGTAATCTTGTCATAAAAATAACGGGCTTAATAAGTTATAGAAAACAATCAATTATTTGGCCCGATTTTGTGGCTACTATAAAACAATAAAAAAACATAACTAAAGGCCGTATTCTAAAATAATGAAGTCCATTGAGTTTGACCCAACTTATAACGGTTAACCAATAAAACCAATAATAAAAACTGAGCGGTTACCCTCCCGGTACCTGCTTGAGTTAGCGTAAGCGGCTCGTAAGACCAAGGAGTTAGCCACCTTCCGGGTGAGAGGATATCCGTCCCATTAGTAACCTATAGATATCGGTTTGGAAAAACACATAACCGGTATTATCGATTATAGATGATTTAGTTTGGGATCAAAATTGACCAAAACCAACCCATGTCAGTCCTATAGTTTAGGTTGCCTCTACAGGAGTAATTTCTATGTATTTGATTTATGCGAAAAATGTATTTTCATAAAGTTAAGTCGATCGAAAATAGACGAGTTTTGTTTAAACGAAAAAAACCCATCACAAAAAAGTTCCCACGGAATAAAACATTACCGACAACTATATTTATTCGTAATTCCAATATTTTCTTTTGTCAAAATTTTATATTATTGAGGGTTTTTTTAGGAAACTTCGTAGAAAAAATGTTCATATGATCTAACTAGTGACAGATTTCCAACATGATATTTAGCGACGGATTCTAACGGCTTATTATTTTTTTAGATTTCCGACGGATTATGATTTTATAGTAATTTCCTATAAAAATAATAAATAAGAAAAAAAAGCCATATTATATTCAAACCAACCCATTTTCATTATTCATACGTCATACGTGTGTATACTGTATACACATACATACATACTTTATTAGACCACTTGTATTGTATTAGCTTGTCATGAATAAAATGACGAGCCCATCATCCTCATTCTCAGCTCATCAATTGCTATATATGGTAAAGTTCAACGTTTATTCATCACCCGAATGCTCGTTGTTTTGGTGACGAGCTCAGCAAGCTCATTATCATGTTTTTTTAATTTTTTCTATCTGTCAAATTAATATGCATTAATATTATATGAGTTCATTAATGGTAGTGATGACGATGTGACAGTTACTATTGAGTAATATCATATATTGGACGAAAAAGGATGTGACAGTTAGTCATTTCTGTTGAGTAATACTACACATTGGATGAAAAACTATTTGTAATATGCTTAATAAGAGTTATGGGCTACTCTATTCATAACCAATTAGTTTTAAATTAAACCTCATAAACTTACAACATATAATGTTTCTAGTCGTGAGATAGTGATAGGTTAATAATGTTGATATGTCAACAGCCATGATAAATATATATGTATTTGTGGCTAGCTTAACCAACGCCGTTACTATTCATAGGGAGTTTCTCTAACTTGCGTTGTTAGAGTTATATATATGTTTTGTAAACTTAGGGGGTGTTTGGTTGGCGGGATTTTGTGGGATTTGGGGGGAATGGGAATTCAAATCCCATGAAATAAGGTGTTTGATTTGCAAAGTTGAGTTGGGAATCAAAATCCAAGGATTTTATAAAATCCATTGAATGAAGGATTTCTAAATCCTTGGACCCCCCCTGGTATTTGTAAAACCCACGAACGAGGCATTTGCTCCGGCGACCATCCGGTGAATATTTCGGCGAACCATCACCGATTTCGACGTCGCCGTCGTCGCACAACCGTCGCCGTCTTCAAAAACACCGTCGTTTTCTGCCACTGCAACCCTAGCCGCTGTTTGTTCGTCGAAACCCTATCCGTCGAAGAAACCCTAGTTCGCGAACCCTAGCCGTCGTTCGTGAGAAACCATCGAGAAATCGTCTACGAGATCGTCGCCGTCGAAGAAACCCTAGTTCGCCGCCGTCGTTCTCGTCATCCCGTTCGTCTTCGTCTTTCATCCTGTTTGTCTTTCATCCCGTTCGTCTTCCTCTGTTCGTCTTCATCTGTAACCGTCGAAGACGAACTTGTCACCCCTTTGAAGAAACCCTAATCGCAGTCGTCGTTCTCTCTCGTTGCCGTCTTTCTCGTCTTTCATCGCCGCCGTCTCGTCTTTCATCGCCGTCGAAGAAACCCTAATCGCAGCCGTCGTTCTCTCTCGTCGCCGGCGGTTTGCTGGTGGTGTTAATTGGTTTGTGTTGGTGAGGTGAACCAAACAAGGGAATGGGATTTTGAATCCCACCAAATGAATTCCTACCAAATGAATTCCTACCAAATGCAATCCCATACATAAATCTCATTCCCCTAAAAATCAAAGAATGAACCAAACACCTCCTTAGTTCCAAACTCTTGCCTAGCTGAGTTGGTTAGCCATTTTTTTAGAACCTTGAGGTCAAGGGTTCTAAACCCTTGCCATCTTTTTTTTTACCTTTATCCACTAATTTTTTTTCTTTTATTATTTCCTTAATTACCATCTTATTTAAATTTGGTTAAAATGTTATTTCAACTTCTTTTTTTCTTTTATTACGTGCTTTGTATTTAATTAATAAAAAGTAATTTGTAGTTGTTTATTTTTTTTTTTTTTTTTGTTCTTTCACATGATATATTTCTTGTTTGTCTTTTTTATAAATACAACTTACAATTTATAATAGATATACAATTCGTACAAAGTTATATTGCATTTGTTACTATTTATCAATGGGTACGTAGTTTAGAAAATATATATCACGTATCACATTTTATTTTAAAGATCAGATGCGGCAGAGATGGTTAAGGCTATTGTATTCGAATCCTCTTGTATTCTCTTTTTTAAAGTATACATATTAAATATTATATAAACATAACTTAGTAATGGTGTAACAAAGATAGTTAATATGTTGGTTTCTATATATTTCTTTTATTATTTTTTCTCTTTTTTCATTATATTTTTTTATCCTTTCTTCTTTATTTACTTTTCTTCATCGTATCTTCTCTCTTTCTTTTTTATTAGTAAGAAATAAAAAGTTTCTTTCACTTCTTCATTTATTTTTTATATTATTATAATTATAGATTAACAAACCAGAATGGTTATATATATATATATATATATATATATATATAATAAATATAAATTTATGTAATAAGGACATGTCTAACATAATGACTGTTGGATCTTTTATATAGAAGTAGAAGCTATAATTTTTATTTATATGATAATGTTTAACAAAGTAATTTAAGCTGTAGGTTAAAATATAAAAAGATATAACAAAACACAAAAATAAAACTTTGAATAATAAACAAAACTATTTATGAAGTTCTCATCTGATTTAGTTTATCAAAGCTTTAGCAGCTTTAAGAACTACTTGAAGCAATCTTTTATTTTAAATTTTTAAAAAAATTATTTTAGAAAAATAAAAAAAACCATAATGAAGCACGGTCTAAAACGCTCGTGTTTAGTATATGTGGTCTTAGAAATAATGTATTACTTTAATAAATAGGTATTGCTTAAAAGAATAGGTAAACATTACCAACTTGAAAAATTATAAGAGGTGAAGTGTGTCCACAATTGTTGGGTTGCAAACTACTACCGGAGAGTTGAGCCAAGACGGAGGAGGCAAAGAATAGATTATAAACAACATAGAACTCCCTAACACAATGCATATGGCTCTTTGGACAGGTATCGGGTTAGTAGGGGCTTCTTCAGGTAAACACAAACACTCATACCCCTCGTTGGACTAGTCAGTTGAGAATTCAGTTTCCCACCTCCGGTCGTACCTCCCTCCTCTCTCCTATTTCTCTTCTCTCTTTTCGTCTTTTCTCTTTCTCTCTCTATCTCTCTCTCTCTCTCTCTCTCTCTCTCTATATATATATATATATATATATATATATATATATATATATATATTAAAATAATAATAAAATGTGAGAAAAATATTGAGTTAGTTTAAGTTATACTATACTAAGTATTTGAGTGAAAAAAAAAAAAAAAAAATAGTATGACGTTAATGCTACATTTAAATTAAAAAAAATAGTATGACCATACGGGTGGCCTAAAAATTAAATGATAAATTATTGAAATATATCTTAACTAAACCAGACTTTAAAAAAGAAGGCTTTATTTTGGCCATTTGTGTGAAAAACGTGTATCGCGAGATGCATGTCTTTTTCCATAAGTTAATAATGAACCTTTTATATTATTTATTATAGTTGTTTCACTATATCGAGATTTGATTTTTTAAGAAGAAAAAAAGGTTATCTATATACTATATTATAAAGTATTTACACATTTTTGTTTAAACTCTTAATTTTAAGTGTTTTGAAGTTACAAAAACACCCTTAACCTCTGTCAATATCTAATGTGATCATTTCTTTTTTTAACAACATAAGAATCATAATAAAAGGAAACTCAATACTTTCACTTATATAACAAATAATTATTCTTAAAGGAAAGTTAATGTTTTCACTCATATGCTGATACATAATTAACAAAGTCAGTGATGTATTTTTTATAGTTTAAATTACATGTAATATGTGTTAATAGCAGAATTAAGTTAAGTTACAATCTTATTTATGGAAGTGGTGAAAAAAATTAATTATTTTTTAATGTATTTTAACATTCTCTTTACTCAACTTTCAAAAAGACTACCTATATTTAAGTAACGAAAATTGATTGAAAATGACTTATATAGCCTAAATATTTAATAAAAAATTGACAAATATAGTCCATCACAACAACATACCTACACGGCTACACTAACATAATCTTTCACACAAACACAGCTGCTAAAATATTAACAATCCATGTGAAATTTTATTAACCAACAATAATTTAGAAAAAAAACCTCGTACCCTTTATTTTTTTTAAAACGGACATATTATCTAGAAAAAAATATATTTGCCGCCACCGCATTGCGCGATTACCATACTATAATATATAAAATTTACTGGGTTTTTTTGTGCAATATATATTATATAATTATGATAGAATAAAAGTTAGAGTTAATTGTCCAAATGGTCCTTTAACTTAGAGGGTTCTGTCATTTTAGTTTTTTAACTTTAAAAGTGGTACAAAGCATCCTTAAACTTAGGGGCAGAAACCCCTAAGTTAAAGGACCATTTGGACAATTAACTCTAAAAGTTATAACAGGATGTAATATAGATGAGAATGGTAAGGCAATTTTTGTATAGAGTATCAAGTATGTCACCTTGTGTTCGAATCACCTTGCATCTCTCTGTTTTTCCAAATCATGGGCTTGGGCAGTTGGGCCTGAAATACAAGCCTACTATTCCAGTTTTGCGTATGCCTCTATGCTCTATGGCTCTATACGAAATACACTATCAATTATTTTATTTGTTTCTATTAATTTTTTACTAACATAATTAAATTTGTATAAATTTAAGTTTCCTCTTATAACTATTAATTCTCACTATTCCATATTTGCGCACACCTTAATACGAAATACATTAAAGATTACTTTATCTGTTTTTATTATTTTTTATTAACATAATTAAATTTATATAAATTTATATAAATGTATATTTCCTCTTATAACTATAAATATAAGAAGAATATTCAATATAGTCCATACTTAGTTCATAGTCCTAAGGAACTAATTTTAGCCTTCGATAGCATTAATGGTCCAGATTGAATTTTAAAATCTTGGTCGGAGGGGCATTTTCGTAATTCATATGTGATGCTTTTACAAATCACATGTGATTGTATATTGAACCACCTGTGATTGCATATTAACATTTTAAGACTATCTTTTTTGCATGAACTTTATTGAACACAACTTATAAATATAAATATATATTTATGACTGTTTATTTTTATTTACATTTAAAATATAAATTGTAACACAATATAATACTTATTTAAAAAAGTGTATTCATCGAGTGAATAAGCTAGAATACTTAAGAAATAAGATTATACGAAAAGAAAAAGGATCATATATTTTATTCGAATGTTTAACAAGTTAGATAAACAGTAAAGTTTTTTTTTCCTTTTTCTATAAAACAGTATTAGTTTATCATATATAAAACAATAAGAACTTTAGCTTATTTTTTATGTATATTAACATTAGCGGTAGAAGTTGAGATTAAAATTCCAAAGTCTTTTATATTATTATTTATGAAGTAGTTTAAAGTCTTTGGATGTAAAACAATTTAAATAGCAACCTAAATAGTAATTTTATCTGTTGCGAAGTGCGGGTAAATACATCTTGTTATATTACTAAGGATTAAGGGTGGTAATTTTTTTATCGGAATTTATATTAACATGAATTTGAAATGTGTTAAATGGTCGGATTAAGGTTAATCCATCAACCTGCAAGTGATCCGTTCAATGGTAAAAGCCTAAATTATAAACTTTTCTTTAAAACTTTAATTTCAAAATTTAAAACAAAGATTGTGAGGCATTATTTTAATCTTATTTCAGTTTTATAACATTATTCATTGGTACTTACTAGAAGTTTGATACATTACATTCTTTTTTTTAAAGGGATTTTCCGTGTTAGGTAATACGTTAACATTTTATATTCATTATAATACAAGTTAATCTTCAAATTTCAGATTAAATTGAAACGAATACCGAATTTGAGGTTTGAGTCAAATCGAAATGACCATTCCATTTTGAAATTTGAACCGAAACAAAAATCATGTCCAAAATTTGTGTTGAAAGAGACCTTAAATTCAAATGAAAATCGTATCCAAAAATCAAAAAAAAAACTACACATCAAAGACATTTGACTTAAAATGGGTCGACGAGAAACACAACTTGAACTCAACATAGGAAAAATGACATAACTTAAATCTGACATGAAAATAAACGTATTATTAACAAAGGATTTTTGTTTGGCTCTCGCTCTAGAAGTTCTTGTACATCACCAAATGAAGTAAGCACCTTGGTAAAGTTCAAATTGATGGAACCGAAAACATCAAGATGGGCTGGAAAGCTTCAAGATCGACAAATGCTTGATGAAATGACATAATTATGGTTTCTTGTGTTCGAGTAAATTAGTTTAATAATGATTTGAGGTTTCTAGTTTATGTAACCAATACGTGTATTTTAGGGTTTCGCATGTTCAAATGAAACACCTTTATAAAAATAATTCTTGTTTATATACATTAGTCGAACCTGGCTTGTTTGATCTTCTTCATTTTTGTTTAATTTTGCTTTGCGATTGTTTTATATAACAAAGAGTAGGAGTTCATGTATGTTCTTAATTTTTGGATTCTAGATGTTCAAAATTTGATCCTAAATCTACAAAAATTAATTATGAAGACTCGTGTGATCGATAGAACATGAAGAACATGATTATTAAAAATAAAAAGCACAAAGCAGGTAACTAGTTGCATATAATTACACATTTTAAAAAGTTCATTTACAAAATATAGTTTATTACATACATTAATATATATTTTAAGTAAAGTTAGTCACATTTGAAGCAATTTGCCTATTTGTCTATTATAGTTGTTTTAGTATAGGTTGAAATATGGTTTAATCATCAAAGTTTTATTTAATTTTCGGTTTAACCATCAAAGTTATGGTTCTCTCTTTGCCCAACCCACGATTTGGGTTCCTCTCGACCACATCTCTATTGCCCTCTCTCTCTCTCTCTCTCTCTCTCTCTCTCTCTCTCTCTCTCTCTCTCTCTCTCTCTCTCTCTCTAATCCACCACCAAGCGTAGCGACCTCTCCAACTACGAAATTGCTTTCAGACCGTTGGCTTCATCTACTACCCACCATCACTGCTGGTGGCATCTCCAACAACCCATCAACCTTTGAGATCAGTGTTTGATGTCTGAAGAAATCGATATTAAAGTATCAAGTGTGAACAGGAGTGGTTGGTGACATCCTTCACCCCTAGTCGAACAAGGTTGTCGTTGTTCCCTTCGTAGCCCATTAACCTCGATCCTATTTTGCCTTGTGTTCTCTGTCAATGATCTCGTTCATTCGCTTATGTTTGGGAATATTTGTTTTATCCATTAGTTTATCTTCGTTTATATGTGTACACATAAACATATATAGTGGTTAATTACTTATATTTAATAATGTGAAGTTTGTATATTATATTATATACATACACATATATATAGTGTTCATTCGATCTTGTGATTGTTACTCACACATAATGAAGTTTACCAAATATGAAATTAGTACAAAAAAGTTATTTGAGATCTAACAATGTTATAAAAAAAATAAACAGCTTTACTGTTTTATAACTCAAACATAGTTATTATTATACCAAACAAATTTAAAAGATTTATTTTAAGACTCCACATTAAAATAGCTAGAAAAGTACATTTTTATAATAACAAAATACAAATACATAAAACTTATTAATCAAAAGGACTACTTTTTAAGGTATGCTTTAGGTCTCCTACAATCTTTTTGAATGCGGTTTAGGGTTTAGGGTTTAGGGTTTAGGGTTTAGTGTTTAGGTCTATGACAGTACTATGGATTTATTTTATTAGACTAAATTAAACGAAAGAACTCAAATAAACCTCGTCTATATTTGTTCGCTTCGTTTACAATCCTATTCACGATTAATGTTCAACAAGTAATAGGAGTTCTTTAGCTCTTATTCATGAAATGAAGACCAAAAAGTTGATTGATGATTAGGCTAAACGATAAATTTCTTTATCTGTAAGTTTGTGGGAGTACATCTCCTTATGTGTATGTTTGTGGTCTCAAACAGTTACATTATCCTAATGCATTCTAACTCAAGCATCATGGTATGTGCATTTCTTTATCAGTAAGTTTATGGGGCTCAACTTAAAACCAATTGCTAATATATGTGGAGTAATTCAGGATCCTTATTAAGCACACTGTAAAATCACATACATGCATCCAATATAGAACGATCCTTAACACGCCCCCTCACGTGTGACGTTCGTTTTTTGGCCTCTAATGTGTGGATATATAAATACGAGTTACGTAGAGTGTGTGGGGCCGTTTATGAGTGGACCTGACTATGATACCATGTAAGTTTGTAGGCCAACTCAAACCAATTTCAAGTAAGTAGAGTAACTCAGATTCTTTATCAGATACATTACAAAATCACACGTATACGTTATGAGAGGATACAGAACCATCTAGCTACCCGCCTAAGGTCTACCCCCCCCCCCCCCCCCCCCCTCTCTGTCTCTCTCTCTCTCTTCTACTTTTTTTCTCTCATATATTAAAATCGATTTCAATGCTCAAACCAACCACTATAGCTCCTTTCTCCATCTCTTTGAAGATGAAAAGTGCTAAAAAGTTTCTCTTTGTTATATCAGTTTTGCTTATAGTGCTTTTGTCACAAAAGGCAGACGCTGAAGTTTTTGGAAAAACCAAAAAATTGATTGAAAAGGCTAACCAGAATGGGCCATATGTTGGCATCGTGATCCCTAACCTCTTTGAACTGAACCCACTTCTCAATTATCCCGAGTACAAGTCAACTGAACTCGTCGTCGATGTTGGAGGTATGTATGTACAAAATTTTAACAAGTACATGTTGATTTAAGCATATTTAGATCGTAACTCGTAAGTGAATAATTAAAAATCAACTTAGATAATTGTTTGGATCGAGAGTCACGCAGGAGCCTCTAGATGTGACAAATATAATACAAGTGTATACGAGGTCCAAAACTATATTTTACTTAAATAATTAAACGTTAGTTGTTTGAAAATATATACGAAAAGATATACATATAGTACACTTGGATTGTAATGTTATGTATGTACGTACGCGTATAATCATTCTGTGACATCTAAACTTACGTTGATAAACGCAAAAGAGTGAAGGTGATGTGACACTGATATTACAGTTGGGTTAGTGACCCTAAAACATAAGCTATATAGATGGCCTAACTTGTAAGCCATATTGGTGAAAATGTTAACGCAGGAAGGAGATTTCGGTTTGGATCAATTGGCGATAAACAAGTCATTTTGGTGATGACTGGTTTAGGCATGGTATGATCGATCTATTGTTAATTACTTAATTGTATACTAATTACACAAAGACTATCTAGTATCTACCAATTATAAATACGTACAACAGCTTAATGCAGGAGTTACAACACAGTTATTGCTGAGTTTATTTGACGTAGAAGGAGTTGTACATTATGGAATCGCTGGAAATGCAAACCCTTCACTCCATCTTGGAGATGTTGCAATTCCTCGCTACTGGTCTCATTCTGCTCTTTGGAGTTGGCAGGTAAACTTGTATATATACTCTCTTCGTCGTCACGATGAGTGTGTTGCAGGAGCATGTAAGAGCCGGAGCCATTTGTTATTATAAAATAAGTTTTACTAGTTCTGTTTGGTTGTTGTAGCAGTTCAGGCTTTTAGATTTTTAAAAAGTAACATAATAAAAGTTTTAAAATAAAAAACTAATTCAAGTAGTTTTTAGGAGTAGATAATAGGTTTTAAAAACTAAATTACACAAATAACATTTGATTAATTTTTTAATCAAATGTTTATTTTATGTTTTAATTATCACTAACTTTATTAAATAAACTATCTTAAAGTGCGTTTTAATATTGTCTTTAGAAGGGGTAATATTTTTTTTAATTTCTAAGTTGTATTAAACACATGTAGACTAATTTAAATTTATACAAAATACCCATTAATTAACAACCAATAATTGCGATATGTTTATCGTAGAGATATGGAAATGGTCCCGAAGACTTGTTGCCCCTTGAAGACTTTGGAGACTACACCCGAGAATTTGGCTACCTAAATTTTGCAAATTATTCAACCATTATTCATTCTGAAAACCTCTTGAATAATATTTGGTACCAACCGGAGGAAGTTTTTCCGGTGGACGGAACGCCGGAGGAAAGACAACACGTCTTTTGGGTACCTGTCGACGCTGTTTATCTCAATATTGCCAAAACTCTCGAGGTAGTTAACTTAAACCCTAAATCGAACTCGTAACTTATAAGTTGAAACCTTTTAACGAAGAATTAAAATATTATGATCGATAGGATTTTATTTTCCTCATGGGTTTATTTACGTCATCGGACTATTATATTATGTTCATTCAAATCATACAAAAATTGGATTTAACATCCACTCTATACTACTAAAATTTTAGACCAACGTACTCCTTTATTAATCTCACTTTTGACAAGTTTTAAAAAACTTGAATCTATCCGATGAAGAAAAAATTAAGATGTGGAACTTGAATCCATTTTTTTACAAAATGAAATTTTGTTAGAGAATAATTATGTGAAGGATTTCGAAAGAAAAATTAAAAACAGAAAATATTAGAATTTATTTAATTATAATTGTTAACAACTTACTATATGTAATTAATTAAACCTTAAGTTAGACCACGTTTTCAAAACAATAAAAACAAATAAAACAAAAAACAAAACCTTAAGTCAATTCTTTTGACGTTTCTTACAAAAACGTGTACCACAAGATGTTTGTTTTTATTCAATAAGTTATTATGTAACTTTCATATTTAAAGTGCAATTATTTTATTATAATGATCTATTTTCCTATATTAAATAAATTAAACATTTGTGATGCCTGTGTATTAAAAAAATGTCTATAAGTTGCATGGTTCAGTGTTATGAGGTAACTGAGTAAAAGACGGCAGAGTACTTTTACATATATCATTACATCAGTTTTTTCTTTCCATATGATAGATACCAATAAAACATTCACATAAAAAAAAATATAAATGTATCTTATCGATAAACACATACATTCGTCCAACATAAGTTTTCTCACGTCAGCGTGTTCATGTTAACATCTCACCTTGGGCGTCGAATGCACTCACACCTCCAAAGTACTCGCGCTAGTATTTTTGGTCCCACTCCCTCCCCAATCACATAGTGTTTCCGAGTTTTAATTTGAAAGGAAACAAAACTACGAGTTTTAGTTTAAAAGGAAAAAAAAATTGTGTTTCAAAGATTTTTTAATGAAAGAAGAGAAAATTTTAGATAAGAAAATTTGGTTAACTTTTTCTCATTAACTTTTCTTTAAAAGTGTGAGAATTTGGAAAGAAAGAAAAGAAAATATTTTATGATTTTTCGTAAGTGACTAAATTACTCTTAATCACAATTAAAAATTTTAAAAAGTAAGGGTATTATTGTAAAATGACCATTTTTCTTTCATTCATCTTCAATTTGAGAACACAAACTTACATCTTTTCTCTCTCGTTTCATTTTTTTTTTCTAACTCGAGAACAAGAAAAATCAAAATTATTATATATTCTTTTCTCTCGTTAATTTTTTCCTTTTATTTTCTTACTATATCTCGGAAACACAAATCGTGATACCAAACTTTTCTTTAGACAATTCAGAAAAGCTGGTGTAACACAATTTCATGGTGTGATTTAGTACCACCCCTTTAATATGTACTCATATTTTTACAAGCCCTTTATTTTTCACTATGATGATTGTTCCAATAATCAAAGTTAAAAAACCAATTAGTAAAAGTGCTAACACACTTGTGTGACAACATGAACTATGCATATATAGTCCTTGACCTTAGAAGGATGCATCAACGCAACAACATGCTTATCTACCCAACCAAAGGTTACAACCGTAGAACGAGGAACAAGTGCAAGCATCTACCTAGACAACGCCGCCTACAGAAGCTTCATCTACGAGAAATTCAACATTAGCCCCGTCGAGATGGAAAGTGCCGCCGTGGCTCTCATCTCCTACCAACAAAGGGTGCCATTCATCGTAATTAGGGCACTTTCTGACCTTGCAGGTGGCGGTGAAGACTCCAACGAGGCTGATACGTTCATCAACCTTGCCGCCAACAATTCTGTCAAAGTTGCCGTGGAGTTCATCAAGTTGATCCCATCATCTCCTATCAAACTTCCTTCTGCTGTTAGAATTTAGAGGTATCTAGATATGAAATTGTAATAAGTTACACCATTTGATCATGGTGTAGTTAGTCTTTCAGTTTAATCAGAATAAAGGTCATCTAAGTTAAGTGCGGTTAACTGTACGAAACGTTTCATTTTTTTAAACCACATAAGAATTATCGAACTTATTGATACATCTTTGATAGTTTATGTGACGAACCTACTTTCGAACGACAAAAAATTTCCGATGAACACGACAACATATTAAGTAGTACAGAAAGTTGAGTAAATTCAAGAAACCAAGTAACCAGTAGTAGTAATCCAAGTGACCCTTGTTGATATCACTCGATAGCCAACTTATGTTACCTCCTTCACTTGTGACCGAGTCTACAGTGTTAATCAAAAGGCTTCCAATCAAGCCCGAAATCGCCATACTCACTGCGAACACGGCCATGGATGCACTCGACATGCTTTTTGGTAGCTCGGAGTAATAGAACTCCAACTGCCCGATGGCATTAAATGCCTCGGCTAGTCCCAGTAATGCATACTGTGGGACCAACCACATTGCTGACATGTCGACATCCGGGTTCGTGTTTGCCGTGTCACGCCTTACGGTTTCCACAATCGCGGAAACCGCCATGGCTGTGATTGAGATTAGTAGCCCGATACCCATTCGGGTTTTGGGATGGAACCCGCGTGGCTCATGTGTATATTTTGCTATATATGGGACCAAGATACGATCATAAAAAGCGATCCATATGGTGATTGTCGAGACCATGAACAAGCTGAAAGATGCAGCCGGGATCTCAAACCATGTGGTTACATATCGGTTCATTGTTTTCGCTTGGAGTGTAGGAAAACCCTGTGAAATTGTCGTGAATAGTAAAATGCCCGTAGAACCCAATGGTACTATCCGAATTAACGATTTGAGGGATTCCACTTTTTCAACAGTCGAGACACTCCAAGGATTCGATACTAAAGAATCGACATTCGAGTCTCTAAGAACACATGCTTTATTGAGAAACCTAAAACACAAAACAACACGATTGTTTAGCCCGTTTAACATGTTGTTACACAATACAAACTAAGTTTGTTATAATGGTCGAACCTTAAATTCTCGGTTAGCTCAACACGATCAATTTCATTACTATGATTGTAGCTGTCATCAGGAACAAGATTGATGTCGCGTTTCTTAAAAGCAACGGTTAAAACTTGAACGAAACCCAAAAACGGGCTCTCGCTGACTTTGACTTTGACATAAAGAGAGGACCCGAATAAGAACACGAGAGCAGAACAGACCATGATTAAAACAGGAACCGCAAACCCCACCTGCCAACCGAGTCGGTCTTGGATGTACACCACAACACTAAAAGCAACAACGGTCGAAAATGCTAAAGAAGCATAGTACCAGTTAAAGTAGCTGTCGATGAGCCTTTGGTTGTCAACAACGGTTTGATCCTGTTTCAGTTGGTCTGCACCAAAGGCTATGGAACATGGTCTAATGCAACCTGATCCGATCGAGAGTAGACCGAAAGATGAAAAAAGAAAAACAAGCTGGGTTAGTGATGGCAGGCCACAATGGGTGCCGGGTTCATCGCAAAATGAAGGTGTTAATTGCGGAACCATGGAAGTCAACCAGAGAAAAGTCATCCCCTGCAGTAACAAGAATATCATTCAAACATTCATTCAACAACATATATCAAGATTGATACAGATAATCAGTTGGAACATAACGGATAATCAGTTAATCGAGTAAGAACATGGATGATTTTGCCTTACCAGAAGAGTGGTGAAAGATCCGAGAACAATGACCCGAAACCGACCCAAGTAAGAATCAGCGATGAAAGCTCCAAAAATGGAGAGAAGATTCGAAAGTGCTGACCAGATTGAAAGTATGGTTGTTGCATTAACAGCGTCCATGTTATAAACTTCCATCAGGTAAAAGATCATATTCGGCATTAAACCATAACTCGCCACTCTCTCAAAAGCTTCATTCACTGAACCAAAACAAATAATCAAAATCAAAATCAAAACCCTAACTGATTAATCGATACGGCCCAGATTAGGTTTCATTTGAGGTGTATAGATAACGATTAATAGAATTGGGGATTTTGATGTACCTATGATGAAGGGTATGGTTCTCAGACCACCCTTACGATCATGATGATTGTGATCGAGTAATTTGGTCTGTAATTCTTCATCGATGCTTGGTTTTTCTTGAATCGAGTCTCCTGCCATGGACGATTGATGTTTTCTGGTGTATGATCGAGTTAGATTGAGATGGTGGTTTGATGAAATTGAATAATGAATTGAATCGGGGTGACGCCATTGCGATAGTTACAATGAGACAGAGACGATTAGCAGCTTGAATTCGTGCCAGCAAGGATTCCATTGCAGTCTGGTTCTTGAGCACGACAAATACCTCCACATCAATTTCATAAAAACTAATATTAATCATGAAATATCCACGATGTAAGGGAGATTTCGAAGGATCCATCCATCCATGATAGACATAGTGAAGTTGCGACAACAATGCATCAAACAAAAATAAGAAAATTTAAGGTAAGGCTGAAATTGGGCTAAAGAGTGTGTTATTTGTAGAAATACTAGCATAATACCCGCGCAATGCGGCGGCGACGAATCTTTCACGTACTATGGTATTCACTCGATAACATGTTCGTTTTCAATAACATAGAGATATGATATTCATGCACTATAATGACATTGAATACTTTTTATTCACAATATTGGCATTTCCTTTCTCCATTTCCCATTTCTTTCTTTTTTCAATTTTCTAACCCTTTTATTAATTTTTATAAAAACTTTTTAAAAACAATAAAATAAGAAAAGTCTAAAATAGATGGTTAAAACATATCTTGAGTTGATGAATTATGCTGATATGAAAGAGTGTATTCGTGGATTTATGTGTTTTAAAACAAATATAACTTTCGTTTCATGATTTAGATTTGGTGGTTTCTTATTGCAGGAGATATTCCTACCCTAAATCCACCACCTTTTTTAAGTTATTTTGACATGTTATTTTGGTGGATTATGTAATGTTTATTGCTCTTTAGTTGTACATCCCAATAGTTTTCGGATCTTTCAGACATTAATCTACGAAAACTTATTAATCTGGTTGGACTAAATAGAATTTTAATTCTTGTGTGTTTAAACAGTTAGCCTATATTTCTTAACTTGATTGAATTTAATTGTATATTGGATTTTGATGACGTTAGTTCTCTTATTTAGATTTGGTTATGTCGTTTTTTGCTCTATAACGGATAGGTTGTAACCTTTGTGTGTGTATGAAGTATTAATCAAGTTTTTGGTTTGATTGTCTTTGATTCTATTTCATTGATCAGAATTAAAGCTAGAATGTGTTGGTTTTAGAAAACTGTTAGACAAAGTATTCATTTGTTTCTCCCTTTTCTTTTATCTTTATATCTCTCTTTTTCCAATCAATTTTTTTATCCGTTATTTAAATGGTTTTTGATAAACAATATGATATTATTATGAAATAATTAAAAAGTGATCATCTAGCATTGAAAATTGTATTGATGTAAGAGTCTTCGGAGTGGATGTCATTTATTGATGTGGTGACCAAAAGACGGCGTGGATAAGCTTATATCCCACACCGCCACCATGTGAAAAGTTACAGTGCGTGGTGATTGCCACAATGGATAAGCATGTGTGGTTGAAATTTGTGGGCCAACAAAGCAGTAAACTCTCTATCTTGTTTTTAATTTATTTATTTTTAAAATTTTTAATTGGTTTGTAGGGTATTAGGTGAGTCCTATAATTTGGTTTAATGGGGAGTGATCACTACAAGGATAAGTGATTGACTAAGTGATGAATATAAAAAAGATGACGTGGCGGTGTGGTGGGTGTGATAGACTGCTACCACTCCGTTTACTCTAAGTAATTTAAACAAAATTAATAAATAGTCGTTGAATGTTAATAAATCAACCGTTGTCATAAATTAGTTGAGTTAAATAAGAAAATGATTGATTAAAATATTGCTTATGTATTTGTATCTTATATACAAAAATATATATATACTACTTAAAATTAAGTAATTTTAAAAATTTTAAGAGAGAGAAATTAAATATTTTATAATGTAGTATAGATTCCACATTCAAAATATTTGATCTCTTTTTATAACTAATTACATCTCGAAATTTGTTTAAATTCATCACGATAGGTTTTGATAGAAAAAGTGATTGCTCTTATTTTTTAATTTTTTGCATGAATGGCAAGATTTAAAAAAGAAAGCACATAACAAACCGGATCCCATTAACAAAATCTTCACATAAACATTCCATGAAGGTATGATATGTAAAATAAAAAAAATGGTTACATAGTCAACACTCGAAAGAAATCACGTAACAAACCGGATCCTAACATTGAGAATCAATAACAGTGTTATTTCAAATTTTTTTGACTATAATTCATAGCATTTAATTGCCAAAACAATCTACTGCTAAAGATATTTAAGATATAAATATGTTGTGGTTATTCCTAAATAAGAATCAAATTACCATAATTATTAACGTAAGGTGATTGACTTCGTATCCCGGTCATTTAATTTCTACAACGTACACACTATATTCCTTTTAATTTTTAATTCTTTGTTTGTAAGATTGTAAGGGGTATAATGGTCATTTCAACTGACTTAAAATTTAAGAGATTATGCATTTGGTGTAAATGTTTTATAATATAGTATAGATATAGATAAAGTTATAAATAGGGTTGTAAACAAAGTTTATGAATTTTTTTATGAAATTGTTTGACGAAAAGTTTGTTTATGTTTGTTATTTAATAAACGAACGAATATAAACAAGATTTTCCGTTAGTTTAATCAAACGGACAAACATGAACAGAACTTCCGTTCGTTCATTTATGTTCGTGAATGTTTGGTTATCACTTTGTTTATGTTCGTTTATATTATATATATATATATATATATATATATATATATATATATATATATATATATATATATATATATATATATATATATATATATATATATATATATATATATATATATATATATATATATATATATATATATATATATATATATATTATGTGTGTGTTTGTGTTTATATATAGTGTTTATTTGTATTTAATAAGATTGGATTTGTATTATAGCGTATGTTAATACGTTTACGTTTGTTTATCGTTTCAAAGAATGAAAGAACATGTACACAAACTAACGAATCTTTTAAACAATCGAACACACATGCATGCTCGTTCGTTTATCGTTTATGTTCGTTTATTTTTCGGCTAAAGTTAAACGAATGAACGCGAACACAAAAATCTCTTCGTTTATCCGTTCGTGTTCGTTTATTTGTTCGGCTAAAGTTAAACGGACGAACACGAACAAGCCCATTCGTATTTGTTCGGTTCGTTTACAACCCTAGTTATAAACAAACTACTCGGAATCGAATGGTTAGAAAAGTGAAATTTGGCTAAAGACCTTTTATCCAAGTGAAATGCTTGTTGGTTTGTTTTTTTGCATCTTCCGTCATATTTTTTCTGTCCTTTGACGAGACAAAAGAAATCTCTACCACCATATAGCCGACGACGAGAGAGATCAACCATGGAGACCTTTGACGAGATAGAACCACTTCAATCGACCTTCGACTAGACATAATTGATCACTGAACCAGTGTGACCTTCGAGTTGAACTATTTTTAGAACAAACAGACACTAAAGATCATAGAATGAGTAACAAGCCACTATAAGTTATAACACATCAAACTTCAAGAAACGATTGGTAACAAACCTCAATATTCACACCAAACAGCATCGTTATCCTCTAAAAAATTTTCATGGTACAGTCGTTAGTGACCACACGCTTTTGACCGTCGCTGACTCAAACTCTATGGCTATCACTGCCATACTTAGAGTCTCTGCCTCTCTGGGTATCACCGTCGTTCTCAAACTCTCATATGGTCACCGGCTTACTTACTCATCGTCGTAGTCACACTCTCCGACCTTCATAGTCGAAGCATCCACATCACAATACATTATTTATCGAGTTCTACTTGTCATAGTTGTTTTCTAGTTTCAAATGCATTATGTGTAAGTTTGGAGATGTTGGCGCATTAAAATTTTGATGATGAATATCAAATATAATCAAACACGTACATGTTTACAACCATTCACCCTTTTATAAAAACAAACAATCAATTATCAATAAAATTCGGACATTTAAACTAGCTCTTCTTGTCTATACATGATATTCAGAATAAAAGTTTCGGACATAAAACTTTAAAAAAACAAGTGACGCCTAACTGTGCCTATGTTTAGGCATTCAATGGTGAAATTTGGTTGCTATATACAATTAATACCCATCCCATAGACAAATAAATATTTATTAATTCTCTTACTCGTCTCCCATTTTGGAAGAACATTATCTTTTTTCCCCCTTCTTTTACCAAGCATGGCTCAACAACTTTCGATTATAACTTGCCAACAATTTAATGAACTCCACCATGACTATCACCGAGTTCTCTGCACTAAGACCAGAAAAAGTATCGGCCTCGTTCGAAGTGGCTGAGCCACCCCCGGCTAGGTCGGAAAGAGCTCTGAAAGTTATAAAAGGCACCTTTTGTTGATAGCAAACGAGGGCTACTCCAGCGCTTTCCATTTCCACAGGGCTAATGTTGAACTTGTTGTATAAAAAGCTTCGGTAGGCTGCATTGTCTAGATATATATTAGCACTTGTCCCTCTTTGCACGGTGGCGACCTTCGGAGGATTGGTTAAACATGCATGTTGTGGCATTTATGCAATCCTCCAACTTTAGTTTCTATTAAGAGCAAGTATTCAAAGGTGTATTAATGTATTTGAGTAATAAAGAGAGATGAGAGGAAAATTTATGTGACACTGATGTGGTATTTAAGTGAAAAAATTAGCCTAACTAGAGAAAGAGGGAAAAAATGGCGACGTTATTTTCTTTTTTATAGGAAACTCAGACATGTTCAAATTTTACATTTTTGTTTCAAACGAGACTTGAACTTCGATTTTAAAAAAGAAAGAAACATTTTACACAACTTAGTATTAATAATTTGATAAACCAGATTATGTACTATGGACGGTGTAATCGAAAACCATTAATTGTTGCAACCTAAATAGCCCCTTTGGACCGCAAGACATAAAAGAGAGTTATACCTTTATTTATAAATAAAAAACAAATACAAAAAATATATATAATTATATTTTTTTCTGTTTTATTTATTTGCATTATTGTTGCACCTATTTTATAATTACAGTAATTGTACTATCAAAGTTGTTATTAATCAACAATTTTGTACTTTTGTTCGTCACTTGTTTATAATCTGAAGTTCTAAACCTAAGATGCCGGAATACGATTGTTAACAAGATAATATAAATCTATTAAGTATAATAAAATCTATATTTAGAGAGAGAGAGAGAGAGAGAGAGAGAGAGAGAGAGAAGACCTCAAGGTTTTTAGAGAGAGAAAAATAATTGGAGTCAACAGGTATCCAAAATGCTTGTTGAGTTTGCTCAGGAGTACCATCCACAGGATAAACTTCCTCTGCTTGGTACCACACATTGTTCAAGAGGTTATCATCACCATTTGATGAATATGTTGCAAACTTTAAGTACCCAATTTCCCTTGTAAATCCACCTTCTCCTTCAAATGGCAAACTATCTTCAGGCCCATTTCCATGCCTCTACACAATTGCACCCATTAGAAACTAGTACCATGCTACCAATCTTACTAAATATCACTCTAATGCATTGATAACTTTTATCTTTAAGTGTCTAAGTGATCAATGCACGTCAGTAGTTGAAAAGACCTTTCGAGCTGTCATTATATAAAACAGCTCGAAAAGGTCTTTGAACCTCTACTAAAAGTTGTGTACCTGCCAATTCCACATAGCGGAATGAGACCAATACTCAGCAATTGTCACATCTCCTATATTTAGATTCGGGTTTGCATTTCCCGCTATTCCATAGTGAATGACGCCTTCTATCTCAAATAAGCTTAACAAAAGTTGTGTTGCAACCGCCGCGTTCACCTATCATAATAAAAGTGATGAATTCTTGAGTTGTACAGTATGATCAGACACTCAAATGAATCTTGTATGAAACATACCATTCCCATTCCACTCATGACTATAATCACTGGTTTCTTGTAAACTTTTCCGAACCGAAACCTCCTTCCTTCAAAGTTCAAACGTTTTTCGTGAAACAAACACTTTTTCAACCCGTTAAAGTAGTTATTATGAATATAAAGACGATATACACATACCCGCGTAATCGATAACGACATTGGTGGACTTGAAGTTAGGATTATTGAGTAAAGGATTCATCTCAAACATGTTGGGAATGACCAATCCCAAATAAGGGCCATTTTTGTTGGCTTCATTAACCATCTTTCTTGTACTTCCATGTAATGCACCATTGGCTTGTTCTTGAGAATTAACAAAAACTAAAACATAAATTAGAACTGTGGAAAATATTTTTCTGAACATTTTTGCTTCCCAAAAATGGTGAGAAAAGAGATGGGGGTGTTGATGAATTTGATTGGATCCAGAATGGGAATTTATGGAGGATCAGAGGGCTGGGTGTTGAATTCAACATGTGGGTTTTGCATTAATATATTATAAAAATAAATATATTAAATATTTTAAGTTAATAAGAGTATGGTGCATAGAATCAATGCAAATCAAGAAAATTGAATAAATAATGGTAATAAAAAAAAAAAAAATATATATATATATATATATATATATATATGCAAAAGTTCAAACGAGAACTGTTTTTCGTACGAGAACTGCGAGAACCAATCTGAGCCGTCCAATTCTCCCTCCTTTAATGTCATTGCCCACCAATGAATTCCTCATATATATCCTGCCACACTTGATCCCCTCCATGCTCACCATCCATGAACTTCCCATATCTAAGGAACGGCTGAGATTGGTTCTCACAGTTCTCGTACGAAAAACAGTTCTCGTTTGAACCCTCCCTTTTATATATATATATATATATATATATATATATATATATATATATATATATATATATATATATATATATAGACAAAAGTTCATGCGAGAACCGTTGTTAGCGCGATAACCAATCTAAGCCATTCAATTTCCCCTCCTTCAATGTCATTGCCCACCCATGAATTCCTCAAACCCTGCCACACCATATCCCTCCACGCTCTCCATCCATGATACTTCCCATATCCAAGAAACGGCCGAGATTGGTTCTCGCGGTTCTCGCACTAACAACGGTTCTCGCATGAACCCTCCCCTATATATATATATATATATATATATATATATATATATATATATATATATATATATATATACACACACACACACACACACACACACACTAATTGTTTTTTTATATATATAACTAGACTAATACTCGTGTGATACATAAGTTAGTTTAAAAGATACAAAATATTAAACATTAATAAAAAACGTATTAAATAATAATAAAACGCAAATTAAATGAGAATTTAAAAACATGCCAACATACAGCATCAACAGTTTAACCAGCCGTGAAAACATCGAACGAGCGGAAAGGCAGACATAATGGCAGAAACATGGTAGCATGATACGAAGAGACGTGATTGTATTAATTATATAAATCATCAATCATTATTTTACAATTAAGGGTAACGTAAGAATGTTAAACATTATTGGTCATACTAAAAGAAATTAAAATGATTATAAAATATTTTAGAAGATAAAACTAAAAATTTGGTTAAAAATGATATTTTAAAATATTATAAAGGGTAAATATGATATTTATAAATTAAGATGGACCAATATATTAACAAATTGAATCAAGAAGAATAGGAGAGAACTATTTCTCATTATTAAAGAAGATAATAGAAGATTACAGCTTATATACATGAGTAACAAACTATATCGACTTCTGAAACTTTTATCTAAAATGTACATAACAGTTCCTTCTATATTCCTATATTACAAAATAAACCTTGTAATATTTAATATCCCCCCCTCAAGTTGGACCTTGATGAATATCATCAAGATTCAACTTGGACAATAAGTGCTGAAACTGTGGACCATATAAAACTTTTGTAAAGAAATCTGCAAGCTGATCCTTTGTAGATATATGATGTGGTTGAACAAAGCCCAATTTGAATTGATCTCTAACAATGTGACAATCTATATCCAAGTGTTTTGTTCTTTCATGGAAAACCGGATTTTCAGTAATGTGTATAGCAGCTTTGTTATCACACCATAAACTGACTGGTATCTTCATTTTAACTTTTAGATCTCGAAGTATATATATAACTGATCCATAATAATTCACATACAGTAGCTGCAAGACTTATGTATTCAGCTTCACAAGATGACTTAGATACTGTATTTTGTTTCTTAGTTTTCCATGAAATCAATGATGTGCCCAAAAAAATGCAGTAACCAGTTAATGATCTTCTGGTGTCTGCACACTTAGCCCAATCTGAATCACTATAAGCATTAATTGTGATTGGTGATGAATCTTTAGAAAAAAATAGATCTTTTGAAGGACATCCTTTCAAATATTTAAGAACATGCAAAGCAGCTTTCCAATGAACATCTGTTGGTTGATGAACAAACTGACTGAGCTGTTGAACTGCATAGCTGATGTCAGGCCTTGTAAAATTTAAGTATAAAAGTCTCCCAATCAGCTTTCTATACTTTTCTGGATCATGTAGAGGTGTTCCCATATCTGCAGTCAGATGAGAATTCTGTATAACAGGAGTACAAGCAGGTTTTACACCTGTCAAACCAGCATCTGAAAGTATATCCATAATATACTTTCTTTGATTAACATAAAGTCCTTTTTCTGTTCTTAACAACTCAATTCCCAGAAAATAAGTTGCTGCTCCAAGGTCTTTTATCGTGAAAGTTGTATGCAGAAACTGTTTCACTTCCTTTATTAAATTCTCATCAGGTCCTGTGATCAACACATCATCAACATATACAATTAAGGCAACAAAATATTTGCCTTCACCTTTTGTAAACAGACAATGATCATGAGATGATTGTTGAAAACCAAAAGATAAAAGTTTATTGCAAAATTCAATATTCCACTGTCTGCTGGCCTGCTTTAAACCATATAATGACTTGTTCAATTTGCAAACCTCTCCTGATTTTGCTTTAGTATAACCTTGTGGTGGAATAAGATACACTTCTTCATCTAAATATCCATGCAAAAATGCATTATTGATATCTAATTGATGTAATATCCAGCCACTTGAAATAGACAAAGATAGAAAAATTCTCACAGTCACCACATTTGCTACTGGAGAAAAACTGTCAAGATAATCAACACCATAAGTTTGATTATATCCCTTTGCTACTAATCTAGCTTTATACCTTTCTATAGTACCATCTGGATGTAGTTTCACCTTGTAAACTCATTTTGATCCAATTGGCTTTTTATTAGCCGGAAGTTGCACAAGAGACCATGTGTTATTATCTTCTAATGCCTTTAACTCTTTATCCATTGCTGCAACCCAATCTTTACTTTCACAGGCTTGCTTATATGAAGTAGGTTCTACAACTTGTGATATAGAACTAAGAAAACTCATATGTTCATCTGTAAGATTTGAAGATTTTACATATGGAAATGTAGGTGGATAATGAGGAGAAGTTAAAACCTTAAGCTTTTCTTGTGCATCAGAATTATTATGTGTACAATGCATAACATAATCATTGTACCAAGATGGATTTTTTTTTGTTCTTGTACTCACTCTCGTAGGAAGAACATTATCTTGAGCCACTGGTTGTGGATTGACATTAATAGGTGGCATATCTTCAAAGACATCAGAATGATCAGAATTATAGTCATTATTAGGTATAAAGTCTTGTTGATTTACTTCAAATATCTCATCTGTTAGAGACTCTTCAGCAACAACATTAGGAATAACAGTTGTCATATCAGGTTGAACAATCTTTTGTTTAGAGAAAGGAAAGATTGATTCATAAAATACAACATCCCTTGACATGAGTATTTTCTTCTCAGATATATCATAGAGTTTGTAAGCCTTTTGTCCCTGATTATATCCTATGAAACAGCAAGTAACAGCTCTTGACTCAAACTTTGTCTTATGTGGCACTATATTGGTAGCAAAACACAGACAACCAAATACCTTTAAGTTAGAATAAGAAGGTCTTTTGCCATATAAGCATTCAAAAGGAGTCTTCCAATCCAAAACCTTTGTAGGTATTATGTTAATAATATGTGTTGCCATTAAAACAGCATGTCCCCAGAAACAAATAGGCAAATTAGCTTGAAAAACCAGAGCTCTTGCTATCTGAAGAAGATGTTGATGTTTACTTTCAACTTTACTATTCTGCTGTGGTGTGTAAGGGACACTCCTCTGATATATAATCCCTAATGTTGAAAATAATTTGTGACAATCTTGATTCACAAATTCTGACCCATTATCAGTTCTAATAACTTTAACAATAGTTAGAAACTGATTTTTCACATAAGAGAAAAAATTAGAAATTGTCTTAAACACCTGAGTTTTATCAGACAACAAGAAAGTCCATGTTGATCTTGAAAAATCATCAACTATTGTAAGGAAATAAGAAGCACCATTAATAGTTCTTGACTTATAAGGTCCCCATAAATCAACATGTATGAGGTCAAAGACCTTTGTAGTAACAGAAGTACTACTAGAAAATGACAACCTCTGCTGTTTTCCTTGATGACATGGTATACATGGATTCAATTCACCATCCATTCTAGCAGGAACAAAATTTAAATGTTGCATAACAACTGATGATGTATGTCCAAGCCTTTTGTGCCACAAAGTAAAACTTTCTTTATTGCAATCATTAGCAACATTACAGCTATTAAGTCTTTGAAAGAACAATGACTTAGGAACAGAATTTGGGTCAAATGAAGATCCAAGACTATTGTTATCCAGAACATATAGCTTTCCCAAGATCCTTCCTAGAGCCACAACTTTAGCAGTTTGAAGGTCCTGTAATACACAACACGTAGGAAGAAAAGTGAATGCAATTTTTGCAGTAATTGCCAAGGCCTTTACTGATAATAGATTGCATTTGAAACCAGGCACATGTAGAAAACTCTTGAGAACCAACCTTGTATTTAAAGTGACTAAACCAGTATGACTAACAGATTTAATTGAACCATCAGGTAAAAAAATAGGAGTATATGTAGTAACCAATCTTGAATCACTTAATGAAGACAAATTCGCACACATATGTGCAGTAGCTCCAGTATCTAATATCCACATATCTTTGTCAAAATTATCACTCCTTATAGAATTAAGAAGAGATAAATTCATACCTGCAAAGTCTCCAAAGTGAGAAAGATTTGCAAGATGGCCATTTGAATTCTGATTTGCCTTCATGAAATTACTGAATTGTTGAAATAACAATTGCATATCACTATTATCTTGATCATCAACATGAAGGGGATTTGATTCCACCATATGTGCAGAATTTGAATTTGAGTTAGCCTTTTTCTTATCCTTGAAATCCTTATACCAATCAGGATAACCTACTAATTTGAAGCAAACATCTCTAGTATGACCATTAACCTTACAATGATCACAATACTTGTCATTCTTGCTTTTACCTTGGAAATTTTTCTTGGTGTTCTGATTATGAGAAGCTGTTTTAACCAACATAGCTGAAACTTCAGTTGGAACAGAGAAATTTATTTGTACTTCCCTTTGTTTTTCAACACTTAAAGCCATTGAGTAAGCCTTATGAACAGACGGAAGAGGATCTAACACAAGAATTTGATTTCTTAGATTCTCATATGTATCATTAAGCCCCATCAAGAACTGCATCAATCTTGTTGATGAGTTAAAATCTGCTATAGCTTTAGCAGAACCACAATTACAAGGGGGCAAATGAACAAGACAATTCAATTGATCCCATAATTGCTTCAATTTAGTATATGTAACACCACTTTCCTCAGAAAATCTATTAAACATATTATACAACTGTTAACTGGTCCAAAAAGGATCAGAGTTTTACAAAAGATTGTTACTATATACATTGGTACTAAACTGGTTTACTAAAGTAGTGTTTTCAAAACATTTTTAACAAAAAGAAAGCCAGGAGCTATCCAGCCTAAGAAGCCGCTGGGGCCTTCCCCTTGCCTGAGCCTGACGCGCCTGTTAACATAAAACACTAAACGTAAGCTAACACTTAGTGAGTATACTACTAAAATAGTAACCAAAGTAATGGAAACATCTTCTCTCTTGGATGTCTCACATCCAAATAAATAGTCTGTAATTCTATTCCAACTGTTAACAGGTCCCGGAGGATATTATGTAAAGTAATAGTAACCCCGGACACTTTCTTGGGTATAAGGATCTCAATATACCCAATTTCTACATCTGAAGCAATGGTACTACAATAATATTCACAATCATGCAATATATTATAAACACGTATGCTAATCTGAGTAAAGGTAAGTACACTCACCTCCGCAGCAGTTAAGAACTACGCTCCTACCAGAAAAGTGTCAACTCTTATTGCCTACAAACAATAAATAATAACTGAATTAACTTCTGACCACTACGCACGAGCTGAATCGCACTTCGCACGAGATGAATCACACTTCGCACGAAGTGAACTCTCATTCGCACGAAGTGGCTCACACTTCGTACGACCAAAACTCACCGACTTCATCTCTTACATTGAGCACTTCGTACGAAATGAAGTCACCACGCACGAAATGAGCTTCACTTCGCACGACTAAAACTCATCGACTTCAACTCTTACATTGAACACTTCGTACGAAATGAAGTCACTACGTACGAAGTGGGCTTCACTTCGCATGACTAAAACTCATCATGCTCAATCACTCAAATCCTGAACAACTCGAATTTAATCAACGACTGAGTTTTTAAAACATTCCGATGACTTCCTAATACATACCTTGACATGAAACAACACCAACACCAAAACTAACATCAAGAACTCAAAGATTACCTTAGGAATCTCTTTCTTGACTCAAAACTCTCATAAAATTGTATACGTACGTGAAAGTGTTTTCATGCAGCTTTTGACTCCTTGAAGTCAATTCCAGCCTCTAATATATGTAAAACTTTCAAAAATTGCCACAAGGACCCCTAGACTTCTCAAGTTTTCTGAAATGGCGACCTTAGCCCCTCTACTTTGCAACTCAATAATACATAAAGGCAACTAGCTAAACACATAAACACTTAACACATATATATAAAATTAAGTTAAATACTTAACAGGAAATCTTTCAGACCTTGGGGCGTTACAGTATAATACTTTGAAAGTGATGAGTCACCTTGAGTAATTGAAGCAATTTGTCTTTGCAACTGAAAGATTAAAGGACCATTGCTTTCACCAAAATGTTCCTCTAATTCTAGCCATAACTCTCTTGCAGTTGTTGCGAAAATAAAAGCACCAACTATATCCTTTGAAATAGCATTCAAAATCCATGAGCGAACCATGCAATCATTGCTGACCCATTCATCAAGCTCATTACCATCCGTTTCAGGCATCAATGTCGAACCATCAACAAAACCTACTTTCCGTTTAGCTCCTAAAGCCAATTGTATTGAGAATTTCCATTGCATGTAATTCTCATTGCCAGACAATGGAATTGAAACAAGAAACATACTCGTATCATTTCCTTTTTGATTGAGATTAATCAAATTTGGATTTGGATTCGGCGGAATCCTCGTGTGAACTTCATCTGCTCCAGCCATAATTCAAGAATCGAAATTGAAACGAAATTTGCGGAAGAAATCAGATTACATGCGGAAGAAATTAGATCGCATGCTCTGATACCATATTAACAAATTGAATCAAGAAGAATAGGAGAGAAAACTATTTCTCATTATTAAAGAAGATAATAGAAGATTACAGCTTATATACATGAGTAACAAACTATATCGACTTCTGAAACTATTATCTAAAATGTACATAACAGTTCCTTCTATATTTCTATATTACAAAATAAACCTTGTAATATTTAATACGGTTTTATATGATTTAATAAAGGCACATATAAAATTATCTCTAATAAATTTGACTATAAAAAAGTTCATGATGATGAATGGTGCAATTGACACACTACAATTTGGAAGTATTAACATTGGTATGGGGCACAACAAAAACGGAGTGGTAACAATTGAGATTGATCGAGAACAAGGCTTTTATGACCAGCGTAATTACGTCGTGAAAAAACATATACATTTCATAAAAACTATTAAATGTTTATCAAAATGGTTTAAAAATAAAAATTAACCTGCTTTTAAAAATAGAATATTTGTTATATATTTTACATGATGTTTGTTTTACTTAATTATAGATTAACTATTAAGGTCAAGATAGATGTATTAGAGTGTAAATTATAGTTGGTTTTATGAATCAATTTGTCTTTTCAGATTTCTCACAACCCTTAACTTCTATTCAAAATTATAATATTTTTATGGAATAATATTTTTTATGTAAAAAGTTAAAAACTATTTTTTTTTTTTTTTAAAAGGAGTTTTCCCGGTTAGGGCTCCTCCCGGGGTGCCGAGCCTTTTTGACTCAGATGTACGCGGTCTAACCGGTTTTACCCGTGGCCGTTTCCGAAGCAACCCCGTGGCCATCCCTAATTGAAACCTAGTGGGACTTGAACCCTTGACCTCCCCTATGGGGAGCAAGTGTCTTACCCACTAGGCCATTAGGAGATGGTTAAAAAGTTAAAAACTATTATATTAGTTAAAAAAGAAAAGAAAAACTGAATTCTAATGATTTCATACATGCAAAAGACCGAACCTTTTCGATTTTGTTTCGGGTTAGGATACCAATGGGTTGTTCGACATACTTAAGCATTATCATTTTTTGTTTTTTATTTCAAACTATTATTTGAAGTTTGGAAGATTTGTTTAAATACTCTATGATTAGATTTTGCTCTCGTTTTCATTGTTACCACTACGACTTAGACGCTGCAACATACCGGCTGCCACCATCAACCGCTTTGTAGTTGCTTCAAAGATAGCCAACCCCGAGAATCTTTGTTCTCCAATTTGCCACCACCACCGCCACCATAAACAGACACACGCCACCTCCTATTTTGATTCGATGTCGTCGGCCTTTGAGCAAGGAAGTAGTTCGAATAATTTGTTAGATAGGAAGGAAGATGAAAATTAGAGAAGAAGAAGTAAGATAGAAATTAGAGAGAGAAAGTAGAAGAAATTAAAGGAAGTGAAAGAAGGGGAGTTAGAGTGAGAAAAATCTTTAATAATAGCTGGCAATCTGGCATGTTTGGTTGGTTTGTGTGTATCTCTTGAAATTCTCATGTCAATTTTAACTTATCACGATTTTTATATAAAAATTACTTATTTGTTCTTCAAAATATCATGATATTTTGACTCTTTGGTTTGTAAATTGATATATTAGGTAATATGTAGTCAATGTTGGTCTCCAAAGGCATGCAATGACTTCTTCATCTCGCAACTTTAAGCTATTGCAATAACCAGTGAAGAGCGGGGATAGGAAACGACTTTTAGAAAATTTGATTCATAATAGGTGATATAGAGAACTCGTGGCTTGGATAATCTTTCAATCATGTAAGGACACTTCTAATCCCTATACATGTTGTAAGAAATCAACTCATGGATAATTGAAATAGTACTTTCCTAGATGATTTAGTCTCCTTTCATGTTTGTTGTTTTTTCATATCTACACCCTATAGAGCAGTTATATTGGTGTCAATAATTGACAAAATTAGTTTTGCAGCGGTTATATGACTGCTATGGGCGGGTCAAACAATAGTGTTTAGGTGTGCACTTAAATAACCAAGTAAATGCTCAACTAATCAATGATCAGCTAAACGAGATAGAGAGTCTTCTAAATGCTCAGCTAAGCACTTAATTAAGCACACTTATTAGTTTAGCATTTAGCTGATCACATTTTGCTTTGCTAAGCATGTAAATCAACTCCAGAACTATCAATTTTATCATATTCCTATATATACAAATGCTCAGCGCGACCACCACCAGGTGCTTTGCCCGTTGGACCTTGCAAGGGCGTTGCCCCTAGGCCCACACGAGGGGGTGCATGCCCCTCGACCCTGCTGTTTTGGGTCTAGGATTGCTAAAACCTGAACTAGTGTGCATTCCGTACCACACTAACTCATTACCAGGTTTAGCTGAATGCTTACATTACCCTAAGATATCTAACAAAGACTATTGTAATGACTAGTTTTAAGATGGAAATAGAAGGTTATTAATCGAAAATTGGATGAACAACATATCTAATAAGGAAAGGAAAAGACCTTTACAAGAAATCTGCTTGACTCCTTCAGCCGAAATCCTAGATCATTTCAAGATTCAGATTTAGGTTTTGAGTGTGTGAAAGTCAACTCCTTGACTAAGGCTCCTCCATTCAAGATTCAAGTTCAATTGTGTGAAGTTCGTTTTGCAATTCAAGTTTCAATTGTGTGAAGGTCGTTCCAGATCTAGTAAGTTTTGATTGTTTGGGGTTCAAGATATGTTCATCTTGTTCATGAATTTCCATATTCAACTACCGAATGAATTTTGTGATTTAGGATTCATGGTTTTGATTGTTTTGGGTTCATAAATTTGTTCGTGTGTTCATCATGTTCATGAGATCATATCAAGTTTTGATTGTTTAACGATTACAGGGTTAGCATGCTAAGCAAGCAAAAAAACATCTTCTTTACCCAAACAAAACAGCTAAATACATTAAATATAGAAAAAGAGAAGTTAAATAACTAAATTGAAAAGTCCTAGGAACTAGGAAGTTTATTCCTTTCGTTCAATTTGTTTTATTATTATTTTCACCATGATTAATAACAAGTGAACAAGTTGATTTTCGGATGAACTTTTTCAAAGGAGAAAAAATGTGGTAAATAAGGAAGGAGTATTTAAATGTAATCTTGAATAAATAAAGAATAATAAAAATCATGTCAAGAGTTTATTATAAGGTGAATTTCATATATATATTTATTAATCATTAAAATATCGTATTTGTTTAACTAAATTTATAAATATCACATGTCTTTTCTAACCTCTTCAAATATTATATTTACTCAAATAATCATTTATCTCAATTTTTTTTAGTTTTAAAATTTAGTCAAATGACTATTATACTCTTTCTAGAAAACCTATTCTTAATGATTTTAAATCATGTTAAATCAAGCTAATTTGTCAATAGAGATACACGGAAAAAGGAAACTGAATTGATAATTCTTATTTTACTTAGTATATTAGTTACTAGTATTGAGTAACACGTCTCAAGTATTCGTATTATCGAGTTAGACTTTTTAGTTGGGTACTCAGTATTTTAAATATTGCTAATACTTGAAACTCAATACTCGGGACTAGTAACTAATCGACTAGGTAAAATAGCTATCCGGAACTGATACATAAATACTCAAGGGGTGTTTGGGTAAGCTTAATTTTTTGAGCTTAAGTTTATTTACTTTTTAGCTTAAGGATTTTTTAGCGAGCTTACTATTAAAAAAAATATTTGGATTAACTTATGACTTATAAGGTAATAAGCTACTTTTAGAAAAAGTGTTTGCCTTAGCTTATCATTATTAAATACTAAAAAAAATACATACTTTACATTTGAAGAAGAGAATGTATAGGGAAAAGAAAGAAGTGGTAATAAGTTGTCTTTACTTGGCTTATAAAAATGACTTATTTCTACTAAAGATAAGCTCATAAGCTTAAGTTAATAAGCTAAGCCAAACACCAAATCCTCTATAAGCTCAAAAAATAAGCTAATAACGTAAAAACACATAAAATAAGCTAAAATAAACACCCCTCAGTGTTGTTTCAGTACCGCCTTTAGACGAAAATCGATACTCAGTAAAATTAATACCGGTTCTGTTACTACACCATACTCACCCCTGAACATTTTCAAAGCGATAGAAGGTTTGACTAAAAATCTAGGGCAGCTTACTGTGTTGTGGGACGTCAATGTCGCCGTCGTCGTTTTCTCCGCCGGGTCCAAGGTCTACGAATTCTTTAATCAGCGGCGGTGCCGTTCAACGTATTATATGTTATCCAATATGATATTTTGATTTTCAATTTATGATACGTACTCCTATATATTTTCATATCTTCTACATGAATGAATCTGCACAAACCATCGACATTTTGATTTTGATTTTATAGGAAATTGATTTTGGTTTTATTATTTGATAATATGTTTAAAGAGTCATTTGACTAATTTTTATAATTATGAAAGATTTAAAATGATTAGGAAAATGATAAAATGTTATTTAATTAAATATGATATTATAAAAAGTTAGTAAGGGGTGTTTATAAAACACAACTTTACAATGAAGTAATGAACTGTAAATTTATATCTCCCTCTCTAAAAGCATGAAGCACCATATTAATATTACAAAAAAAAAAAAAAAATGACACATATCATCACCAAATTGCTACATCAGATCATAAACAGTGACCACCTACAATACCAGAATATAATTTCTTAGTTGTATGTTGTACAGTTAATCTCGGCGTGATATCGGTTCTTGAACATATGAAAATATCGGTTGAGATCTCGGTTATAAATATCGGAACAGATAATCTCGCTGAGATTGGCCAAGATTTTCTTCTATTCACTTTAATAACTCATTTCTCAGCCTAAAGCCTAATTAACAAACATTTCCCTTCATTCTTTCTTATACGAGCGAAAAACAAAGGTCGTCTTTTTTTTTTCTATATGGCATACCTCTTCTTTCTTTCTGTACAAATTTGACTTGAAGTTCTATGTCTTTTTTTTATATGATTTTGATTATATATATATATATATTGAAAAGATCATTTGAGAACTATTTTTATTGCAAGTACCGCGATTACTATTTATAACCGTCATTAATGCTCATTAATAGAGGTATTTTGGTCTTTTATGTAATTTTCCAACCGTACATTGCGTCCGGCTGAGTTGTCACTAAAGATCAAGCTTTGATTTTCCCAAAATACCTCTCATTAATGCATCATGAGCCATTAATGCATCATTAATGAGCCGTCATTTTTATTGACCATTGATTTATTTTAATCAATGGTCAAGATTGATTTCCACAGTACTCACAATAAAAACGGTTCTCAAATTAACATTCTCATAATTTCATATATTTCCGATATCTCATCACGATAACCGTGATTTCAAAACTTGGTCCTTAACCGATATATGATTTTTACCAAGAAAACTGCATATGTTGTATGACACATCAAACAACGTTTTTCAATGATAACAAATAGAAGCATCTCAACTCTCAAATAGAGCATCTACACAATCTGGGATGATGCCAATGGATAAGGTATAAAGGTATGCACTCACACAATCAATAGAATGACTGAATGAGGAGGTTATTAAAGAAGCTTAATTTGGAAAAGAAAAGCAACAGCTGTTAATCCATTGACTTTTTTTTAAATAGTTTATGATACATGCGCAAATAAAAGCAGCCACAATTATGAACAAATTAAAGGGGCATAGCACTAGTGAGCCTTTATAATGCAATCATTCAATGGTTTCATTTGACCAGAAGCTAGCCATGGGAGGTCTTAAATTCAATGTGAAACATAAAATTGAAACACAAATCTATGAGAGGCAATGTATGACAGTCTTAAATTGAATACACAAATCGGTGGTTGGAATGCTCTGATCAATGTGAAAAAAATAAATCATAATCGGTGAAAGAAAAAAAAAAGCTAGAGATGAAGACGATACCTCATTGGAGTAAAAAAAAGGAACAACGAGCATTTTTCAGATCAACTTGATCACACAATTTATAAATGTTTTGAAGTGAAAAGAAAAATATGTTCTCAATACTGATACGATAGAAGAAAACATGGTATTTCAATAAGAAGAGGTTATATTACAAGCGTAATGTCTTTTTCATATTAACTTGATCACGCAAATTTTGAAACTTCTTTCTCAGTTCAGAGACTCTAATTTGTAACACGGGTTTCCACCTCAACTCCACAAAGACATATGCATACGTAGCCATGAGTACCATTAGCACAAAACAGAAGTCAATATGAGCATTCGTCGTCATGGCAAGTTGAGAAACATACGGGAAGTTGTCATATGCATCAATGAAAAGAATTGAGAATAGAGTGACGAAGAATGTTAACAAAATAGCTATCAAGATAATGAAGATAACAATGATAAGAACACAAGAAATGAGTGAACCATGAATAAGAGCAACAAGGAACAAATCCAGATTTGGAACCATTTGATTTGGGTTCTTTCTTTTTTTTTTTTTTTTTTGGAGGGAAGGAGTGATGGGGGTGGTTTAACAAGAATAAAATATGAGGATGATGGTATCTATAAAATTTTGTTATTAAGTTTTTAGGATGAAGAACTTTGAGTATGGAAGTGGAAGAGGGGAAGGAATAAAGTAATTCTCACTTATTGAACAATAGAAATCCTACATATTGTTACATACAAAATATAACTTTATCCTTAAGTAACTTATGTGCATATCAAACATATTATTCAAACTCTATATTACATACATATTTTCCTACTATAGTTGAAATACTCGTACGGTAACTTAGTATCGGTTTAAATAGTTCGACCAGTTTTCATGATTTCACCCTCACCTTTAATAACCATGATTAACAAAAATCGTTGAATTTCATATGAAAGTTAATTATTAGTAAATAATTTTTTTTTTGAAAGGCTATTAGTAAATAAATTTATCATGAAAAGATTATTACATTATCTTTTACATAACATTTTAGATAACCATAGTCACTTTAACGAATATTCAAACGGTCTTAAAGATATATATAAAAACATATATTTTTATTAAACTCTATCCGCATATTATCGCTTACGCCAAGGATTACAACCTTTTTGGTTAGTCCACTTTTTAAAAAAATTAATTATACCGATTTTTAGTTTTTCCATTTTGTCCATATTCTTTGTTCTAGAGAAACACAATGTCAGGAGGACTATTCATTCCAATCTGTTGACTTTGGATTTCCTGCATTAAAATCTCAGCCTGCTTTGACTGTTTGATCTATAATCTCTCTGTTTTCATCTTTCGGTTCTGTTTTCTGATCACGATTTGCAGCTGCTCAACCCCATAATTCTCAATTTTCCGAAAAAGATGGTGAACTCCATGGTCGCAAGAGCCACAAGCGACATGCTTATAGGTCCTGACTGGGCGATGAATCTTGAGATCTGTGATATTTGCAATCATGATCCTGTGTATGTTTTCTGTTGCCCTAGTTTTATTCTTGCTTATCGATGATATCAATTGTTCTTGTTTCTTTAGTAGGTTTTCAACTTTAGGGTTTTTGTGGTTTTGGTTAATTAGTTCTGTAGATTATAGTTTTGAATAGGAATTAAGGAATTAGGTTATAGCTTGAAGTGCGAACGAAGATATTTGGTTTGATTGTTCTGATTATATTTGTTTATTATATGATTTTGAGTAGAATATAGGAAATTGGACGAATAGAGTGGATTAGAAGTTTGCGTAAAACTGGAGGTGTTTGGGATGTAATTTTAGGCTAATTTGGTTTGCAAGTATTGTAGCATAGACCTGTCATGGAGTTTCAGCTCAAGTGAAATTAATAAAATATATGGGGATCTGTATCTTGTGAAGTCCTTCAGCATGCCCATTCATATTAGGTTTTAGCTTATGAGAACAAACTTTTAATATTTCGAATTATGCCTCTAATCTGAAATTCTCTGGCTAAGAATCTAAGATAGCTGATAAGAACAGCTTATCAGTGGATTGAATTTGAACACCACGTGTTTGTTAATGATTGCGCAGTTAGGGAGTTGGTCAGTATATTAGAATTAAGTCAGGGTGTGGAGACTATTATAAACAGAGGTCTGTGTTGTAATCGGAAGGTTTTTTCATGACCAATCAATAAGACTCTTCTTTTCTGCTCAGTTGCTTGACTGCAATCCGTTTGTAATTGTATAATAGTCTGCACACTGAATTGAGCAGAAAAGAGGTGTTTTATCTATTAGTCAAGTGAATGCCCTTCAATTACCATACAGACCTCTATTAATGGTAGTCTCCACACTGACTGAATTCTAATATACTAACCTACTCCACTAACTGACTAATCATTATCCTCTCACTAATTCTGATTGTATCAGTAGCAAGAAATGATGAGATCCCTGATTCTCACAATTAATCATTTATGTAAAACACAAAATGACTGAATGAGACAGTAAAAAACTAAAAACGTAAAAAATCATGAAACTTTAGGGAAGTTCCAAATTGGAGCTTCACATTGAAAACCCAATGTAATGGCATGAGGCTTATTCGTGGACTGGTTATTGTCTTATGGGTCTGTCCATAAGTCCTTCTGGTTCTTTGAGGTTCACTTGTTTGTCTTGCTCCCACTGTCTGTAGGTTCTAAATCTGTTTTGCATCATATTCTATAATCAATGCAATCTGCCTTCTAAGGTTGCCTCTAGGCTGCGATGAACGATGAAGTAGGGAATGTGTTTTAGAACTACGAAATTAAATGAGCTATTTTATTTAATGAAATTTGCTTTCTGTTTCTTGTATGCTCTGTGTTGGCACATATGGGTCAGTTATCAATTTGTTTTCATTTTTTAACCTGATATATGCTTTATATGCTGTGTTTGTTGCTTTTATATGTACATAGATTCATGCATTTGGTGGTAATTTTTATGCAATTTTTTTTTTCAGGCAAGCGAAGGATGTTGTTAAAAGCATAAAAAAGCGTATCGGAAGCAAGAACCCAAAAGTCCAGCTTCTTACATTAACAGTAAGCCGAAAAAAAGAAGCCACTTCTGTTCTTGTGTCATGTTGTTAAAAGTCATGATATTTTTTTACCAGACTAGGTTTGGGATCGTATATTGGCAAAGTTTCGTGTTAACTGAAGAATCAATTTATATATTCTTATTTTTTGTTCATTCTATGCAATGTGATTCGTTACAATTAGATCGTGACCCAAGAAACAGAATCTTAAAGTTGCAATTTCTTTTGAATCCCATGAACTTAGTAGAAATTTCTTCACTTGTTCGTCATGTTAAGCTATTGGAAACACTTGTGAAGAATTGTGGCGATTTTGTTCATATGCATGTAGCTGAGAGAGACGTGCTTCATGATATGGTGAGAATAGTGAAAAAGAAGGTTAGTATTTTTATTCTTTTTGGTTATATTTGTTTATGCAGCATTTTTTTGTTATAATATTTATGGCATAGTTTTGTTATACCGCAGCCTGATTTTCATGTAAAAGAGAAGATATTAATTCTAATAGACACTTGGCAAGAAGCTTTCGGAGGAGCAAGGGCAAGGTATCCACAGTATTATGCAGCATACCATGAGTTATTGGTAATTTATGTGATAAAGTTTCTCTGCAATTTAATTTATATAATTTTAGTTCAAGGAAATGGGCATCTAAACAATATTTTTTTTCTATATATTTTAATTGTTTCAGCGTTTAGGGGCAAATTTTCCACAGAGATCTGAGAGATCTGCACCTGTCTTTACACCCCCACAAACACAGCCTCTAACATCAGTTCCACATAATCTTGGTAATCCAGAAAATGCTAATGAAATAGCCATGCCTTCTGCAGATGCTGATTCTCCAACCTTGAGGTATATAAAAGTAATCATTTTCTTTATTTTACAGAATTAAACATTTTTATCATGAGTAGACAGTAGACTCTTTGGCTATATGTTTCATTCATTTATTAGTTTTTTGCCTTTTCAGTTTAACGGAAATGCAAAATGCACAAGGCATCATGGATGTTCTTGCAGAAATGCTGACTGCAGTAGATCCAGAAAAGAAAGAGGTGAAGTTATAAATTTTATACTTAAATCATTAACTGTGTATTATTAGCTTAGTATTATATTGTTTCATCTTAATCTACATATAAAAACACTGACGTTAAAGTGACTCACACATGTCATGTTGTCTTGTAAAAGGCTTAATGCGTTTTTTTATTGTTATATTTGTAAATAAACGTATTAGTTAATTTTTTTTCCTTCATATTCCATATTGAAATCAGGGACTCAAGCAAGAGGTTATTGTTGATTTGGTGGAGCAGTGTCGTATGTACAAGAAACGAGTGGTACACCTGGTTAACTCAACTTCGTAAGATCTCGTGTAACTACTAATCACTTCATGAATTGCCATTTTTACCAAATATGTACCCTTGCTGCCTTTTGACTTGGTTAGAAACGGCTAGATGGGCTGGTCAAGCGGGTTGGTAAACAGATCAAAACAGGCTCAGGCTGAAAAAGGTCGTTTTTTAGTACGGATCATGCTGAGTTGACCTGAAGACATTCTCTCTGTTTTTTACTCGAGTCTTTAACAATAGTTAATGCCCATCAAATGTTACAAGATCAATCTAAAATCTTCTAATACAGTGTGTAGGTGGTTGTAAGCTATCGAAACAACACCTTGGCTGACTTTCAGCCGCCTGGCCTGTTGGCATATAAGCTAATTTTTATTTTACTTTTACACTTTTTTGAGATCTAATATAACCCTAATCAGACCATTCATAAGTAAATGTGTTAAAATTATCGGTTGTACTTCGGTTGCATGTTTTCTTTTGCCTTTTTTCTGCAAGTTTTAATTTCAGTCATTCATGTTATACCGAGCCAAATTTGTTTCATTTGTGTTCCAGTGATGAATCCATGTTACGTCGAGGATTAGCTTTGAATGACGATTTGGAGCGAGTCCTAGCCAAACATGAAGCGCTTCTTACAGGAACTCTGTTAGTTCCATCACAGAAGTCTAACTCTGAAAAGTCAAAACCTGAAACTAGTCAAGCATTAGTACCTGTTGATGCTCCTCTTATTGATGCAGGAAATACCAAACAACCTGGGTAATTGAAATACTTGACATGATTTATAAATATAAGTAAACTTGACATGAAAGCTTCTTAAAAAAAATTTGTTCATGCAAATTATTAAAATGAACTATGAAGTAACCCGTTTTGACTTTTGACCTGCATACGTGTTGTGCAGAACTGCGAGTCGTTCTGATGCACTGTCAGATTTGATCTCTCTTGCGCCTGTTACAACTAATGGACAGTCAACACCGACGAAAGTCAATCCCAAGTTTGACCTTTTGAGTGGAGACGACTTTGACTCACCGACTGCTTCAAATTCATTAGCTATTGTACCCGTGGGTGAAGCTCAACCTGTTACACCTGTATCACAACAGAACGCATTAGCCCTTGTGAGTATGTTTTCACCTCAAACCCAACAACCTCAAAATATGTCATCATCCCAACACACACCGTTTTATCCAAATGGAAATGCAGCCAACATGGTCCCACCCCAACATGAGTCATGGTCCCCATACAATCCTTCATGGAATGGACCGAATGGTCATATGTCCCAGCAGCAGCCACAGTCAAATTCACCAGTTTTCGGTAAGTGAAACATTATTCTTCTTTTTGAAGATGATAATACTCAAGAATCACTTTGTGGCTGCTTTTTATAGGTGCCGGAACAAGTGGTGGTCTGCCGCCACCGCCCTGGGAAGCTCAGCCTGCCGACAATCAGTTAGTAGGTGGTACACAGTTTTCACAACCTCATAATAGTTTACAAACCCCGTCAAACACTAATAATCAAGTAATGGGCATGAACATGAATAATAACGTGCCGCCAATGAACTACCATATGCCGCCAATGAACAACCAGCCAGTCTACACCAATCAAATGCCTCAACAACAGTTTCAAGGAGGTCTACTTCCACAACAGCAAATGGCATATATGTATCCTCAACAAATGTATGTCAACCAAATGGGACAGGCCTATGGTTATGGTGGCAGTGGTGGGGCCGGCGGCGGCTATGGTTATGGTTACGGATATGGGCAGCAACAAAATGCACAATATATTGATCAGAGAATGGCAGGGATGTCTATGAGAGACGACGGTTATTTGAATAGCACTGTTTACACGGGTCCTTCAATGGCTAACGCATCATACGTGCACGTGCCGTCTGGAAAGCCTCAAAGGGCAGAGGATAAGCTATTTGGAGACCTGGTTGACTTTGCAAAAGTCAAACCGAATAAAACTTGACTCCTGGTAGAGGTGGGAGTATGTGAGAACCTATGGAGTGGGTTTGTATTTCATAAATTGCTTTCATTTTTTCCCCCAAATGAATGCTATCATATATTCTGTTAGGTCTATATTTGTCTGCAAGTTTTATTTTCTTTTATGTACATTTTGGATTTTTTGTATAGGTCCGTTATGAGTAGGACGTTTGCATTTTGATCACCTCAAAGGATGACTGTTTGTGTTGGTATATGTTTTTCTTTCTACTTTGCGTTTTTGGGTTCACATTTTACTCGTCTGAAAGGTCATTAATGCCCTTGTCACCAAGCCACATACAATCTTTAGTATTTTTAAAGAATTCATACAAGTTATAGATATACATGTGGATTATTCAAAGGATGACTCTGAGCCCTTGAGTTGTTAATTTGAATGGTACATATCACATCTTTAAATTTATAAGGAATTTTGGGCGGAGGGGTAGTATGGTAAATTGACATTGAATAACTGATTTAATTGTCTAATTCAGTTTCCCCGCTCTCGACCTCGACTTCTTTCGTTCTGAAACTTCGATTTTCTCTCTGTTCTTCGCGAAACGACGATCACAATCCTCCGACGAACTGCAAAATCTGACGTAGATAATCACATGTGTTATTATAAACTCATATATAATAAACCAGTCGTGATTATGTTCATATACATACGAAGATAATCACATGTGTTATGTAACTACTAAGAAGTTGGAAGCACTTTCAATTGTGTATTTTCTGTTAATAAATCATAGAACGTATGCAATCACATGTGATTATGTGCTGCTATAAGCTATATTTAGTAAACCAAAATCGTTTTTTTCTTACCAGAGGCTGAGATTTGATTTCTGTTCATGTCTTCATTGGTATCAACATTTTCTTGATGTAGATCCATTGAGAAAGATGTGTAATTTTTTTACTTCTATTTTGTTAGTTCGTGATATGATGATGGCTGTGGTGTTTCAGGGAATGATGAATGCGATTTCCACTTATGTATCAGTTTGCTGAAGCTTTTTCGATGTAGTAATGAAACTTTTTGAATGCGTCGTCGGAGAAACCAACGCCTTTTAGCGTCACCGGAGAAGGAGAAATCGATTTAGGGTTCGAGCGAGACGACGGCTTTGGATCGTGGAGGCACTGAATGAGACGGGGATGACGTCAGGGTGCATTTAATGAAATTCTGTATTGCCAAAAATACCCCTCCGCGTTTTTTAGCCCTTTTTGATCCTGATCATTGATTTGTTATGATCCAAGGGCTGTAGATTGTCCCTTGAAACTACAACTTTTATAAAGACTATGTTGAGCACATCTCAGATATACATATTACTTTCGAGCTTCTTGTGAATTTAAATTAAAAAAAACCCTAAACTTGTGAAAAATAAATAGCACTTCCCGTTAAACATATAATTAGGACCGTAAACGAATCTAGTCGAATTCGACAAAATTTGAACTCTGCTCAATAGCTTGATAAGCTTTGACAAAGGAGACTCGGCTTGGACCAGAGAGGATTCAATCTCGGGACAAAAATATCGAATATTTATATGAAAATAATTTTAGATAACCAATCTTACTTCAAATACATATAAAACTAAAATAGATAACAAAATTAATTGCAAATGTGTATAAAAACTTACAACAAAACTTGATCTTAAGTCGAAATGGTTTAAGAAAGTTTATAAGAACAATACTTGTAAATTCATTATTATATAGGTTTGATTCATTTATTATATAAAGGATGAAACGTTTTACAAGAGTTTGCGTAGAACTCTTATAAACCCGAAATCTATTGTCATATATTTCAAGTTTTTTTTGTTAGGCTTCGAGTTCAAATTTAATATAAACTTGAATAAGTTTAAATGATCAAAAAATTTAAGCAGCTCAATAATACTCCGTTCTCGAGTTGTTTTTTTGAAACGAGAGAGAGAAAGTAGATAAGCATGTAATTTGATGTATTCTTGAGTTTTACTAAACAAGAGATGGTAAGAAGAAGAAAAAGAAAGAGTTATTCGACTCATAATGTTTTTTAATTCATTTTCTCTTACTCAATAACACAATCATATCATTCTAATTTTTTTTTCCTTTCTTATATTTTCTGCTAAAATACTCTAGAAATAAGTGTAAAAGTTAGATTTATTTTCATGCGTATAATTCATGAAAAGAAACAACAAAACGTTTTGGGTTTTGATTTCTCCCCCAATCGACGTAACTAACCTCAATAAACAAATCCATCAACTTTCATCGATTTCATAACCCCTAATTGCTAGGGTTTATAATTTCATGAATCTCTAGATATGGCGATCATCAGAGATGCTCTACGACAAGCATTCATGCACAAACATGAATACGCGAGCCTCCGTGACGAAGACAAAGCTTGGATTAAGCTACAATGGCCGATCATCATCTTCTTTCTCACGTTCATTGCGCTTTTGATATTCATTTCTACTGCAATCGGATTAAATATTGTGTTTCCAGACGATCCTGAAATCCGACCTTTCTGCGAAAATCTTCCGCACAAAAACGCAACAAGTAATGAAGATTTACATCTTACGGATCAAGAGATTGTCGATTATTATTGGACGATCGTGTTTGTTCCTTCAGCTGTCATGTTTTTGTTGTCCGCAATCTACCTCGTTGCAGGTGAGATCTATAATTTGAAGGTGATAAGCTATTCGATTCAGGTTTTTGTGTATAATCAGCAAAAATTTTCTGTTTTTCAGGGATCATTGTAGCTTATACTGCTCCAACAAGACATGGATGCCTAAAGGTGGTCGAGAATAACTACTGTGCTCCAAATCGAGGTACTTTCTCACTATGTGATCCATAAAATCATAATGTTAAATGTTTAAAAATTATGTAGTACAAGGCTGTTCTGCATTTGATTTTGAAAGTGATTATCTCATTTTTCCGTCTTCTAAATGTTTGGGTATACCAAGACTCTTGATCAGTTTAGGATTTTACCTGTAAACGAAACTTCATATGAATGTCAAATAATCAGAATTTGCCAAACACACACATATACAACTCCATCTCCTGCAGTCCATTTGGCTGCAACTGATTATCTGATTATGACTATTACAATTCATATGATAACTTCCAAAACACATTGTAAACTTCTTGTGTTCTTGTTTGTGTTTTGGCAGGAGGTGTGAGATGTCTATTCATTCTCAACTTCATGTTTGCCATCACATTCAGTTTTCTTGCCATATATCTTGGTTCAAGTCTTCTCTCACTTGAAAGCAGCTGCTCGATAACATTATTCTGGTGTTACGAGTTTCAAGCATGGGGGCTAGTTACTCTGTACGGGGTGACTGCTTCCTTGCTCAGAAGGAAATCAGCCATGGTACTTGATGATGGTGAGCTTGGTGGCCAGATTATTGGGATTGAAATGTTGGAAGTTAATCCAGTGGAATTCACACCAGATATGGAGAGACGAATTAACGAAGGGTTTAGATCTTGGATGGGAACAACAGACGTGTCATCTGATGATGAAGATGAATATCAGGAATTTCCACATCTATCCCATACTAACTCATACAGGTAAAGAGTGTGGATTGAGTTCAACATTACTTATTGATCTTTTTGAGATTTTGCATATCACAACCTCAAATTAAGTGAACTAGGCTGGTAAATTGTTGTTAATGATAGGCTAATTTGTGGTATCTTTTGTACATAATTTTCTCGCCTCCTTGGCATCTTGTTTGAGATTAATACATGATCTTGATTCTTTGAAACACGCTTGCATGATACATGTCATGCAGGAGGGAGAGTCGTAGATCATAACGGGTTAGGGTTTAAATGGGTTGTTTTTGGCAAGGGTGAAAATGGTCAATGAGATCATCAACTTCATAAACAATGTTATTATGATATTTTAGGCAGTTTAGGAGTTTATACATATACTATATATGGGGAGGGTTCATTCGAGAACCGTTGTTAATGCGAGAACCACGGGAACCAATCTCAGCCGTTCCTTGAATATGGGAAGTTCATGGATGGAGAGCGTAGAGGGATAGAGTGTGGCATGGTGCATGTAAGGAATTCATGGGTGGGCAATGACATTGAAGGAGAAGGAATTGGACGGCCAGATTGGTTCTCGCACTAAGAATGGTTCTCAAATGAACTTCTTCCTACTAAATATATATTAGACGGCTTTCAACTTGTATTTTCACCGTCTCCTTTTAGCTATGTTTTTTTTATTTGTGTGTTTGGAGCTTCTAGTGTTTAAAAAATAAGTTTTGGAGTCAGGAAAAAAATGAATTCTTGTCGATTGGCAACACCATACAGATTGAATCTATTGAAAACGGCATGCCCTTCTCTCTTGCAAAATTGTATGTATGAGTGAGCAATAAACATAATAAAAGTTGGTAGATGTGGCAAAACAATCAGGCCAAGAATGTTAGACGTCTAGTCAAAATGGTTTCGTGTCAAAATTTGGATAACTTATAGTGTAGTAATGACATGACATTGCCATAAAAGTTAAAATATGCTAGAAAAGCGAAGACAACCATCTTCATCACCGGAGAAGGTAAAAGACTAGGAAAAGGGAGATGGAAAGCTTAGTTTGCCGGAGAGGAAGAAGGGAGACTCCAGGAAACTTAGTCAACGGAGAACTTATACGCCATAAACAGGACCTGTTCATTAAATTCTAATGTCCTGGACAAAATGAGCTAATAATGTTCATATGTGTCAAATTGCAATGCCATACACCTCCTAAATATAGTATGCTTTACTGAAATTGACCCACAAGCGATCAATTGCATCAGCATATCTGTAGCCTTAAACCTTTCAGTTGGCTGGCATTTGACCACCTTCTAGTCTTCTAAAACTATTATACTTACTTAGCATCAGCTTTGATTAGAGACTCCAAAGTCTTTCTCATTTCTCATAGTAGAAATCAAACTCAACAAAATTCCATTCGAATGCATAAAGTTATGTGCAATAGCAGAAGCCAACCTTAGTACCCTAATTCAGTAAGCAATTAGTCCATACAATTAATATACTTCCTCCGTAACAATATTATTGTTCACTATACTGTTTTAGTTTGTTCTAAAATAATTGTTCACTTCTACAAAAGATTGTCGTCAATGACTACTTTTCCTATTTTACCTGTAATTAGTTGTCATTATTATGTCTTTTACAAGTTAACAATGTATTAAATGTAAGGTTAAAATGACATTTTTGCTAACTAAAGTTTTCATCAATTGAATTTTTGTGTGTAGACAGTAATTCTAGGACGGCCGGACGGAGAGAGTAATAATTGGATTCGTGTATGTTCTGCAGCATACAATGTTGGCAACTACTCATTGTTAACTAGTAGCAATGATTTGATAATTAAAGCTTTATAATTGTCACTTGTAAGTTTGATGGCGGTAAAAAAGAAGATGAATGAAACAAACTATAGAAAACTTCATAAGCTCTTTAGCTATGGTTTTAATACTTTCTGAAAGTACCAAGAAGATATATGTAACAATCAAACTCTTGAAATCACATTGTGAAAATTATCAATCCAACACAAATAATCACCATTAATTCAAAACTAAAGCTCATAAACCTAAGTCAACATACTACTGGAATTGGAAACCTTTAAGCCACAAATTTCACCCAATAAACTATGAACAATTCAATAATAACCTCATCAAATATAGCAAACAAAATCAAGAAACGCTCAAGAGGAGCAGCAATCGTCTTCACAACTCCACTAGAGACAGCTTCAATGTCGATTGACTGAAACTAGAACCTATGTTGATTGATGAAGAAAGAAGAAACAAGAACCAATGTCCATTGATTGCTTCTAAGTCGCAAAGTTGGAGTTTGAAGGAACTGAGGAGTCATGTCCCAATGGTATAAGGTGGAAAGGCCATAATGATGACTTGGACCAAAGCCTAGTTCGCCCCTCCCTCAGACCACCCTTGACGTCGGAAAAGCACAGAAGCATAGCAGTGTGAAACAAGTACAAGGTCGGGGCTAGCATCCACAAAGCATGATAGTGTAATTAGTAGGTGTATCCGTACGACCGTACCAATAGTTTTATTTATCTAATGTTTGTTAAAAGCAAAGATTTGTTCTATATTACCTATTTACCATCCACCACTTGGGAGTGATATGAACTGCTCTGATGGGCACATGTGTCGTGATTTGTGGGTATACCCAAATAAACGGGTCGTGATGGTTACACCCGCTAACATGCTACACACCCTGCTTCGGTATAAATAGGTGTATGTGTTGTGAAGCAACGATGTACTTTTCACATTGATCATTTTACTTTTGTTCTTACAAAAGTAATTAAACTTGGAAAATGTGTCGTTTTAGACATATCAGAAAAATTGAGCAGTACACCCCTAACATGATGGTACTAGGAGGATTATCTTTGGGGTCTTTTTTTCATAGAATGACTAAAAAGAGAATACTTTTTTGAAGGTTAAAAAGGAGAACGACGTTAGTTCGCGATTTAAACCGTTATAAGGCCACCTGCACACCTGGTGTGGGTGCCAACCACCTAATTGAAAGGAGAATCACTCCCATGAATCATTGCCGTCAAGTCGAAGGTTTCTTTCTTCTTTCGTAGATGGTAAATTTGGTGCTATCGTTACACATCATTTATTATGAACTTATATTTTCGCACGAGCATTCTATGACGCTCATAAATGTTACTTTTATATAACATATAATCGGTTATTTTATATATATGAATTTTTTAAATTTGCAAAAATTAAATCATTCATAGATTTTCACTTCAATTACTCGATCTAGATAGAATCTGTTAGATTACATATCTCCTCAACTGATTACATTACATAAGAACAATGTATATTATATGGAGTACAAACAGGAAAACCTTAATCGGCCTTGAAGCCTAATCTAATGGACTGCATATACAGACTGATTTTCTATATTTTTGAATGGGCAAAGAAGATAGTAGCAAAGAAGGCAGTTCTTGAGAAGCAGAAAGAAAGGCCGACAGAACTGGTCAGGCAGCGGAGGTCCACAGCGATAGTGGTGGCCAACGATGTCTATTTTTTTTAATGAAATAGAAGGCTGGCTGATGAATTGAAAAGACACAGGACAGCAGCGGTGGCTATGGAGAAGCACACGACAATGGGTATGAGCAGCAAGTAGAAGACACGGTAGCGCAGAGCGAAGTCACATGTCGGCAACATTAGCAAGGAGACGTCAGCCGGCCCATGAACACCATGTGAAGGCAGCAAAGGTATAATATGTAATTTTGTTGAAAAAAGAGAGATTAGAGAAACGCAATAGCTCCGGGGCTTACTGCGACAGCGCGTGGGGACGCGTAAAGCAACGGTTGGCTGCCAGAAAGAGCAGATCTTGGAGAAGATCGGTGGAGGTGTTCAGTGGCGGTGCCGGAACAAGCAATTTTTTTCATTTTTTGGTTGAAGGTATATGACTTGAGAGAGGAAGAGAGATGGAAGATATATGAGGAGATATGGCAGGAAAATTGAAGGAGGCGGCCATATTGATAGAGAAAAAGTGGCCGGAAATGGAGGGGAAGTATATGAAGTGAGTAGAGGCTAGAGATAAGGAGGAAGCGAGAGAAGAGAAGGAACTCCGGCAAGGATAGCATCGGAAAAATTTAGAATTCCGGCGGGAGGATGTAGAGCTTAGACTCTGATACCATGTTAGATTACATAACTCCTTAACGGATTACATTTCATAAGAACAATATATATAGTATAGAATTACGAAAACCCTAATGAACCTTGAGCCCTAATCTAATGGACTGAATATACAGACTTACAGAATCAGATCCAATCAATAAATGAAGATAAGAATCTTAACAACCATACTTAAAACAGTAGTTTGTCTTGTTTTCTTAATATGATATTTTGAAATAACAATGTTTTAATTTAATAATTTAAGAATGATTCACATCGTTAAATATTTTATTTTAATGGCCATAATGCCCTTTCAAACAACAGACATATGGACAACTATGTCTATCATGTAAATTCAACTCTTAGAGGTGTTTGTTTTAGTTTGTTAAGTACTTGTTTTTTGACATATTTTTTATAAGCTAGTTATTTAAGGACTTGTATTATGAGATATTTTTTATAAGCTAGTTATTTAATGACTTGTATTATGAGATATTTTTTATAAGCTAGTTATTTATGACTTATATTATGAGTTAAAAGGAAGAAAATAAGATAGAATCATGACAAATTGCTGGAAAAAATGAGCTTTATAAGCCCAGATATAAGATAAAATAAATACCCACTTAGCAAACAGATCAAACATTCTTTAGAAGCTGAATTATATGCATCTAATAAAACATAGCAAAACTTTAGAATACCATTGAGAAAGACTTGCTACATTTCATCTAAATCCAAAAAAAGTTCCACACAATCCAAAAACTTGAAACGAGCCAATCTTGAAGTTTGTCAATCCTTTCTAAAGGTGAGATTTAAGCGGCCCGGCAACATATCTGTTGCTCCAATAAGCAATTTTGGAGCCGTATCCGGAAGAATACTAGTGACACCATGAAATATATGTCTTGATTTCCCGCCAAATATCAAAACGTCTCCTGATTTTAAAGTCACTTTATCTGCATCATCAATATTCCTTGTGTCCCCATATAAGAACTCTGCAGAGTCGCCTATCGAGAATGAGACCACAGGTAATCCATCCTTCAGGCTCTTCTCACTTTCATCTTTGTCCTGAACAACATACAAACAACAAAAAAGTTACAACCTTACTAGAATACTCCCTGGTCCCAAAGTCATTCTATGCATTTCTATTTTGAATTATCTCGAAGTCAATTGTACACTTCTATAGTTACACTTCATGAACTTTCCATACCGCCCTTCTCATTAAATCTTTCTATTTTCCCACGTAAATTGGCAACCTAAATGCGTTAAGGGTATATCTGCCATTCCACTATATAGAATCTACATTAACAATACACATTAAAAAGCATGTTTTTAGATATATGATGAATGGAGTATGAAATTTGTAACCATTTAATGAAACTCAGCAAACTTGACTCATTTACTGCAACATATTACATACTTATCGTCTTTTTAATTATTAGCGCAACAAAGTTACATCTTTTATCTTGCGCTTTCTTGCAGTTGCCCTTTTCAAAAAGTAATCCCGGACACCCTCTATATGTAAAAAGTATGAGCTTTCTTTGTATAGAAAGAACCATGATAATACAAAGTTCCATCAGCACCATGCAAATATCCACATTCAGGTGAAAAACCGAACCTGATGAAGACCAAGCCTGCCAGTTTTTGAATAAAAATTCACAATGCATATATCAGGGGACATGGTGGGAATGATTTCCCCATCATTTGCACAAGCAACTTTTTCCCGCAGACGTTCATTTGAGTCTTGTATTGCTTTTTGCACCAGCTCATGAAATTTATTAGGAATTTCAGGAGCTTTAGAATTATCAATTGGTCTAAGTTCACTGTACATGCGACTCTCAGGATCCCAGTTCTTGCCAAGACACATCATTTTCAAATGTAGCTTTGTTCCGCCACTGTAACCAGGTTGGTAAAAACCTCCATCGCCATTACCAAGATCCCTACAAGTTTTTACAATACTGATCTGGAAGTAAAACAAAAAAGGTAACTAAATTAAAAGGTATAAATTTGCATTTGGTGAATGATTTGAGCATATATTTAAAATTACCCCAATTCATCCAGTTTGCCACCTAGCCTCTACATTAGACGTACACAAAAACATGTCCAAACAAGAGCATAGAAAGCATACAAAATCCACTTTATACAAATAATAAATCTTTCACTAAATGATTGATAACAACAGAGTACCTGATCATCGTGAGATATATATCCTTTCATGAGTACCATTCCAGGCCTCAACATATCAAAACTTTGACCTTCAACAGATAGTTTAATCTGATTACGTTTTTCTCTGTTTGCCGCATGTAATGAAGGTTTCAGCTTTACAACAGAACTGGCAATTTTTGGACAAATATCAAATCGAAACTTTAAAGAAGCAGAATCATGGCTATCATCCTTCTGAAGTTTATCCTCAAATTGTTTCTCCTTCTTAGAAGTATCATCATCCTCCGATAAAATCGATTTTTTATGGTTTTTCGTACTGGAAGCCTCATATTTGACAAGAGAACCCTCCCCACTAACCGATGAATGATCCTTTTGCCAAGAATGATCGCTACCCGAAGATCTATCAGTTTCAATCTGAGAACATGTACATAAATTTCACTACAAAATGCTTATTTTTAAATTTATGCAAATTTTAAACTCTTCTAGGGGGGAGCTTATTAGCTGATTACTGGGGCTTATTAAATTAAAGGTGTTTCGATTAGCTTTTTAGCTTAAATTTATTATTTATTAAATAATTTTGAGCTTATTAACCTAAAATTACTTAATTACACTCTCCTTTCTCCTAAAATTAGGGTTTTTCTAGTAAGTACTTTGAAAACACAATCCCAAAAACCCTAATTGTCGTTAATCCGATGCGTTATCTACGAATAATTCTTCAGTCTTGTGATGATTCGTATATCAACATTTCTTCCAGTAATAAACCCTAATCGGATTAAAAGCAAAAACATTTCATACCTTCACCTTGGGTGTCGACCGCATTTCAGAATCCAAGTTCGTACGTTTGATTCTACTATCGGATTTACCACCAGCAAAACGATTTCCCTGACGATTATACCCTGACATCTTTCAGTCGTCTAAAGAATCCCTGCGATCAACAAATAAAATTATTTAAAACGAAAACGTTTGCTAGAAAACAGCACAGATCGGTAACAGTTATCAAAATTGGTAAAGTAAGAACCCTAATTTACCTTAACTGAACGTCAACAAGAAGCCACGGGATGCGATTCACGTCTATTAGGTTAATAGACTGTGTGTGCATGTGAGAAAGAAGAAAGAGGTGATCGATAGAAGGTTATAGAAGAGGTTTTCAAAAGGGCGTCAGGTGTTCCAGCTTAACTGTTCATCTCCAAAAATCCAGTTTCAGAATTGAAGTCCAAGTTATCGTTTTGATACATTGATGATTGATCGATCGTTTCAAAGAAAAAGATTTTTGCACGCGCCTTGACTAATACGCTATTGTTTATATATTTTGTACTTCTCTTTCAGGATTGTAATAAGGAGAGTTTTTTAAATAAGTTCGATAGGAGATAGTTAGATTAGGCAAAAGATCAATCCACATTTTCAGTATATACAGACTTACAAATCAATCATCTAACAGTTCAAATATGTTATTAAACAGGCCAAAAAATTGTCCAAAAGCCGAAAGTTCGTGAATGCGTTATATTTGTTGTAGATGGTTAGATCGTTGCGACGGTGAATTTTACTCGTTGGCATTCTAGGCTGTACGTGTTCAGTGTGAAGAAAAGTATAGTATTTTCACCGAATTGTACGATCTCTTTGAAGTTCATCCATCCTGGTCCATCAAGAATCACATGGTCATCGATCTTTCCTGTCCTGTTCCTCTTAAGCGTAGTCATCCTTATCCACAAGTCCGTGTCACCATATATGATTCTGGCATTCTTAAAACGCATTAGATTATAACATTTTGCAAATGGAGCTGGAATAGTCTGTATTTAATATAAGTAATATGTTAATTTATATTTGTGAAGTTGCAAAAAATAAGCATGTAATATTATTCTCTTGTGGGTATTGGCTGTTTTGACATACTAATCGTTTGTGTTTAAGAGCGCTGGCATCAATAACTTTTTCAAACACGTTCATATCAGTGCCCACATTTGGTATCCGCCCTCTTGGCCTCACAAGTCTTTCTGGGAATATCATAAGATCTGGAGATATTGTGAGATAAGGTAGATAAGGAGTAGTTATGTAGAGAATTATGGGGAAGTATTTAATTTGATTAAGTGTTAGAGTGCCAAAACAGAAAGAGAAATATTAATTACCTTCTGTATCAGGATAGACAATCTTGTTGTGTGTGTACAATTTTGTGGCATCAATGAGTGATTCACTCATGTAGAGTTGATTCATGTTAAAGACAGAAGCTTTCACGCCCGTGTAAACACGGGCCAATATATAAGATTTTTGATATATGATTTTATATCCTCTCATACGAATCAAATCAACTTAATCAAGGTTTTGTCCGGTTTTATTGAAGGCAAACAGAGCTTCAAGTAACAAAATCATTTAGGAGTGACAATTGCTTACCGTATAAGGTTTGCATTGAAATGTTTGACCCGTTAGTGTAAAACATAATCTAGATAAAAGATTTGCAAGTCAATGCAATAGAATTGAAAAGTTCACTATTCTTAATCTTTAAGAAAACTACAAGGCAACAAATGACCACCAAGAGGCATATGATGTTCCATTCACCAAGTCTGATTTAAGTAAATCATCTACAGAATCTACTGTTTTCACAGCTTTGGTTTACATGTCATCATGTAACGAATCAAAAAGGGTTCTCGGGTGCAGCCCGTTCAACTTATTATTAACAATATTCAAATCTATCCCATCGGCTTCTTGAGGTAAAAGAAATTATATATCTTGTGATAGTAACTCGGAGGAATAAGAACCCTTTGTTTGGTTTCCATCAGTCGGCTTACTCTCGATGTCTAACTTTTGGCTCCTTCCCATGAAGTGTGGGAGAACCGTGTGTTGTTGTGGCATCAACAGTGGTATTATTTGTTCGTTCGGTGCTTTGTTTCTCTGGATAAATTAATAAATGTATCAGTGAAAGAAACCAACCTCGAAATAACCAAAAAACCAAATAAGTGTATATATATATATATATATTAGCGTGGTTCCAACATTGAACGAAGTATCTTGCTACATCTCGACATGGAGGTTCCCACAGTGCACAACGAACATCATGCCATGGCATCCAAGGATATTTTTTGCGGTCTAATTCATCCGTCATAGTGTCCACCCAAGAATTAGGTTCAGATTCTCTAAAAAATTATAATCGACAATATATGATAATATTTTCTTCTTTTGGGATACGATGGCGTTTTCATGTTTATTGTGAAAGAGATAATCAGCTGCTTTCTTCTCCTCTTTTAGCAATGGTTTATTCATGAAATGTTATAGTTTCTGTATGTAATTCGAAACCATCAAATCCTAGTGTTTACTATTACTTGTCGTATGTTTTTGTTTACAGTATTTATTCTATATATATATCTTAATAAGATCATATGATCAACTTTATAACCATTTTGGATTACATAGAGAAAAGAGGATTTAACGGGGCTATAATAGTCTTTTCCAGACCATATGTAAGGAGGGTGATCACCGACTTTATGTTCAATTGTGTCATAACGACCAAAACATAAATCTAATCCCCCTATAAAGCAGATTTGGTGATCAACAACTACAATTTTTTCATGGCGTGACCTGCATTGTATGAAGTTATAAACAAAATGAGACACATGAATGAATGTACAATTGTAAATGTATTTGTATTATGTAATATGGATAAGAAATATGAATATGGTAAAATATATACCACAAGTAGATGTCCGCTGCAAAGTGGTCAGGATAGAGCAAAAATTTCACATTCTCATGAATGTTAAGAAGTCTTTTCTGGCTGTATAAACTATTGATATTCAAAGCAATTGAAGTTCAAATGTTTTCTATGGTGTGTATAAAACTTTTAAATTGTTGCTATATATGTACTTTGGTTACATAAAAAGAAAAAAATGTATAAGTTTAGTACATACAATAGAGGGTTTAATACACATAATAAGGACAAATTAAATGTTAGATACGCACAATAAATTTTTAAAAAAGTTCGATACACAATAGCAGAATGGTGAAAAGTCGAATACACTTAGAAGAACATTACCCAAAATTATAACCATTTTACCTTCACACCTTCCTTTGCTTTAGCTTCAAACAGTGCATCAAGACGAAATTGCACCATCTGCATGAAATGAACGTTTTAAATATAACTCTGGGCAGAGCCACCATCCAGTAACATAGATCTGCATGAAAGGTTCTATCAATATTCAGTTTTTAATGTTTGGATAAACTGATTCTGGGTGATCACCGAATTTGTGTTCAATTGTGTCATAACAACCAAAACATAAATCTAATCCCCCTAGAAAGCAGATTTGGTAATCAACAACTACAATTTTTTCATGGCGTGACCTGCATTGTATGAAGTTATGAACAAAATGAGACACAGGACTGAATGTACAATTGTAAATGTATTTGTATTATGTAATATGGATAAGAAATATGAATATGGTAAAATATATACCACAAGTAGATGTCCGCTGCAAAGTGGTCAGGATAGAGCAAAAATTTCACATTCTCATGAATGTTAAGAAGTCTTTTCTGGCTGTATAAACTATTGAATTTCAAAGCAATTGAAGTTCAAATGTTTTCTATGGTGTGTATAAAACTTTTAAATTGTTGCTATATATGTACTTTGGTTACATAAAAAGGAAAAATGTATAAGTTTAGTACATACAATAGAGGGTTTAATACACATAATAAGGACAAATTAAATGTTAGATACGCACAATAAATTTTTAAAAAAGTTCGATACACATTTGCAGAACGGTGAAAAGTTGAATACACTTAGAAGAACATTACCCAAAACTATAACCATTTTACCTTCACGCCTTCCTTCGCTTTAGCTTCAAACAGTGCATCAAGACGAAATTGCACCATCTGCATGAAATGGACGTTTTAAATATAACTCTGGGCAGAGCCACCATCCAGTAACATATATATGCATGAAAGGTTCTATCAATATTTAGTTTTTAATGTTTGGATAAACTGATTCTGCTTCTAGTTATTTGAATAATTAATCTTACATGAGTTGCAACAAAATTAAATAAATTATATTACTTATTTACCTCTTTAATAATATAATTTGAAGACTTCCGCTTTCATTCACATATTGTCAAGTCTTTTCACATAAATGTTAGTTTGGTCCCTTTTATTTATTAAATATTTGAATAATCAGTATTTGCCGAACACTCAAACACCTAACTATCAAATTATTACAACTTTGAACAACAGAATCACACCCTTACGCTATTTGTTATAGGAAAAATTATATTAAAGTGTGATTATCTTTACACCAAAGTTCAATTTGTGCAGTCATTATATAACTATTCTAATCTGGTAAGTATAATATGCATTTCTTTTAAATTAATGTAACTAATTGGATTCCAAGCTCTGTTTTTTATATACATGATTTTTCTCATGAACTTTTCCTGCAGCTCCGATGTGGGACAAAAGTTTCAATTCTTATTTTTATAACATTATTTCTAATTGTATGTCACATCAATTAGCACACACCCTAATTAGCTTGAATTTCATACATGTACTAATAGGAAATATTTCATGGCTCGTACATGTAATATACACGAACATTCAAATTTAAGCATTATCATGTTTTTATCTAATATAACTGACCATTCAGCTAGTGCCTATAAATAATTGGAGAATTCAAGTAGGTTATAGCAGATGAGCTAGTGTTTGAAGTGGAGTTGTTGCATTTAAATAATCAATAAAAGGTCATATATTTTGACCCAATTATCTTTAGTGATTAATCTTCATAAATTCAGTCTTTGCAATCTGTGTCATAAACATAGTCTTTGCAATCCCTTATTAACCTATTTGAGATCTAATCATAATCCATGATTTGGATGTCTAGCAACACCTTAGTAGAAATAGACTTTTAGTTGACAAATATTAACTCATTTTTTGCCTTCCAGAATAGATATAATGTGGCCCGTGGTGTGGGGCTTTCCAAACGGTATACCTCGACAGCCTCAAATTATAACAATTTAACACCTCTTTAATGTCCGTTAAGCTCATCCTATCCATTACCCACCATCCTAATAACATCTTTTAAATTTACATGAAACCCGCAATTAACTAAAACAATGTCTCTATTAATAAACCGCAAGAAGGAAAGACGACCAAATGATTATTATAAATATTAGATAGTCATTTACCGATAATTATAAGAAATTTGTATATAATAAATATGTTTAAAACACCAGTATTTTAAATCATAAATAATGCAAGCAATATGAAGCCTTTGATAATCTTCATAAACGACTAAAGAGTTAGATGTAACGCTGATTAGCTGGAAACAACGTTTTTAAAACCGGACTGGCCCGACCGGTTACCCGGGAACCGGACATGCCTACGGTTCAAAACTGAAAGGAAATTTGGATAAAAAAACCGCCCGGTTATGTGAAAACCGGAAAAATCGGTTGAACCGGACTTACGACCAAATCAGAAATAGATTACCCATTTCTATTCATGAGTTTTTATGGGGCAAGACTTTACTAATTGGCTTCCAAGATCCCTTTTTATATACATGATTTTTCTCATGAAATTTTACTGCAGTTCCGATGTGGGACATATGACCATTCGTTGAATTAGTGCCACATCACCATTTCTACAATTTGCAATTGCTCATACTTGCATTTTTACCAATCAATAGGAATTGACACCTAGGCCTTACTAATTGGCTTCCAAGCAGGGGCGAATTTACGTGTGACCTAGGTAGGTCCCGGGACCTACCTAATTTTTTAAATATGTTTAGAAGTTATATAGTAAAAAATTTTGGGAACTACCTTAAAAATTTTAGAGGACCTACCTTTTAGTGTTGAACAATAAAATAAAATAGATATTATATATAAAGGTTTTAAAAACCCAAAATTATATCTCCTCATAAAATAACCCAAAAACTTAACCCAATCCAAAAAAAAAAACTTAACCCAATCCAAATAGTTAGAAAAAAAAGGGGAAAAACAATATGTCGTTGCCCTGATTCTCGATCGTCTTCTCCCGTTGCCCTGATTCTCGAGAATCTCGACTCATCTTCTCAGTTCTCCACTTCTCCGGACCCCATCGGCCGATTGGCGATTGCAAGGCTTTGCTCCGGTCAGTAGCTTGCTGCTACTGAAAGAAATCTCTCTTCAACCAAGGTTTGTTTAAAAAATCTTCTTATTTAACATCGATAGCTTGAATATTGAAAGATTGGATTGATTGCTTTTAAATTTGTATAAGATATTCTCTGATAATGCCATGATGGTCGAATGGAAATGGAGTGCAGAAGGGAACAAATAAATAAGGGACTAAGGGTAATTGAATTGTTTAATGGCTACAGGCTACTAACTCTTAGGTTTTGTAGACTTTGACTTTTTCTTTTTGTAATCTTTTGCAGCAAAGTACTGCATCTTGTCCAAACCATGTGTCCATGTGCCTAGCTGGTTTGTTTATATAATATTTTATTCACCTACACTAGCATGAGTACTATTGCTTGTTGTATTATCATTTATATTGACAAGAACCGTTAATAGTTAGTATATTGAAAGAGTTATCATAGAAAGTATTTGTAATGAAACAATTATGCAAATATTTTAAGGTATAAGACCTCGTCGGATACAATTGTAAAAACTTTAATATAATTATCGATTACATGTTTAAACTTTAGCTTTAACGACCCGACCCGACACACATATAGTTGATTTTTTTTAAATTTTAATCGGCTTAACTTAAATAGGGAACCGCGTTATTTTCTATCCTGGATTCGCCACTGCTTCCAAGATCCCTTTTTATATACATGATTTTCCTCATGAAGTTTTATTGCAGTTCTGATGTGGGACACAATTTCAATTCTTATTTTTATAACATTATTTCTAATTTTATGCCACATCAATTAGTAACACTCCCTAATTAACTTGAATTTCAAAATTAGGCTTCATCAATTAGTAACATTCCCTAAATATTAGATAGTCATTTACCGAGAATTATAAAAAATCTATATATAATAAATATGTTTAAAACACCAATATTTTAAATCATAAATAATGCAAGCAATATGAAGTCTTTGATAATCTTCATAAACGACTGAATAGTTAGATGTAACGCCGATAAGCTGGAAACAGCGTTTTTAAAACCGGACCGGCCCGACATGTTAACCGGGAACCAGACATGCCTACGGTTTAAAACTGACCGGAAAATCGGATAAAAAAACCGGCCGATTATGTGAAACCGGAAAAACCGGTTGAACCGGACTTACGACCTAACCGGAAACAGATTAGCCATTTCCAATCGTGAGTTTTTATGGGGCAAGACCTTACTAATTGGATTCCATGCTCCGTTTTTATATACATAATTTTTCTCATGAACTTTTCCTGCAGCTCCGATGTGGGTTTAGGGTTTCAATTCTTATTTTTATAACATTATTTCTAATTGTATGTCACATCAATTAGCACCCACCCTAATTAGCTTGAATTTCATACATGTACTAATATGAAATATTTCATGGCTCGTACATGTAAGATACACGAACATTCAAATTTAAGCATTATCATGTTTTTATCTAATATAGCTGACCATTCAGCTAGTGCCTATAAATAATTGGAGAATTCAAGTAGGTTATAGCAGATGAGCTAGTGTTTGAAGTGGAGTTGTTGCATTTAAATAATCAATAAAAGGTCATATATTTTGACTCAATTATCTTTAGTGATTAATCTTCATAAATTCAGTCTTTGCAATCCGTGTCATAAACATAGTCTTTGCAATCCCTTATTAACCTATTTGAGATCTAATCATAATCTATGATTTGGATGTCTAGCAACACCTTAGTAGAAATAGACTTTTAGTTGACAAATATTAACTCATTTTTTGCCTTCCAGAATAGATATAATGTGGCCCGTGGTGTGGGGCTTTCCAAACGGTATACCTCGACAGCCTCAAATCATAACAATTTAACACCTCTTTAATGTCCGTTAAGCTCATCCTATCCATTACCCACCATCCTAATAACATCTTTTAAATTTACATGAAACCCGCAATTAACTAAAACAATGTCTCTATTAATAGACCGCAAGAAGGAAAGACGACCAAATGATGATTATAAATATTAGATAGTCATTTACCGAGAATTATAAGAAATTTGTATATAATAAATATGTTTAAAACACCAGTATTTTAAATCATAAATAATGCAAGCAATATGAAGCCTTTGATAATCTTCATAAACGACTAAAGAGTTAGATGTAACGCCGATCAGCTGGAAACAACGTTTTTAAAACCGGACTGGCCTGGCCGGTTAACCGGGAACCGGACATGCCTACGGTTCAAAACTGAAAGGAAATCCCGATAAAAAAACCGCCCGGTTATGTGAAAACCGGAAAAACCAGTTGAACCGAACTTACGACCAAACCGGAAACAAATTCCATTTCTAATCATGAGTTTTTATGGGGTAAGGCCTTACTAATTGGCTTCCAAGATCACTTTTTATATACATGATTTTCCTCATGAAGTTTTACTGCAGTTCCGATGTGGGACACATGACCATTCGTTGAATTAGTGCCACATCACCATTTCTACAATTTGCAATTGCTCATACTTGCATATTTACCAATCAATAGGCATTGATACCTAGGATAAAATCAATAGGCATTGACACCTAGGATACAATCAAATCATAACAATTTAACACCTCTTTAACGTCCGTTAAGCTCATCCTATCCATTACCTACCATCATAATAACATCTTTTAACTTTACATGAAACCCGTAATTAACTAAAACAATGTCTCTATTAATAGACCGCAAGAAGGAAAGACAACCAAATGATGATTATAAATATTAGATAGTCATTTACCGAGAATTATAAGAATTTTTTATATAATAAATATGTTTAAAACACCAGTATTTTAAATCATAAATAATGCAAGCAATATGAAACCTTTGATAATCTTCATAAACGACTAAAGAGTTAGATGTAACGCCGATCAACTGGAAACAACGTTTTTAAAACCGGACTGGCCTGGCCGGTTAACCGGGAACCGGACATGCCTACGGTTCAAAACTGAAAGGAAATCCCGATAAAAAAACCGCCCGGTTATGTGAAAACCGGAAAAACCGGTTGAACCGGACTTACGACCAAACCGGAAACAAATTCCATTTCTAATCATGAGTTTTTATGGGGTAAGGCCTTACTAATTGGCTTCCAAGATCACTTTTTATATACATGATTTTCCTCATGAAGTTTTACTGCAGTTCCAATGTGGGACACATAACTATTCGTTGAATTAGTGCCACATCACCATTTCTACAATTTGCAATTGCTCATACTTGCATATTTACCAATCAATAGGCATTGACACCTAGGATACAATCAAATCATAACAATTTAACACCTCTTTAACGTCCGTTAAGCTCATCCTATCCATTACCTACCATCGTAATAACATCTTTTAAACTTTACATGAAACCCGTAATTAACTAAAACAATGTCTCTATTAATAGACCGTAAGAAGGAAAGACAACCAAATGATGATTATAAATATTAGATAGTCATTTACCGAGAATTATAAGAAATTTTTATATAATAAATATGTTTAAAACACCAGTATTTTAAATCATAAATAATGCAAGCAATATGAAGCCTTTGATAATCTTCATAAACGACTAAAGAGTTAGATGTAACGCCGATCAACTGGAAACAACGTTTTTAAAACCGGACTAGCCCGACCGGTTAACCGGGAACCGGACATGCCTACGGTTCAAAACATAAAGGAAATCTCGATAAAAAAACCGCCCGGAAAAACCGGTTGAACCGGACTTACGACCAAACCGGAAACAAATTACATTTCTAATCATGAGTTTTTATGGGGTAAGGCCTTACTAATTGGCTTCCAAGATCACTTTTTATATACATGATTTTCCTCATGAAGTTTTACTGCAGTTCCGATGTGGGACACATGACCATTCGTTGAATTAGTGCCACATCACCATTTCTACAATTTGCAATTGCTCATACTTGCATATTTACCAATCAATAGGCATTGATACCTAGGATAAAATCAATAGGCATTGACACCTAGGATACAATCAAATCATAACAATTTAACACCTCTTTAACGTCCGTTAAGCTCATCCTATCCATTACCTACCATCGTAATAACATCTTTTAAACTTTACATGAAACCCGTAATTAACTAAAACAATGTCTCTATTAATAGACCGCAAGAAGGAAAGACAACCAAATGATGATTATAAATATTAGATAGTCATTTACCGAGAATTATAAGAATTTTTTATATAATAAATATGTTTAAAACACCAGTATTTTAAATCATAAATAATGCAAGCAATATGAAGCCTTTGATAATCTTCATAAACGACTAAAGAGTTAGATGTAACGCCGATCAACTGGAAACAACGTTTTTAAAACCGGACTGGCCTGGCCGGTTAACCGGGAACCGGACATGCCTACGGTTCAAAACTGAAAGGAAATCCCGATAAAAAAACCGCCCGGTTATGTGAAAACCGGAAAAACCGGTTGAACCGGACTTACGACCAAACCGGAAACAAATTCCATTTCTAATCATGAGTTTTTATGGGGTAAGGCCTTACTAATTGGCTTCCAAGATCACTTTTTATATACATGATTTTCCTCATGAAGTTTTACTGCAGTTCCGATGTGGGACACATGACCATTCGTTGAATTAGTGCCACATCACCATTTCTACAATTTGCAATTGCTCATACTTGCATATTTACCAATCAATAGGCATTGACACCTAGGATACAATCAAATCATAACAATTTAACAGCTCTTTAACGTCCGTTAAGCTCATCCTATCCATTACCTACCATCGTAATAACATCTTTTAAACTTTACATGAAACCCGTAATTAACTAAAACAATGTCTCTATTAATAGACCGTAAGAAGGAAAGACAACAAAATGATGATTATAAATATTAGATAGTCATTTACCGAGAATTATAATAAATTTTTATATAATAAATATGTTTAAAACACCAGTATTTTAAATCATAAATAATGCAAGCAATATGAAGCCTTTGATAATCTTCATAAACGACTAAAGAGTTAGATGTAACGCCGATCAACTGGAAACAACGTTTTTAAAACCGGACTAGCCCGACCGGTTAACCGGGAACCGGACATGCCTACGGTTCAAAACATAAAGGAAATCTCGATAAAAAAACCGCCCGGAAAAACCGGTTGAACCGGACTTACGACCAAACCGGAAACAAATTCCATTTCTAATCATGAGTTTTTATGGGGTAAGGCCTTACTAATTGGCTTCCAATATCCCTTTTTATATATATGATTTTCCTCATGAAGTTTTACTGCAGTTCCGATGTGGGACACATGACCATTCGTTGAATTAGTGCCACATCACCATTTCTACAATTTGCAATTGCTCATACTTGCATTTTTACCAATCAATAGGCATTGACACCTAGGATACAATCAAGTCTAAGTTATATAGGATATAGATAGATTAAAAACCCGAAATAACCAAACCATTTATAAAGAACGGATGATTTTTATACAAGTCTGTACGTTGTGGTTAACCCGATGGCTTTGGGTATCGGCGAGTTCCTTCGGAAACACCAAAATGCCAAATTGAGCGAGCCCGGCGAGTTCGGCCATCGAGTCTTCAAACCTGATGCCCCCCCCCTCCCCCGCTATTTTTTTTCTTTTTTTCTTATTTAATAATTTTCAACGATAAATAATAAACCATTCAACACTTATTTTATCCTAATTTTATACCATTTCACATCCATTCTCTCTACCTATTTCACATCATTTTCATCCCTACATACTTTCTTTATGGATTTACCAAACGAGACATTAACTACTAGTGTTGATTTTTACGCGAGAAATAACACGATGATGCAAGATGTTTTTTGAACCATGTAAGAACTTATTTTTTATAACGATGAGGAAATATCGAGTGTACAAAGTAGAAGGCCGGCGAAAAATAGAAATCGACTAGCTGGACACGAGATGCTCATTCACGACTATTTTGGCGAGACCCCGGTATACGATGATGGTATGTTTAGGCGACGTTTCCGGATGAGCAAAAGTTTATTCGAGTGTATAGCTCACGATCTTGAACAAGAGTATGAATTTTTCAAGTGGGCATGGGATGCTAGAGGCCGGAAAGGGTTTTCACCGCAACAAAAGTGAACTTCCGATTTGGTCGAACACATTTGGAGTATTCAAATCCCCGACAACGGAGACGACTAGTTTTTAGTTTTTAAAATTATGTATTTTATTTATTTTAAATAAAACTGCGTGCGGAAGCTAATTACATATAATTAGATTAAAATCAAATGATAAATACAACTTTAACTGATTATCATTTTACAAAAATGCCACTACAGTGTTATATACAAAACAGGCTCTAAACAAAATCTTGGACATCAGAGTGTTGGTCTGTCCATATTCCCAGTCTTCATCATCCAAAAACTCACCACGAAGTATCTGCAACACAATCTAGTGGGGAATTAGCACAAAGCTAAGTGAGGGAACAAATATCTAAACATATACAAGGCCAACATGCCTAAACATAAAGCTCATAGATCCCAGGAGAACCGGCGGTGTTGCAACCACCTACAACCAAGGTCGGCCAAAACCAAGGTTTACCGATAGCCCTGCTAACATGGATAACAGTATTAGCACCCTTGAATACAACAAATGTATCTCAAGATCTAATACTGTAAATCCCCAAGCAACAGGCCCAACCGCTCAGCTCATGCTGATCTCCAAAATAACATGTATACAGTTCAAACAAGAGCATAGTAATACATAGGATATCATATCCTGTATATCCGAAGATATAAATCCACTCACCACAGTCGGCACTGCTGTGACACACTCAGTTGACTAATCACCGAGTCTTCTCTGTTCCTGAGAAGATATAACCACAAGTCAGTATATATATCATAATACTGATTCACAATAAGTAATACACTTAATCATACTTTACATGTATATACATATATCACATATATCACTAATATATTAAAAACAGTATATCATACAGAATTATCATAATTCCGAATACAAGTTTCTCCATTCCGAATAAGCAAAGGCAATTTAGACGGTTTTACTTCAATTCCGGTTAAATAACAAATTCCGCATAGACCCAATTCCGGGTGAAGTCAAATTCCGAATCCCAGCCAAATTCCGAATAGCATTTGATTTACTTCTCAATTCTGAACAAGTCATAATTCCGAATGCTTGACAAATCCGAATAGGTTCATTTCCGAATGAAGTGTTGTTCCGAATAGAAGCCAAATCCGAGCTCAAAATCAAATTCCGAATACATTAAATTCCGATCGTAAATCAATTCCGAGTAAAGGCACTTTAGTTAATTCCAAGTACAGGCCAATATTCAATTCCGAATGCTCAATGATTCCGATCAAATGTAATTCCGAATGAAGTGTTCTATATAAAGTTAAGGCATGAGTATTCGATATTAAATACATGCGGAATTCATCATTTCCGGGCATATCATTCGGATTTTATCCAATTCCGCATACCATTGTTCGGGTTTCAACATAATTTCAATAGTTTATTCGGAAATCAACCTCAAATCCGATCAAGATGTTCAGAATTCATCAATTCCGCATGATTCAAGACCATAATTCCGCATGGTTCATAACTTCTAATTCCGAATAATTTATAACTTAAATTCTGATATGATTTTTAAGCATGCAAGATGAAGTATGTTTCCAGAATACATTATTAACATACAATGAACATAGATTCACATAATTTTCTAACATGCAATCATCCTATCATCATGTAATTCATCTTGCATTATTCGGAATTCACACACACACACACACACACACACACACACACACACACACACACACACACATATATATATATATATATATATATATCAATAAAAACCGAATTTAAACATCAATTTATCAATTAACAACTTTAGACTAATAATCTAACCTTCTGAATTCAGATTCTACAATACTAAATTCAATAATCACTTGAATAAATGAAGATGATCTCTCTTTGATCTTGTCCTTCGGCCGAGAATTACAAAACACACACTAACACTTTTCAATTGCATGTAAAATGAATTTGGTCGTAACATGTTGGTGACTAAGTGTCCATCTTTGGACACGTCATAATTCCAGTAACTCCATTTTAATTTATTTAATGATCTTTTAATTAATAATAAGTCACTTAATTATTAAATAACAATTAATACATAAATTAAACAATTAAGTTCTCATAATTAAATATAAATCTCAAGATCAATAACTAATTACCTTATTAATCTAGGCCGGTTAAGAGGGTGTTACACGTCCGACTCCAACACTTTCTCGGAAGCAAGCACACCCCAACGACGAAGAAACCGAAGACGGAAACGAGGTAGAATTTGTTGAATCGGAAGGCCCGGTTGGAAAAAAGAAAGGAAAAAGGATCGGTTTCTTCCACCTCGACCGGTGTTTCATCGGAAGATTCTAACCAACTACTCAAAGATCTTGGTGGCTTTTGAAGTTCAATTGACGAGTACAACACGAGGCTTCTCGAACAAAATGAACGGAAGCTTCGTTTACAAGAAGAAAAAGAATTCCGCCAGGCGTCACAATTTTCAAAACAATCCGATAAAGGTTTGGAAGGCGAGTATCTCGAGATTGTTCAATGGGCAAAAGATGCTATTCAGAAAAAATATGGACTAAAAAATAAAGTATTGATGTACCTTTTTTATTTAGTCGTAATTTCATTTATATACTTTTTTTATTTTAATAAAAACAAGTTATTTATCTTATTTTATTTTTATTATATAATTTTTATTTTAAATTTCGTATAATAATTATAAATAATAACAAATATAACAATATATAATTAATTTAAAATTTAAAAAATTTGAAGCGTACGAACTGTGGGTAGTACTAGTGTTAAAGCATTGCTAAAGCATGAGGTGAGGTGTATTAATGTAACGCTGTTGTGGCTTGAAGCTGAAGCATGAGGTGAGGTGTGCTAATGTGACGTTGGCGTGGCTTGAAGTATTACATGCTTCAAGCATGGTATACCCATGCTCTTATGCATGGGACAACAACCACATAGTGAGCCGTTTTTCTTTCATGGCATGATTATTGGTAATTGGTAATCAGTGACCTTTAAACATTTGATATTATGATTTGTACTATTCGAATTTTTTTTCTTAGATAATTCAATAAATTACTAAAATTAATATGGTTTTTATTTGTTTTATGGACATTGCTTCACAAATATGATCTATGTTAATTATTTTTCTAGATTTCATTATCTCACATATTGTTTTCCTTCAAGCTTTTTTGATTCAGTTAATATTGGTTGAATAACTTGAAAGTCGTGATGAAAAAATAGCTAAATAAATGTTTGTAAAGTTCAACAAAAACTAATCAAAATTCAATGTTATGTTAGCTATTGTCGTGGTGTTCGACCATTCAAGATTAATGATTATGATGGTGTATATTGTATATAACACTTAAAGAGTCATTAGAATAGTATTTGGATAAACCATTGAATTCCCAATACGAGGTCCGCCCCACCGACCGATTGAGAAAGGATAGAAATACTGAACAATATTCAGCCCATTGCAGTGTAAGGTTCTTGCATATGTGACTGCATGGGTATTGAGTTTCAAGTCTTTAACCAACACATCGGAAATAAAATTGTGTGGATCCCCCATCGACTAAAATAATTACTTCAGTAGATTGGAAGCATACCTTAAAACCTTCATAGTTCTCGGGTGAGATTTACCATAATAGCATGTAAGCTGGTCTCTACAACTTTAGTAGCATTCTGTGATCTTCTTCATTAATTGGTTGTTCAATTGGTTCTTCCACTTCTAGCACCTTGAGAGTGCCCGTTTTACACCGATGGCTTGGTCCATATTTGTCACCAAACCGGTAACACTCACCTCTGAGATAACAAGATTGTCTATCCGCATCTAAAATTCGTAAGGGTGGTTTGGAGATACTGTTGGATGGGTTTGTTGTGTAGGTTGCAACTTTTGATTCTATGTTGTGTTATTTTCGAAGTTAGACCTCTACGGAACACATATGGTTGATTTTTGACTTAAACTCCAAGGCAATTGAGAAACACTCCTAAGAGGTAACGTTCGTGCTAGTTAGACACTCGTGAGGAACACTGTAACATCCCAAACCCCGTAGCACGATATTGTCCGCTTTGCCCAATTGGCTCACGCTTTTGTTTCTGGTGTGGAACACTCCACCCAAAAGGCTTCATGCTAGGAGAGGTATCTACAGCAGGTTTCGTTCCCCTCTCCAACCAATGTGGGGACAGATGTTACAAATCCTCTCCTTTTGGACACAACGTCCTCGTTGTGCACATCGGCCTGGGGCCTGGCTCTGATACCAAATGTAACATCCCAAACCCCGTAGCACGATAGTCTACTTTGCCCCACTAGCTCACGGTTTTGTTTCTGGTGTGGAACACTCCACCCAAAATGCCTCATGCTAGGAGAGGTATCCACACCCTTATAAGGTATGTTTCGTTCCCCTCTCTAACTGATGTGGGACGGATGTTACAAACACCCCTAAGACTCAAACTATTGTCGGTACCCATGCACCGTTCCGGTCTATTTAATACTACATAAATGTTCGTCCAGGTTCTGGAATTCTGTAGGCCCAAAATTTGTTTGCAATGCACAAACCAAATCTTCCCGATATCCCATCGTCTCATCCAAAGAAAGCCAAAATTCGTTTGCAAAGCATCGATAGACTCCAATTTCTTAGCTATAGCGGCTAATTGGGCTACAAATGGGTTCTAAGGTGAGGCACCTTCGTCTGGATTAGTCTGATCCATGCTTGTTTCCACTTCCCGGCAATGGAACCAAAATGATAGATACTACGAAGGTAAGCAGTCAATTGATTATAATATATGTAAAAGTATAGCCAAATTCGAGATGGCAAGTCTCCAATACAACGTACATAAGATAAAAACCAATCTGCCTACTCCCATAACAAAAGACTGCTAATATATTAGAAACTAAAGACTAAAGATGACGAAATGAAGGATCTAAACTGCTCCTCTCCATTTGATTTTACCCGCCAAATTGTTGACCCAGTGGGTCCACCCAGGATCGAAAAATAGAATTATACTGCTCTTGATCACCTGCTGCTTTGACCCGTCTCTTTTTCCTCATATACACCTTAAGGTCTGTATCAGTTTTGCATTGCAATATCAACGGTTGAGTAAGAAGTTTCTTTCGCTATGAGATTGGGGATTCAAGTCTCGTTGTGAACATATAGGTAGCAAAACATTTAAAATACCATTGAGACAGACTTGCAAACATTTCATCTAAATCCAACAAAAGTTCCACAAAAACCTAAGACATGAAATGAGCCATCTTGAAGTTGGTCAATACTTTCTAAAGGTGAGATTTAAGCGACCCGCCAACATATCCGTTGCTCCTATAAGCGATTTTGGAGCAGTATTTGGAAGAATACTAGTGACACCATGAAATATATGTCTTGATTTCCCGCCAAATATCAAAACGTCTCCTGATTGCAAAATCACTTTATGTGCATCATCGATATTCCTTGTATCCCCATATAAAAACTCTGCAGAGTCGCCTATCGAGAATGAGACCACAGGTAATCCATCCTTCAGGCTCTTTTCACTTTCATCTTTGTCCTGAACAACAAACAAATAACAAAAAAGTTACATCCTTACTAGAATACTCCATGGTCCCGAAGTCATTGTCTAATGTCTATACTCTATATTTCTATTTTGAATGATCTCAAAATCAATTGTACGCTTCTATATTTACACCACATCAACTTTCCTATACTGCCCTCATCATTAAATCTTTCTACTTTTCCAAGTCAATTGGCTACCTAAATGCATTAAGGGTATATCTGGAAATCTGCTATATAAAATCTACATTAACAATACAGCCTTTTTAGATATCTCTGGCTTTAGCAGGTTCCCAGACTTAGCAATTTTGACCCATTTACTGCAACATACTTATCGTCTTTTTTATTATTAACACAACAAAGTTACATCTTTTAGCTTGTGCTTTTCTTGCAGTTGCCCATTACTACATCTATAAGGGTATGTCTGCCTTATAGATTGCATATGCAAAACAACTCCCCCCTCCCCCCCCCAAAACCACCACCTAAAAGGAAAAGGGTCCAACCTTGCTTTTTAAAAATATGTCAAAACTATTAAACTATTTTCTTCAAAAAGCAATCCCTGAAACTGATGGGTATCGGAAATTATGAACAGAAATTCATACTCATCGAGAATCAGAACTGGAAATCAGAAATCATATTAAACTGAAATTAGAACCAAGATAAGCCAAGCACTCGCAAATCAGGTGATGGTCCGAAGATAAACCCTCTCTCAAAGGTAGAACCAACGAGCCAATCTCACTAGAGACTAATACGTATGAACATAAACATGACTGACCATTACGAGACCCTACCTCAATATTTATTAGCAACTCTAACAGACTCCAGCCCACAAGTTTCCCTTTACCCCCCTCTAGTAATAACAATTCTATTTCCTATCAGACACCCTCTATATGTCAAAAGTACGAGCTTTCATTGTACAAAAAGAACCATGAGAATACAAACAAAGTTCAATCAATATCATGCAAATATTCACATTCAGGTGAATAAATCGAACCTGATGAAGACCAAGCCAGCCAGTTTTTGTATAAAATTTCACAATGCATATATCAGGGGACATGGAGGAAATGATTTCCCCTTCTTTTGCACTAGCAACATTTTCCCACCAATGTTCATTCGAGTCTTGTATTGCTTTTTTCACTAGCTCATGAAATTTATTAGGAATTCCAGGAGGTTTAGAATTATCAATCGATCTAAGTTCACTGTACAAGCGACTCTCAGGATCCCAGTTCTTGCCAAGACACATCATTTTCAAATGTAGCTTTCTTCCGCCACTGTAACCAGGTTGGTAAAAACCTCCATAGCTAATACCAAGATCCCTACAAGTTTTTACAATACTGATCTGGAAGTAAAACAAAAAGGGGAACTAAATTAAAAGGTATAAATTTGCATTTGGTGAATGATTTAAGCAACCCGGCAACAAATCCGTGGCTCCTATAAGCGCATTTGGAGCAGTATCAGGAAGAATACTAGTGACACCATGAAATATATGTGTTGATGTCCCGCCAAATATCAAAACATCTCCTGATTCTAAAGTCACTTTATGTGCATCATCGATATTCCTTGTGTCCCCATATAAAAACTCTGCAGAGTCGCCTATCGAGAATGAGACCACAGGTAATCCATCCTTCAGGCTCTTTTCACTTTCATCTTTGTCCTGAACAACATATAAACAACAAATAAGTTACTCCTTACTAGAATACTCCCTGGTCCCAAAGTCATTGTCTGAATTTCTACTTTGAATGATCTCAAAATCAATTGCATGCTTCAATAGTTACAGTTCATCAACTTTCCTACACTGCCCTTATCAATAAATCTTTCTACTTCTTCCAAATCAATTGGCAAACTAAATGCATTAAGGTTATGTATGACATTCTGCTATATAAAACATACATTAACAATACACACTTTTTACAGATCTCCCACTAAGTTATCTTGAGATGGTTACACATCCGAAAATTAGTTGTGGTTTTCTACTTATTTGTAGACAACGATATATGATAAATGGAGTATGAAATTTGTACAAATTTTATAAATTAAAAGACTTGGTTTATTCAAACAGCAAATTCCAGACAAAAAAAAGGTTACAAGGTTCCATAATGATAAATAATTTAAAAGACTAATGACCAAAGTAGTTAAGAACAACCTCGCATGTACCAAAAAATTACCCCAACCCATCCATTTTGCCACCTACCCTCTACATTAGATTTACACAAAAACATGTCCAAACAAGAGCAAAGAAAGCATACCAAATCCAGTTTATACAAATAATAAACCTTTCACTAAATGTTTGATAACAACAGAGTACCTGATCATCGTGAGATATTATATCCTTTCATGAGAACCATCCCAGGCCTCAACCTAACAAAACTTCGACCTTCAACAGATCGTTTATTCTGATTTCGTCTTTCTCTGTTTGTCACATGTAATGAAGGTTTCAGCTTTACAACAGAACTGGCAACTTTTGGACAAATATCAAATCGACTTTTAAGAGAAGCAGAATCATTGCCATCATCCTTCAGAAGTTTATCTTCAAGTTGTTTCTCCTTCTTAAAAGTATCATCCTCCGATAAAATTGATATCGATTTTTTACAATTTTTCGTACTAGAAGCCTCATCTTTGACGAAAAAACCCTCACCCCTAACTGATGAATGATCCTTTTGCCAAGAATGATCGCTTCCCGAAGATCTATCAGTTTCAATCTGAGAACATGTAGATATATTTCACTACAAAATGCTTATTTTAAGCTTTAATAGCTTAATTTTAACTTTATGCAAATTTTAAGCTCTTCTAGGGGGGATTTTATTAGCTGATTACTGGGGCTTATTATTATTTATTAAATAATTTTGAGCATATTAACCTAAAATTACTTAATTACACTCTCCATTCTCCTAAGATTAGCGTTTTTTCTAGTAAGTACTTTGAAAAACACAATCCCTAAAACCCTAATTGTCGTTAATCCAATGTGTTTTCTACGAATAATTCTTCAGTCTTGTGATGATTCGGATATCAACATTTCTTCCAGTAATTAACCTTAATCAGATTAAAAGCAAAAACATTTCATACCTTCACCTTGGGTGTCGACCGCATTTCAGAATCGAAGTTCGTACGTTTGATTCTACTATCTGATTTACCACCAGCAAAACGATTGCCCTGACGATAATACCCTGACATCTTTCAGTCGTCCAAAGAATCTCTGCGATCAACAAATAAACGTTTGATAGACTCTGTGTGTGTGTCTGTGAGAAAGAAGAAAGAGGTGATCGTTGAAAGAGGATTTCAAAAGGGCGTCACCAACTGTTGGTGTTCCAGCTTAACGCTCAGTTCCCGAGTTTTTTTTAGAAGGATAGTGGAGGTGAAAAAACGAGGGAAAATAAAAGAAATAATATGATTGTGTTTTTGAGTTTTAATGAAACAAAAGGAAACTTTTTTCTTTCAAATCATCCTATTTTTGTAATGTTGGATTTTTAAACAAATAACCTCTTATTCTTCCTTTTTTTTCCTTTCTTTCATTTTCTTAAAAAATTCGAGAACACATAACACTAGTGATATTGTTCCGTTTCCTTCCATTTTCTTTCAAAAAAATAACTCGTGAACACAGCGTAATTGTTCATCTCCTAAAGTCCAGTTTTAGAATTTAAGTCCCAGCCATTGATCGTTTCAAAAGAAAATTATTATTGCGCGCACCTTGACTACGGTGCTTTTGCCTTTTAGTCAACGATGAACAAAGAAAACAGAATAATCGAACAATAATTAATATCACCCGAAACAACCGAATCGAATTAACCAAATCATTTGAAATTCTGAGAAAATTTGTGCATAACAAGTTTGCCACACAATAATTCTAGATGGCGAGTGCCCGATCGAATTGATCGGGTCATGTAGGAACAAGGTTCAAGTCTACCGATCTGTTAGGATGCCTCAGCTGCATACATCACTGCACGTCCACTTGACACCTATCGTAATGATAAACGGCTCGTCTCGCCGTGACCTTCTCTTGAATTCTCAAAACTTCTGTCGCTCCATCCCCGCAGGGGCAGAGAACCCGTCGCTGTCGTTTTGACCAATAACCGAACTGCGCTCACCCTAACTTTCATTCGTGTTTTAATTATGGAAATATATATATGGATAGCAATATCAAATGGGTGATTAAGGAGCTCTTTTTATAAGGTTTAGAATTCAAGTGTTGTCGTAAACATATGTGTAGATTAGATGGGTGGATATGTTCGTTGTCAAAAAAGTTATTTAGACAATAATACATTTATGTGGATAAGTAAGTAGTTCACAGTTTACCAAGATAAAAAAAACCATGATTATTATACATTAATCCTTCCGTAGTAGAGGGTGTGGTGGGTAAACCGCTTGGGTGGTGGGTGTGGTACCACACCATAGAGGTATGGTGGGAGAAGGGATGTGGTGACTACCACCTAAGTGGTAGTGATGTAATGGATGTGTGTGACCATTTATTTATTTATTTTAATTTTGATTGCTTAGTATGGTAATATATGGGTCCCAAAGTTTTGTGTGATAAAAAGTAACTACTACGAGAGTACGAGACTGAGTGATAGGGTAGTGGACAAAAAAAACTGACATAACGATGTGATAAGTGTGAAAGATTTTACCACTCCTTGCGGACTAGCTCGGGTCACAAATCATGACTCTTTATGACATGATATTACTAAATTTTTGTGCTTTTCTTTATTTCTCTTAGTAAATTTAACATGATTGGTGATGCCCATGGCAAACAATGCTAGTCTTCTAATGTTCGTTGGGCATATTGAGGAGTTATAAGTGTTCATTCAATCATTCTATCACCAAATTTATTTGATGTCTTTTTAATAGTTTGTTTTAATAGAAAGTTCTATTTGTTTCTACTATATCGTCTTATTATATGATTATACTTATAAGAAAATAAAATATAAAATCCACTAACTCTCTTTACTCATTATCTATATTAATTTAAATATTGATTTTAATCTTATAAGTAAATAAATAAATAAAATTACTTTGTAATAAAATATAGAAAATATCGTATCTTATACATGGGACAACAACCACATAGTGAGCCCCTTTTCTTTCATGGCACGATATTGGTAATTGGTAATGAGTGACCTTTAAATATTTAATATTATGATTTGTAGTATCTGAATTTTTTTTCGTAGATAATTCACTAAATTACTAAAATTAATATGGTTTTTATTTGTTTTACGGACATTGCTTCACAAATATGATCTATGTTATTTTTTTCTAGATCTCATTATCTCGCATATTTTTTTCGTTCAAGCTTTTTTGATTCAGTTGGCATTAATTTAATAGCTTGAAGGTCGTGATCTTTACACGAAGAAAATATCTAAATAAATGTTCGTAAAGTTCAACAAATACTAGTCAAAATTCAATGTTATGTTAGTCCTACGTATGCACTAGAGATTGTTTGTTTGGAGGATCACAAGTACGGTATAAAGTCGTTTTTAATTTATTACATGTTATAATAATTTGTAATTACTTTATATAAATTATCTTTCTTTCTATATGCTCTTGTGTCACTAATGAAGTTTGGTGTAGTTATCCAAAATATCATGGCTTTGAATTGTTAGTTATATTGATGAAACCAATTTGACTATCTATGAAGTTACAAATTCAAGTAGTCTAATGAAGTGGTATTGAACTTTGGATGAATTATGTAGGTTGCTTAACTAAATAATGGTTTTTCACTTTGCTGGTACTTAGTATTCGACTACTTGGTACTTTTGTAGTAAATTCGTAAACTATTACATTTTTTGGTATTTGATACTTTGATTATTTAGTGTTTAGGGGTGAGCATCTTAATCGAAAAACTAAACCGTAACCAATAAAACCGTTAAAACCGAACCAAATAAAAACCAACGGTTCGGTTTACAAAATTTCATTAAATGAAAATTTCCTTGAGTGACCTTGGTAGAATAGTTTTCAAACTTGATTATTATTTTGTAGAATAAACCCTTAAGGATAGTGGGGGTCCTTTGTAATTCGGGTTAGGGCCTTATGCCATGTTCTGGGTTTAGTAAAGGATTTCATTTCCTTCCAAATCTCGATTTTGAGAGGATACATCTAGGATCAAAATAAGCCTACATCCCCTCCTTTTTTTTTGTCTTTCCTTAATTGAAACTCGAGAACATCTTCTTGAGAGGTTTCCTTTTAAATTCTTTTCTTTCCTTAATAAAACTCAAGAACGGGGTGTTATTATTTGGGCTAAAAAAATTAATTTATATTCAAACACTCCACAATTTTTTGTCAGGGCGGTAGAGGACCACTCTGTAAAGTTTTGACAAAATCAAATTGACTTTCATTGATGGGCTTATAAGTAAACATCGACCTTACATGACACAACACGTTTTGAGACCGCAAGCATGACAAATCTCATGAAAGTTGTTCAGTTAAGCATGCTTAGGTGGATGTGACCCTTACGAAGTTCTGGTTTGTCACCAAAACAAAACCGTAAGGCAATGAGATAAAGCGGATAATATTAGGTCATGGTAAATGGGTTGTTACACCAGTTCCTTCTAACGTCTTGCAGTAAATGTCTGAGAAGCTACGGAAGCTCCTAAATCAGCACCAAAACCTAAATTTTCAACCACTTTGATGTTGGCTCAAGATAAGATAGATATAACATCTTATCTAGATTTGTCTAAATTTAAACACACTTCCCTCTCTTTCTCTTTCATAGAAATGCATGCCTAGTCAAATGAATTGCTCAAAATTTTACATAATTTTTTTTTGCATTGGACTAAAAACAAGTGCAAGGTGGTAATTTGGACTGGGGTTGTTGGGTTCATGATCTACAATCAATTCTCATTTAGTATTCTACTTCACCACCCTTCAATTCCTTTTGTTTTACATCATTTGGTGTATAATATGGAGTTTCATGTTAGGGTAGATTTAGTATTGGTTCCCTAACTACTTACAAACTTCATGTAAAAGTTTACAACTCTTAAAAAAAGTTTAAAATTTCTATGTCCGCAACAAGAGCTCGGTCTAATATAAAACATGAAAATCGAGCAGTCTACTAATGAACTTACTCTCTATGATGATATGCCGGTAGACTAGCTGTTAAGACATAATCTATAGTGAAGGTCTAGTGATTAAACAATGATAGATTTTCTAAACTATTAAGTTATAAAATTTAACATCTCCGTATTATCAATGGTACATGTCAGTGGGGGGACCCCTACTCCCCTAGGATAGGTTACCCAAGAAAATATAAATGAGATATCAATCACAATTGTCAATAAACATGCTTAACTTGCTCATTTTTTTTCCATGCTGTTACTATTTTGCATTTATGACAAAATCAATATCAAGCCTGCAAACAATTATCAATTGTATAAGTGGGGCCGTAGCGGAGAGTACAGTTTGCAACATGATAGCCAAGTAAATCAAGCATCACGACACTTGTAATTGAAAAAAAAGATTATATTGTTTTGCAAGGTTCTAAATAACGTGAGACGTAGCGTGACGGAAAGGTCAAGCCTCAAGCTTGGAAGCCATGGCGAGATCATTATATTTCACAAGGCGTGACTTAAGGCGCCAATCTTGTATATAAATTATAGTTATTTGAAAAAAATTATACAAACAAATAATAAAAACACATAATTATAGGTTTATAACGTAGTTCAACGATTTTTTTATTTGTTTTCGGTATATCCAACCATCTTTATCTATACTACATTATAAAGCATTTACACATTTTACTTAAACTCTTAAAGTTTAAGTGTTTTAAAAATACTAAACTACCCCCAACCAATTGTAAGTAAACCCCACGGCTGCTTGGAGATGGATTCATACAGTAAATCATTTATTGTTATTAAATTAATTGCAATTAAAACAATTCCAAATAAAGCTCTAACCCCTATAAATAAATTAACTGGCTTAAGAATAATTAATATACATTAAATTTACAATTTCAACACTTTTAATTTAGGTAAAGTTGTACCTCTTACCTTTCCCACAGCTAGATAATTCGATTATAGTTAAACCGATTGAATATAAAGATGGTAAACTACATACTAATTACGGTAAATTTCCAAATAACAACATGCATGACATAATTTGCAAAAAAGAATTGATATACCCATATCATAAATAACCCTCTATAAACAAATACCTCATTTTCAAGACTAGATGAACTCACGAAGACAGGAAACCAATACCATTACACCTTCGCCAGAAAATTGTTGGTGCTCCAAAGTATATATCCCAACAATTATATTCTGTTTCAAAATAAATTTACTATTCAAGAAATTAAAATTACCTCAAAGACACTCAACATCTATCATTTGAACGACCATAGTTTGATTTAAGTTGGCTATATCCGTAAATTATTCTTCTTCTTTTTCCTCAAACAAAATGTTTTTCTTGACATATACTTTTACTCGATGTTGACTTGACCACATCTGATTTAGCTTTAACATGCCCTCCAGAGACATGTGACGAAGGAAATGTTGATAAACTACATCAATTATGAACTAAAATTATTAAAAACCATTAAAACATAATACTTTAATTTTATTATAAAAAGCTAACATATCTTCAAATTTGTTTAATATCAGTACAAAACAAATACTTGGCAAACCTGACAAAATATTAGATTTTGGGATAAGAAATTGCAATAACTAAAAACAACTACGATTTAAATTAATGTAAAAATGGCTCCAAATACCTAACTTTGTTATTTGATCTGCTGTGATTCTTCAAGATGCATTTAACATTTTCAAAACAAGCATCCAAACACAGACTATATATTGATGACACCGGCCATCACCATAAATTGTTTGTAATAATATAAATACAAGTTGCAAAAAAGAAAAACAAATGAAAATACTTACTATTCTGTCTATTTGAGTTCTTGAAAGTATTTCAATATATACCGCCATACCCGTGCTGGTTTGTTCAATTGTTAATCCTACATTCCTCTGGTGTTAATTCCAATTCATTCTTGTGCTTGCATATATATAATTGCTTCCTGTAAAAACTGTTGTCCAAAACAAAATGAAAAGAGGCAGAAGTTTAAGATGGAACATTATGAAACTCAACTCCATGGAATAATCGAAGAAACTTATGAAGCAAAAATTATCAACAAGTCATTCGTGTGATCATTCTTCATCTTCATTTAATTAAGTTCTAAGAACTATACATTCTAAGAAAGTGAAGAGTGGGTACTTTAACATTCAATCTAAAAGGCTGACAACATCATCACCTTTAATGAAATCGATATAAATGAAAACCCAGCTTTGTAACAATATAAAATTGGTCTAACGATTGAAACCAATTTTGCAACCACAAAATCGATCTAATAGTCAAAACACCTGTTTGTAAGTTAACTTCGTAAACCTAAAATCATAAGAGAGATGTAACAGAGAGAGTCAAGGAGAAAGTGAGAAGACATAACAGTGACAATGCAAAGCCAAACCAGATCACTACTCATACCTTGAATCACAGTCTTGAATCAAACGTCGTGTCCCTAACACCGCTGATAGTATCCATAATCAAACTACACCATCCTAGAAGCCTTGTATGGAGGGTACGTCGGAGGTCGCGAAAAGTTTGAGGTCGGATGTCTTCGTATAGGGGAAGAACAAGGCAGGTTCCGAATTCGGGAAAGAGAGGAAACACACATTCCATATGAACCCTAGAAGCCCCTTTAAAATTTGATTATGATAAAATTTTAAAAATGTACAAGACATCTTCAAAATTGCAATATAAAAATTTTGGTTATATAAACTTTTTAGACGTTCTGTGTTTTCTTTTCCAAATTATGAACAGAGCAGTCGATGATCCAATGGCAGCCGCTACGTATACATGGTGTCTAATGGCAGCAGTAACGTCTACATGATATTTACTTAAAACAACAGATATTTGCTTAACATTGTGTTCTCGATTTTAGATACGAAAAAGGAATAGAAAAGAAAATTAAGGAGAGAAAAGAAAAGAGAAATAATAATAGTCTTAGTTTTTCGTGTTTCCAAATTTGAAAGAAAAAAAGAGAAAGAATATTGTTTTTATTTTGTGTTCCCGAGTTTGAGAGAAAGGAAAAAAAAAGTTATATTACAATATTACCCTTATTTTCTAAAGTTATCATTATGGGTTAATTTAGATATAGCGTTTATTTTTATAAAATTCTAATAAGCTTTTAAGTTTTAAAAAAGGCATCTTATATAAACCTTTAAGATTTTGTAACCTTCATTTATATAGCTTTGTGGTTTTAAGAAATTTGTATATAATGCTATATCTAGAATTAATAAATAATAAATCTATACTTCGAAAACTTGATCTACATATTTTTTTTATATAACGATTATCATAGATATTAAATTAGGATAACAGTAGATGGTTGATCTTGTTCTTAGCTAGATATTATCTTCTTAATGATATCCATGCTAAAGTTTATGATAGATTTTATCACCCACGTGTTCATGTGAAAACCTTTTGGATCCAATGACCATCAACACAATCGTGGACTACCATCGATGACTATCCCTATAACCATTCTCGGTGCTATTATTAGATATCTTAGACAGCTACCACTATCTCTCTTATTTTGTCCATTCAAAAGACTATATCTTGCTAACAATATACATTTATTTCTTTATAGTGGTCGCACGATGACATAAATCACATAATACTAAATGAACATATATTATGAGACAGAACTATTCGCCGCCGCCGCTTTGCGCGGGTACCATACTAGTAAGTAAATAAGGGTGAATAATAGTTTAATCATCAAAGTTTTAGTTCAATTTTGGTTTAATCATCAAAGTTAATTTTTAAACGGTTTTACCATAAAGTTGAATTTTTTATAATTTAATCCTCAAAGTTACACTTTATTTTTGGTTTAAACCTTAAAGTTTTTTTGCAAACAATTTAACCCTTGAATTTTTGTTAGAAAATGGTTTAACCCGCTATGTTTTGTTATGTTTTTAATAAAACCAACATGCATAATCAAGTAGAGAGGGTTATATAAAAGGGTTAAAGCCATTAAATAACTGTCTACTTTTTCCATTTTACTATTGTGGCACGTCATGTTTTTTTTACACATGTGGCCATCTAACTTACCAAAACCGTGTTGATATGGCCATTTCGTGACCTGCAACCTGCCAGCCCGTTTTGCAATTTTTGGGTCGATTTTTTATCGTTTTGTGTGTTTTTTTGTAAAATCTTGTAATTTATCATTATACCTTTCAAATGACACTAAATTCATGAATTTTCGTCAAGTATTGAGGGAGAATTTTGGGCTCAAAGTTTCGTTTTTTTGTGTTAATGGGTTCGAAAACAGGGCAGAAAAAAAGATGTGTTTTTAGCTTGATTCTTGATCATTTTACATAATTCGTTTTATAGATTGTCGTAGATAATCTTTTTACCTTTCAATAGACACCAAGTTAATGAAAAACCATCAAGTGCAGGCCAAATTATTGCTAATTAAAGTCGACAATGACCCTATTCGACACCCTTACGGTATTTCGATGAATTGACATATTTTAAACTCGTTTTTATTAGTTTTTTTATACTACTTGATAGACAACTCGATTACCTTTCCATAGACTCAAGAATTATTAATTTTCATCAAGTATAAATGAAGAATTTCGGGTTTAAAGTTTCGATTTTAAGGTGAAGAATAAAAGGGGGAAATGTGACCTGCTATAGCAGGTTAAAATAACCAAAATGGGCACATTAACACGTTTTTTATAAGTTAGCTGGCCACATGTGTAAAAAAACATGACGTGCCATAATGGTAAAATGAAGAAAGTAGACAGCTATTTAATGGCTTTAACCCAATATAAAAACCATACAAAACTTTAAGGTTTAAACCAATTGAAAAAATCTTTGAGGTTTAAATCATAACAAATTTAAAACTTTATGGTAAAATCATTTAGAAAAAAACTTTGATGGTTAAACCAAAAATAAAGGAAAACTTTGGTGGTTAAACCGTTATTGACCCACTAAATTACTATATATATTCGGCTTATATGACTCAGTACCTCTAACACGCCTAAAAAACACGGCTTATAACATGTAAAGATATGTCAAGCCAGACCTAAACATACGCCAAGTTTTACGTCCAAGTCTTAGACCATATCGTAACAGCATGGTCAAGCCTTAAGCCATGATGGAACCAATACAGAACTTTTTAGAACCACGATTAAAAGAGTTGGTAGCGAGTATATTGTAAGGAATCTGACATAATACAACTGAACAACGAAGTACGACCCAGTGACAGACTTTATGTATAAAGGCAGGCTCCTTCGATTATCGGTAATCATCTTTCTATTAACGATGTAAATCATCACTCGGTTATTTCATATCGATTTCTCGTTTCATTCTCCTAAATCGTGAGCGTCGAATTGATAAATAAACCAAAAAAAGAAAAAAAAAACGTACATAATTATAAAGCAGTTGTCAACAAAACAAATATTTGATTAAAACAACTACAATAAAGGATCTAACAAAGGGCCTCCCGCAACGATCCCCGGCTTTCAAAAGCCGGGTTTTGAATTCCAGTGAAATTCAACTGGAATTTGCATAAATGAAGTAATCTTAAAGATAGGCAAAATGCCTTTTTTTTCAGGCACAGAAATAGTCATTGTACATCTTTCGAAGCACGAGATACAAGCCATCACAGCATTAAATTGAATAAACCTTTTTTTTTCTTTCTAATTTTAGACCTCGTACTTGCAAAGGTTCTCGAATCCCATGTACTCATGTCTCTCAATTTTCCCAATCATATCTGAAATTCCCACTCCACCTGTAAAAATTCAATTTTCACAGAGTTTGATCATTTTTCCTGATGATCTCTAGTTCAAATCATAAATGCACATTCAATTTTTATTCTAAAAATAGAAAATTGGTACTAACCATAGTTTTACTCCAATTAAAAATTTGTAGTAAATATATTTTTTTCAAGCAAGAGGGTGTTTGGGATTGCTTATTAAAACTGCTTATCTACTTAGCGTATTGAAATACTCACCTAATGATATAGCACTAACGAATATAGTGAATGCGAGGATGAATATGATGAGTGATGCCCGTCCTAATACCATGATCAGCTTTCTAACGACATGTTGCCCGACAAATGCAGCAATTGTTGCCACAAGAAGAAAGTAAGCGGCTGCCAAGACATAAAAGTATTTACAGAATTAGGTTTGGTTCCATTTGTTAAGATAAGTTTGTATTCTCATGTTGGTTTTACTTGCATCAAGTAAATGAGACACATAACACTTTTTTTTTTTTAATTTTTTGTATTATTATCACACACATAATTACCATATCTTTAAAGCCCCCTGAATGGAAGCTCAAATTTAGAGATGGAAAAATAAACAAGTTGGGTAATGGGCAACTCTTTGTACAATTTGAAAAGGGTTGGGTTGGCCTGGAACACTTTTACCCATAAAAAAAATCATTTTTATAACTGATTATTGTGACAAATATACTTCACAAAAATGAATTATATATTACTTATTCAATAATTATCCAAGTTTACTAAAAAAAACATTTACCAGGTCTCTTGGATAAAAAATACACATTGGGTAACTTCCAACCGGCTTCCGATTTAACCCATTCATTATTAGCTTTATTTTTTATTTTTTAATGTTTGACCTGGTAGAAATTTTTTGTACCCGTATCTACCTGTTCATAAACAAATGCTTCAAAATTGCCATCAATACTTGATATAAGTGAATGAATGAACGCACTTACCATAAGGAACTGGGAACCGCTTTAAAAGATAATATTCTACAACAGACATAGATGATGAGAACGACATGGCAAACGTGGCTGTGGCACTTGAAACCTGCACATTTATTTCCAGCAAAAGTTTCCTCTCTTGTTAAATTTTTTTTGTTTGAGTTTAGCATCAAAATAAAAAAGAAAAAAGTATTTTATAACTTACCTGGGGAGGTACCCCAAGCTCCAAAAAGAGTGGACCCATAATAAAACCTCCACCTAAACCAAGTAAGCCGCCAACCAAACCAGCTAGAATACCACATGAACAATACAAAATCAATTGTCCTATGCCAAGGTTGCTAGCCGAATCTCCCATTGATGATATAGTTCTTGTTCCCTTATGTAGGCAAAATGCCTCATACCCAGATACACCGAAAGAAATTGGAACCTACACGATTTGTAATTTGATATAAATTCAGATAAATAACGTGGCTATTGATACGATTATCTTTCATTATATGCATAAATAAATGCTTTGGTTTATAAAGATACCTGTGCTAAGTTCAGCACCCAATACAATACTGAACAAGTAGATGTATAATTCTGTCAACAACATATGCAAATCATAAGTTTTAAGTAGAATAAACGTATGAGAACTTAAGAATTTTTTAGGAGAATATAATGTAAAACTCTTGCTATATATACACTACCTTCCCGATCTGTAGAGCGAGGAATGCAATCCAAACAAAGACAAGAAGCCCGAGTTCTTTCCAACAAACATTCTCAAGGACAGTAACCTAAGACATTCATATATTAAAAAAAATAAATATATATTATATATATAGAATCAGGCTTTCTTAGCAGCGGTCTCAAGTCTCACCTCTGTTTTCAATGATCTTTCGGGTTTTGCTGTACTTCCATTGCTGGGACCACCAGGAAGAATCTTGTATTCTGACTCAGCACCATCTGTAATTTTATATAAAAACAGTGGATTTAGAATATTAGAGAAAATCATTCTATATATCTTTCATGGGGTTGCTTTAAACAAATGAGCCAAATAAACCTACTGTTGCTTTCCAAGCGTTTAGCAGCCTCCTGAAATGGGAAAATCATGCTCAGACTTTTAGAAATAAAATTAAAAAAAAAATAAACAAGAAAGTGAAATAAGCCTCTCATACAAGTAAGCATATATAGCTGCTAATGCAATGCTTGGAGTTTGCACTTTGGAACTGATTTTAGTAACTTGAATTCACATTTATTAACTTCTAATCTTCGAATAAAAAGAACATGCCTCTGATTAGTCACTTATCTGGGGGTTAAACAGATGTCCTTTTTTGTCCTTTGTTTTAACGTAATTCAAGACTTCTACTCCCTTTCACAGAAAGTCTATCTTTTTTTCGAAAAAAAAAGATGCCCTTTTTTGTCATTTTATCTACTAATCTCTTAACCAATCAGGACTTGCCAAAACACTTGTATATTTGATTATCTGGTTATGAGAACTTCAAAAGCACATCCAAACAAAATCATCAAAGATGGTTATATTTCGGTTGGTTATTTGACTTTGATTATTCAATTCAGATATCACTTTCAAGACACACATTCAACCCCCCTGCAAATCTTTTTAAATACTAAGCATCCAATACAATAAGCCCTTATATATTTAAACTGTTTGTTACCTTTTTCATAATTGTTTCTTTCTTCCATGTTTCAACACCTCTGCAGAAGGCTTTGCTTGAAGTGCCTGTAGATTTATTATTTATAGATCAAATGTCATTTTGGAAAACACTTGGTGAGAAATATGCATATATACAAGCATGTAGAAACATAACAATACCAATGAAAAGAACAATCAGCAAAACAGTAACCATCCAATCTGCAAAAATGACATTAAATGCAACTCCAATACTAATTCCCAGCATCAACATTGGTTGAATAAGCAGTGCTAAATCATAGTCAATGATGGGCATATCAAGTGTTGGATGCCTTAGCTTGAGATTGTAGTAAACAGTTGATGCTGCTGCCCCCATGATCATACCTGGAGAAAATAATGGTTTTCATAACAATTCATGTGAATTTTAAATTAAATAAATAAATAGAGTGATATGTATATATATGTGTGTGTGTGTGTGTGTGAGGGGGGGGGGGGGGGGGATATGGTTTCTTCTTACATTTTGAAATAGCTGTAGCAGATTTAGGATCAAAACCAATAATGAGTGTAAGCATAGGCACAAATATACCACCACCTCCAACTCCACCTACACTCCCAAACGCGGCTCCACAAAATCCAATGAAGCTACCAACAACAATTTTCCATCCGAATTCCATTTCCTGTGAATCATAATTTTATAATCGTTCATGTTAAATTTTCATTCTTGAATGATTGATAATTTGATATTTTATTTGATAAAATAAAGCAAGGTCAACAACACCATGAAATGGAAGAAAAGGCATTGATCATATCCATAAATTTTGGGCAACTCCCTTCCTCATATGACAATTGCAAACAGTTGACTTTGTAGATACTTAATAGAAGTACCAACCTATTTTTAAAATGCTTAATATCTCTTTCAATCATGATTCATGACTAGAGAAATTACAATTCAGAATCAGTAGTCCATAATTTTTAATGTCAAAACTCTTTGAGAGGTTGCCATGTTGAGTAAGGTGCTGAAAACACCTTGTCATTGGGTTTAATAATTGAACAAACATTTAGTATGATCTTGAACCTCTATTCAGGAAAGAAAATACAAAAAAAAAGAAAAAAGGTTAAAAGTTGCAATTATTTTGAGACCCCTGCAAAGTGAAAAATAATTGCAATTAAGTGGGAGTAAAGGGAATATAAATCCTCATAGATAAAATACCATTTTTAAATCAATGACATGTGAAGGTACTTTAATTATTTAAAATCTTTTATGTGGAGTAGTTGATATTTAATAGTATCAAATTCTTAGATCCATTATTTGTTTTTTATTTGGTAGATCTTTGTCTTAGTATCTAAATAAGATCTAAGATACAACAAGTTAACTTTAATTAAATATAAAATTTTCATTTAACTCAAAATTATTTTTACTGCAATTTCTTACATGCTTCTTATCCATATCAAGAAAAAGTCAGTTCAACCCCACATCCAAACACTACCAAGTCTTAATAGTGTCTTTAAATTTACCCCTATTTTCCATACCTACCTTCACTTATAGTCTGATAATGTAGAGAACTTATTAAAAGTAATAAGCTAATTTAAACACACAGACTTCAGATCCCATGAAAAGTGAGAACCATTTTTGATTCACTGAATCTGTAACTTTGATTCATATTTAGGTTCTCATTTGATTCTATTCTCCACAATCACCTTTTTGTCGTATCAATTATAAAGATTCAGTGAAGAAATAGAAGTGAAACTGTGTGTTCTGGAATCTGTATGATTGGTACTGAATATCAAAACACGAATTAATATTTTTTTAGAAAAACTTACAGGCCAAACATGATGATAACCCGATCCATCTGGTTGAAACAAATAGTTCGCAACCTTGACAAAAAACCCCAATTCCGGTTCACCGACAACGCCAAAACCTGCAACTGCAGCCACATCTTCGGTCATTGTGCTTCGTTCTGCCGAAGCAAACATAGAAGCTAACACGAAGTTCATCAGCATCGCCATTGCAAATCTCAAAATCCGCCATCTGTGCGATCCAATTCCCGTTATTCGATTCATTAACCTACCGACCTCAAATTCTGTACAATTTACACAAAGATTATCAACTTCTGTGTGTATAACTTGCAACTGTAGAACAATTTATCGGTTTCGTTGTTCTATCTGTACGATTGAAGCTGTTGAATTGAAGATAGGGGAAAAAATATCAGAAAATTGAATCACAAGGATTCACAAAGGAAACCGAAGATTTGTTGCTTCGAAGCCAATAAATAATTGCTGGCTGTGTGTGTAAATGTGTGGTTTGGATGAGAGATGGAGAAATTTGCGTTGGAATTTAAATATCGATCAGAGCTGGGCCTCACAATAGGGACTGGGGGAGTAAAGTGTAATTACTGTATTTTTGAAGGGTATAATATGTAAAATATGATAATCGTACTTCACATTTCATCAAAGTAGATGGGAAACGAGATTATTTTTGGGGAAGTTTGGTTTGTTGCAACTTGCACGACATTGAGATGGGAAAAATGTAAAACGTGGATATTTTCTAGAATTAAGTATGAAAAGTAAGAATGGGATATGGTTGATATGAAGCTCATAACATTATAGAGTATTCAATCAGCTAGTGAGTGACTGAGTGTGTTAATTAAAGCTGAAAGATTTTTACATATCGCTCTTCTCTCTATTTACTCGGGTGGTTCATTTGGGCTGGTCTTTTCTCACGTTCTCTCCTCCTCTCTTTCACTTTATCTTCTTCTCTTCATTTCTCTCATCTCTCTACGGTTAATTCTTTTAAAAAAAATAGAAGAATGGTTGAAGAGGATGAATATGACGATTAGCATATTAGCATTATTTAAGTTTGTTCGTATTCTTTTATGATATTGAGAGTGTCTCTCTTCCTCTCAACCAAAGCATATTAGCATTCAAATAACCAAATTCCATTCTAAAATACTCCAACAAACCAAAAACATCCCAAGTGTATATGCTTAGGATATATGTGCAATCCATGTAATAACTTAAGCGATTAAAAGATATATTTTTTAGCAATGTCGGTACAAGACTACAAGCAATAACGTAAGGTGATCATTAACATGCAAGTCAATGTTTTAAAAGGTCCCAACATGGACTACCTTTGATTCTAACATCTCAAAGTAATTTCATCCGCATGGTCTTTCTCCCTTGTATCAATTGTGGTCGGCTACATCACCTAATTAATATCACACATTCACACACACACACATACGAGGTTCACTGAAATCTGAAATAAACTACAATACAAAACAAGAATATTAAGAATAAAAAAACAATACATATATACAAACAAAAACTATCATCTTTCAACAATGATTATGCAAATATTACCATAGACAATGACTATTTTATGCATGTTACTCAAACAATCTTTTCTTTGTGGGTAGGAACCCACACATACATTCCATTCCATGCAATAATAATAGTCATATCAAGGGTGACAGTTTATAGTTCATCACATCTTATCCATCGATCGATGGTTGTGATCGCATTGTTGAATTTCTTTTCCATCACTTGCAATTACAATATAACATGTGTCCTAAGTGTCAGTAACAAATTTTCAACAATAAATAGCCAAATGAAATTTTTAATTGTTATTATCTCGGATGTTACCTTAATGCTACATCACTTCCTTTTCTCTACCACTGTCACACCAAAGATATGGTTATAGTGGTTTATCGTGATCCTGACCAGTTTTTAGGGAAATTTCATAGTTATGTAAATCCTTACTTCACTTGCCAATCTGTGTAATCTTTTTTCAGTATTTTCTAATATATTTACTATATAAACAATGTAATTTAGTGTACATGACCAACCATAATTTATAACTACACAATTTGATTCAACAATTGTAACATATTAAAAAAGGTAGCCCTATCCCTTGCAATAGTTTTGAATGAAAACAATGGGTAAATTTGTATATGAGTTTTCCTGCATTTTGTTTGTGCTTTCTTGTTGTGAATGTGTGTATCTAGTCATGTGCATATTTATGTGTTACTTTCTCAATCTTGTCATGTTATGTGTATCTAGTCATGTGCATTTTGTTTATGTATATATATTTGTATGTATCTTTGTGTTATTATCTTAATCTTGAAAATAAAAACAAGAAATATATAATTAGATCACATTATATAGTATTAAGGTTTACTATATATTCATTGAAACAATATTATTTATATTTTTTAAATATTGCTTATATAACTTTTGAATGCCACATTTATTTAGAATTGAGTTATGGTTGAGAGAGCAAAGAATGGTAACATCCTTCTACACTCATTACACCGACACATCCGTTTTTTTCTTTTACCACTTAGTCTCGTAGTGGTTACTCCCCTACCACACCAAATTTTGGGATCTAACATATTTTACCTTAACAACCAATCAAAACTAAAATAAATAAATAAATAAATGGTCTCACACGTACACCCCCACTACATCACTATCACTTGGGTGGTAGTCACAACATTCACTCTCCCACCACACACCACCCAAGTGATTTGCACACCACACCCTCTACCACCCTCCTACTCCTTCCTATCTGGTGTTCATTGATGTCTTTTGGAAGTTTTTGGTCACGTGTTCGAATAATGCAAAGGACCCTCCACAAACCACAGCTCCATTTATAACCTTTTTTTTTCCTGTGCTCCATTTTAATATAAGAAGATGATGAACAACACTTACTTACAGCTCTAATTACTTCAAATCAATGTTAATCCTATTATATCTTGCAACAATTGATCTTGTTTTGGGTCCTATCCTCCATTAAAAAAAAACTTGAATCCATCATTTGGAACTCTTTTTGGACACTGTGATGTTAATTTCTTCTAAAATAAAGTGGATTAAATGGTCTCAAATTATAAAAAACCAATTGGTCAACAAAATTGTCCAGAGATTTGTAAAAGCAACTTGCACAAGCATATACGCCTCCACCATCCAACAAACTCTTATCCCCGTCAACCGCCGTCACCACCTTCACCAACTGCCAGCTGTGAACAATACCACAATCACCACTACCGCACCACCTGTTACTCTCCGTCACTATCATTACTGTAATCACTGAACTCACTATTTTTTAATTTATTCTTTATACACACAAGTTGGTCATGATGATCATAATAGGAGTGTAAACAAGTTAAGTCGAGCTCAAGTTTGGCTCGGATACTTTGACTAAGCTTGAACTCAGCTTGATAGCTCAACGAGCCTTCATGATGCAGGCTCGAGCTCGGCTCGAAGAGGTTTTAGAATTGGCTCGAGAGCCGATTCGAAAAGCTTGAATATTTATTCTAAAACAAAATTTAAATAACCAAAGTTATTCCAAATATACGAAAAACTATATTAATTAAATAGAGAAATGTTCAATATAGTTCATAGTTAATCCATAGTCCTGATGGATTAATCTTAGCCTTTGAATCAGCCCCATCAATGATCCAGATTGAAGTTTAAAATTTTGGGCGGAGTGACATTTTCGTTAACATGTGATGATTTTACAATCGCATCTGATTATATATTGAATCACATGTGATTGAATATTTAAATTTCAGGTCTATGTTTTTTTATGGACTGTATTGAATACAACTCTAATTAAATAACAAAACTAATTTTAAATGTGTATAAATATTATAAAAAAAACCTGAGCATAATTTAAATTTCAATTTTGCATCTGTATAACTTCAATAAATTTAATCAATAATAACACTTTTAGTTATTATTTTATGTATATTTATATACATGTATTATTATATAAAGCTTGATAAGAGCTCGAGTAGAGTCTTTATAAGCTTGAGCCGGCTCATTATATATTTCGAGCTTTAGTCTTGAGTTTACGTTCGAACTCAATATATAAAGGCTCGACTCAAATGCGTTCAAACTCATGTCGTGCTTGATTAACTCAATAAAAATTTGACTCATTTACAACTTTAACTGTAATACGCATCACGAAAAAGAAATGATGCATCAACAAGAAGCAGTCAGATTAATTGATGAACGCCATCGCCTAGCTCTGCTTTTTATTACATGACTCCATAGATTAGTTGCCATCATGCTTCGTACTTACTGTATTAGCCGCTATCATGCTGTCTAGTTTATTTAGGAATTAGCTGATTTGTATACAACAGTACTTTTTAAGTATATATAACTAGATACAGGTATTTACTACACATGATACTACTTGATGATACATAAAATTATTATGTATGACTAATTTTACTAGTTACGAAATACCTTTTGTTTATTTACTATATAAATTACTATAAATAGTGTGGAGAGACGCTATGAGTTTCAAATCACATGATAGCACGTGAATTGTGGACCTTGTAGACCTGTCAATGCTTAAGCATCTGCCTTAAAAAAATATTTATCCTATTTTATCATATTATATTATATTATATTATATGAATATATAAGATGATTAGCAGATCAACATTCATCACATGCATCTCTCTTGAGTCTTGACACATAAGAGTCATATTGTCATTTCCTTCCATCTCTCTTGCATTTCTTAAATTTCAAACTCATCCTTTCGATCCAAACCTTCTCCGGTTTTTTGAAAGATCTTACAGACAGGGGTGATAAAAAAAGAAAAAAGAAAAGAGATAAAAAATAAGAGAGAAGCGGCCTAAAATCAGGTGATCGAGTTGTAGGCGAAGGGTTAGGGGGAGGGGTTGTTCGTGTTCCTTCAACCCTTGCTCTCCAGGACGTGGGATGAATGTGGTTAGCCTAAAACGAATAACATATCGTATCACTTAAATTAAATAAAAATATTAGAATAAAATCATCTCCTTTTGAGTAACAACTACTTCAATTATAGGGTAAAATACATAAAAATATAATTATCTTTGTCGTAATTATCATTTTATACAATAAACTTTGAAGTTAATAGTATTGTTTTATACAATGCGCGGATTATAAAAATTAATATTAATATTGTTTTTAAAAAATGAAATTGATTGTATATAATAATGTTTGTACGTAAGAACGAACAGGTATATATTTTGCAGCAGATTAGAGTCAAGGAAGATTGGATGTTTAGTCTCCCATTGCGGTGGCTAACCCCGGACGAGGAAACGGTGACCATAGCGCGGGTGACATGAGGATCTCGTGGTTTACGAACCCATAGGCTTTAGAAGGAGATGAAGGGTAATCATAATGAGGATGATCTTGATCCTATGTAGGAAGATAGGAGCATATGTATGCATATGGAGTAAATCTCCATATGGGTGTTGACAGGAAAGGGAGACAGAGCCTAAACCTTGGTGTCCTCCCCTATATATAGGGAGGTGTCTAGGATAAAATGGGGTCAAACCCAATTGATATATTATATGTTTGGATCTTACCTAAGGCCTAATCATATAGTACTCCAACAAATAATAATTAAAATAAAATTCATTATATTTTCATACATTTTACCCTTAATCGTACCATAACAGTATACAATCATGCAAATAATTTCATATTTCTTATCCTTATTTTCAAAAGAAAAACAAACACGGTTTACATGTTTTCAGTACTTGGAGAGTTGGAGATAGCGATACATCAAATTCTTAAACTTTCCTACTACTCTTTTTTGTTTTCTTTTATAAATCTTCTTCTAAAATAAATAAATAAAACTTGAATGATTAAATTTATTTAATTACTTTAACCTTCCCTTTAAATATTTAATTTAATTTTCAATTTTGATCATTCTTTAATCAAAATTTTAATTCTAATCTTGGTTTTTTTTGTCAAAATTAGAATAAAATTATTAAAGAAATTTTATATATGCTCTTTAAATTTAAAACATAATATTCGTTCATCCTAATTTACGAAATAGTATATTACCCTTTATAACATTTATATATATATAAAACCAAATTTTTAGTTTATGATTTTAAAATAATTTATAATTATTGTAAATTGTTTTTTAAATATACCTAATAAGTACTTGACTTTATTACCCTAAATTCCTGATTTTGGTTGTCTTTATATGTTATCATTTTTAAAATTTTTATTTCTTTCATGTTTTATTATTATTTAATATTTGGTATGGTGTTATGTTATTGTATTGAACAGGGGAATATTATAAAGATACAGAAAATATATAGCTGTAATTTTATAATCCGTCGCAAATCCATCGCAAATCCGTTACTATAATGTGCATGTTTCATGACAAATTCTGTCGCTAAGCATCAGAGCCGTCATAATCCTTCGAAAGAACTCCGTCGCTAATCCGTCGGAAGAATTCCGACCCTAATCCCTCGGTAACAATTCTAACGCTAATCCGTCGGTAACGTGTCCGACGCTAATCCGTCGCTACATATTCTGTAACGCACGTTTCAAGCGTTTGTTGAACACCGTCACAAATCCGTCGCAAAGCGCCGTCGGTAATCCCTCGCAAAATTTCCGTCGCTAATCCGTCGTTAATCACCTAATTTTTAGCGGCGCCTATATTCCGTCGCAAACTGATCGAATCCGTCGCAAAAAATCGACACTAACCCATTAGCGAGGAACGTATTAGCGACGGGTCATTTCGGTTGCAAATCCGTCGCTAACGCTATAGCGACGGTTTTAGCCGTCGCAATCCTGAATTTTCTAGTAGTGTGTTTGTTATTTTAAATTTTCTTAAACCAACTCGTGTACCACATTGTTATTTATTGTTGTAATTAAATCAATATTTAGATGCATGTTTGCGTTGATTGTGTTTATATAAAAAAATTAGAAGCAAAAAGTGTTTTAAAAAATCAATCAATATATAAAGGATTTATTACGTTTATAAAAGGGGTAAAGTTATTAAATTGCTGTCATCTTTCCCCCATGTTCCACTATGGCACGTCTATTTTTTTAACACATTTGACCAGCTAACTTATTAAAACATGTTAATATGCCCATTTTGTTGATTTTGACCAGCTATAGCAGGTCACCTTTCCCTTTCTCTTTTTCACCTTAAAATTTAAACTTTAAACCCGAAATTAACCATTTATACATAATGAAAATTAATGATTGTTGAGTCTATGGAAAGGTAATCGAGGTCTATGATATAATACATAAAACCCGACTAAAAACGAATCTAATATGAGTCAAATAATCAAAATACCATAAGGGTGCTTAATGGGTCATACCCGACTTTAATTAACAATTGCTTGGCCTATACTTGATTAATTCATGAATTTAGATTACCTATTAAAATATGTAAAAAGAATTATGTAAAACAATTAATAATTGATCGAAAAATATGCTTTTTCTTTTGCCCTGTTTTAGAATTGAAAATCGTATGAAAATTAACACTTTAAACTCGAAGTTCTCCATGAATACATAATGAATATTTATAACTCTTAATCATATGAAAAGGTAATCGAGTTATCTGTAAAATAAAGCAAAAAGAATGGCAAAAAAACGAGTTTAAAATAAGTCAAATCATTAAAAATAGTAAGAGAGTGCTGAATGATACATAACCAACTTTAATTAGCAATTTCTTTGCCTATATTTGATAAAAATTCATGAATTTAGTGTCTTTTGAAAGGTAAAATGATTATCACAAGTTTCTGCAAAAAGAATTAGCTAAAACAATCAAGAATGGATCGAGAAAACCTGCTAGATAAGTTGCAAGTCAAATTTTGGCACACTGACACGTATTTAGTGACTTGACTAGCCACATGTGTAAAAAAAGTAGACGTGTCACAATAGAACATGAGGGAAAGATGACAGATATTTAATAGTTTTACTCCTTTATATAAGCAAGTTGATTGAATTTTAAAATAAGAGAAAATCATTTAAAAGTACTTACCTACGTATGGTTTTCGATACGTATGGTGTAAACAAATAAAAAATATGGTGAACTACTCGTGAATCGTTTGGCGGAAAGTTCATTTATGTTCGTTTATTTAATAAATGAACGAAAATAAACAAAAACATGTACGAACATGAAGAATAGTCTCATTCATTCATTTATGTTCGTGAACGTTCGTTTATATATATATATATATATGCGTGAGGGTTTATTTGAGAACCGATGTTAAAGCGTGAATTGTGAAAACTGATCTTGACTCTTGCTTAAAATAAATCATTGACTAACAATGTTAATAACTCATCAATGAGAAGTATTATAGGAAGATCAAGACTCGCTCATTAATAAGGATTCACCCAAGACGTAATTCACGACTGAGTTATTATATAAATGATCAAAATACGGATATCGATATATCAGTAAGTCATTAATAATGGTTACAAATATTTCGTTATAACATTCATATATAATATCGGAATCTTAATGATTACAACCATAATAGGAAATACACGATGACACTAAAAGAGTGCATATATTTTCAGTTAAATAATATCAATCATGTTGGCTATATAAAGTTTGGTTAAGGGTAGCATAAAAGATTTCTTCCTCCGCTTCGCTTCATCATTTAGTTATGCATTTAAATGTTCATTTAGTGAGTTAAATTATTTAACATCAGAATTTTATTAATTTATTTTTAAGGCATATATACACACACGCGGACACACATATAATTACGAAGAGTTGTTATGTCAATATCTTAGTAACGTACAATTTTATCTATGTTAATATTTTTAAAAATACATATAAAACTTAAAAACTGTGTAAACAAACCAAAACAAAGTAGTTTTTGTTTTTTGATTGGCTTGATTTGGCTAGTTTAGCGTTCAAGTTTGGTTTAGAATTTTTGGGACAACAAACATCTCTAACGTGATTATTCCAGACATTAATTAATATTATTAATAATAATACTAGTTCATACGGATAAATATGATGCTAGAAAGAGAAAAGAAGAAGAAAAACAAACTATAAACTATAATAGATACACAAAAAGATCTGGTACAACAATATACATAGTAATAATTGTTATCATTGACTATAACACATTCACACATACAGAGATGCTACAATATACGGATTAATAATAGTTATTATTGACTAAGTATCAGCATCATTAACTTATCATTAAACTCTCAAGAAATAACTACTATTACTACTGATTGGCAAGTTAGCATCATTAACTAGCCACATAGGTAACCATTAAAAAAAGGAAGACCGCCTTCGGTGGTTGAGTTGATTATCGCTTCAAGCCAAGTGAATGAATCATGCACGATGGACATGGTGGTATTGGCAACCTGGCATGAGGTCTCCATTGGATGTGAAGAACCAACGTATCTAAATGTTACAATCATGAAATAATTTGTGCATATTACAAATTTGTCGTACACAATAAATAGTGTGTGAGTGGACCAATACCTTGAAATATGTGGATTAGCTAAACTGATAGTGAGTTTATAAGGATGTAAAAGTCATGATTATTGTGTATTTTTTTAACAGCTCCTAAATATACCTCAAATTTATCCACAACGAGACTCGAACCAATAATCTTAGGCTATAGGCGCATCAAACTTACACTACCCCAAATAGGCTAGAATCCTTGGTATGATTGTTATGTACTTGCACTACAAGAAATTGGGGTATATACCCACACACCTTATGTGTGGGTAAATCACAGAAATATGTGAGTAATAATCTTTACCTACACAAAAAACATGTGTTACAATGTGTTGGCTCATGCCTGTAGGTAAAGATCTGTACCCACACATATATTATGTGTAGGTATATGTGACTATCTATACCTACACATATATGTGTGTTTAAAAGTAATCGATATGTGTTGGTAAAGGTGTTATAACGTAGTTGTTCGGATGACGTGGCTGGTGACGTGGCTGATGACGTGGCTGATGACGTGTCATTCATCGATGACGTGGCGGATGACGTGTCATGAACATACAAAGTGTTAGTGACACGTGTCAGTCAATATGTGTGGATAAATATATTTTTATGTGTAGGTAAGATGTGTTGGCAAAATCACTTATGTGTGGGCAATAATCAAAATATATGTGGGTAATAATATTCATATATGTACAAATAAATAGAATATGTGTGGCCAAAAAAAGTTTAAAATAAAACAATATAACATAATAGTTTTAATCATAAAAACCCAATACCAATCACGTAGCACAATAATAAACAAAGAAAAGAGTCATAGTCATAAGCATGCTAAAAAATCATAGACGATGTCAAATATAATCTAGATCACGAAATTAATCAATACTTTCACTAGACTCATCATAATGAGACTCTCCGGCCCGAGTGTGGTTAGACGCATCATCTTGAACAATTGGAGGCATAATATTTTTCTCGATTAAAAGTGCCTGCATAGTTCCAACGGTTGCTTCCAATTCTTGAACTCGATGTGACAATTTATTGTAAGTAGGACGATTTGACTCCATAGTACTTGTGGTCTTACCCGCAATAGGATCACGACCCCACCCACCCAAACGAACAGAACTTCTTCCAAGTACTTTTTCCATAATAGTCTTGTCGCTCATTGATTCTACTGAATTGTCGTTTCTTAGCTTCAACATTTCTTCCTAAACCAAAAGGTAACCCAAATATAATAAATAGAAAATTAGCAATAATCAACAATATTAATGCATGTAAAACCAATGTTTTATACATGTAGCATACCAAATTAACCTCTTATTAAACAAAATTGTCCCGTTAGCCAAGCAAACACATTACTAGCATAATTAATAAAATATAATTAAAAAACTTACATCATACCACGTAAGACATTGATTGATGGTTTGTGTCCTACCTAAGTTAAAGTAACAAATAGTTCTTATTCAACAGATTATTGCCTTACTACTACAATCAAGCTAGTTGGACAATTAACACGAATAAAACAATATAAGCATATCTTTATTACTACTACATAAATCACTTATAACTTAGTTATTATAGAAAAAAATCCTCAAAATCGGGTTTTTATAAAACAAAATTTTGACATTGCGCTTTACTTAGGAAAGAGTAAGTGAACTTACATATTTTGCAGCTGCTTCCGTAGATATCCAACCTTTTTCAGCATCCCAATGCGTACGATGCCAAGTCTCAATTTGACCACAAGAAGACCCCAAATCAAGGCCACGCTCAATGTGATAGCGTATTGTACTCTTTGAGCCATTTCTACTATCCATTTTACGCTTTCCACGAGCCATTATCCTTTTCTGTGCGGTTTCCTATAAAAACAACAAAAACGAAGAACTTATTTTTTAAGGTCTAATAATACGAAAGTTAATATATTGTTCACATATTACCTGGTATTTTGGCTCTGACCACATGTTACAAAGATATTCCCAGTCTTCTTGGTTATTTAAATATGAAGGTTTTGTAGCCTTTGCTTTATTCAAATCTTCTTGCCCTCCAATCTCTTTAAAGTAACTATGCAAATCACTTCGATACCCTCTCCATGCCTTTGCCATGTAACTATCAATAACTTTGCAAACCTTTCTATCCTCAACATCAATGTCAAAAAGCGTCTTCAAGTAATAAATGTAGAAAGATTGTTATTAAACTAAGGTAAATATTTAAAATCATACTTAACAATAAAAGAAAATCTTACAAGTAGCTTATGGCGCAACGGTGCCCTAACATCTTGTGGTACACGCCTCCAATCTTTATATTTCAAGCTACAATTTTTTCGTAAAATGTAACCACACTCATACATGAAAGATGAGGCATTGTCACATACTACTCGTTGTGCGTCAAAATTGAACTCCACTGTTAATCTTGTCTTGGAAGCTTTCATTGCCTTCCGCGCTCCTTTACCATAAGTAATGCCACGTTTTGCTCTCGTATGACCACTACCATTTTGTTGCTCAGTTTCTCCCATTGTGTCTTAAAAAAGTAGATGTTAATTTACCATTACAATACACATACACATACTAAAACATACTTAAAATAAATTACTAACCATGATGATCTAGTGATTGAGATTGGTTGACATTACTGTTTGGGTTTGCATCTATAAACACAATTAAGAAACATTAAAGAGCTATATACAATTAGAATACTAGAAATATATAAATTGATTACACATACCTGGGATTGGATCTGGTTGACGACTTCCCAAATTTTCATTACCTAATAGATGAGTTATATTATGTATGAAATCAACAAGAAATGAGTACATAAACTATTTTAACATACATTTAATGTTCAACACAACATGTATATATATGTTACATTATAAAATGTTACCTAAATTAGCGGTAGTCTCTTCATCTCGTCCCTCTTGTCTCCTTCCTCCACCTCGTGTAGTACGTCCTCCTCTTCTTGTCATTATGTTATTTGCAGGAAAAGGATCGCTAATGGGGCCAAAGGTTCAAACTTTTTGCATAAAGAAGAAGAACAAGATACTTAAAGTATGTTTTTGATGTTCAATACTCAAGAAAATTCATCGAAATATCTGTGGTTTATTGATAGTGGCTGTAGCAATCATATGACAGGGATGACACACTTATTTACATCTTTTGATGAATCACAACAAAAAGAAGTACGTAAGTACGTACATGGGTATATATTTTAAAACAAAATATGAGGTGTTTGATTTCTTTGAAATCTTTAAAGTCTTTGTTGAAAAACAAAGTGGTGAATTGATTAAAGCCTTAAGAACAAATTCAGGGGAGAATGCAACGCACATTATTTTCAATATTTTCAAAACAAAAACTTTGTAACTATGAGCTGTTATGTATGCAGTACACAAACATCAATTTCTCAGTTCACCATTTAATTTTACTAGCTTAACCACTACGATTGATGATACTAACTTATGAAATAATGTACCATTCTTCTTATAAACAATTATTAAACAAACATCATGCTCCATCAATTTGTTTCAATTATTAGTGTAGTAACGTAAGAACAGATTGATTGTAATTTACAAATAAGAAGAAGGCATACAACAAATCAAATGTAGAACACAAAAAAGACCTATATAGCTGTTAAATTAAAACATATAAAAACCTAATAACCGAGTTCTAAATAGAACGAACCAGAACACATTGTAACCCTAATAATCGATTAATAAATCAAAGCAACAAGTTATTTTCAGTTTCATGGAAGAGATATAGGAAATCGATGGAATTAGCGAAAAGAAATCGATGAAAATTTACCTGTTCTTCGACTCCTTGACAATCGCTCAGGCTAGTTGTATCCTTCTTCTTCCTCGGTGTGTTTGTAGAGAATAGTGGGGTGAACTTTGGCAACCGTATCCCATCTCCACAAGAATTTCGGAAGATCATCCCCATCTCCGCTAAATTGGTTCCCGCTTCTTCTATTCACGATGCATATTTTGGTATTTAAATGAAATGTTAAATATTTATTATTTGATATTTCCATGTCATATTTTAGTTTAAGAATTAAATTCTTTTTACTTACACAATCTATTAAGAAAGATTATGTGTAGTTAATATTAGATTTTTACCCACACATGTATTACACTTATACATATGTGTAGGTAACTCTAATGCCACGTCATATTAAAAAAAAATCAATTTATAAAATTGTTTATTTTATATACCTTCACATTTATAAATGAATATATGTGTTGGTATTATTATAATAATTACCTACACATAAGATCAAATCTTGTATTTGTGTAGGTAATTTACCCACACATTAATAGATTTTACCTTATGTGTGGGTAACTGAATTTAATCTCAATCATAAATTTTAGAGGGAAAATTTCCCCCCAAATTAAAGTGTGTGTAAAAGATAATATCCACACATAATAAGTGTTGAACACCATTAAAAAATGAAAATTTTAATTACCTACACATAGAAAAATATGTGTGAGTAAATAACCACACATATTTATGTGTGACTAAATTATGTGTGGGTAAATACCCTAATTTCTTGTAGTGTTGTGTATGATAAATATGTGTTGTGTAATCACTTTCATTATTAAGATAACATGGAAAGTTTAACATGTCAATATCTTATTATATAAATGGAATGCTAACATGCATTAAAGTTAGGGTTTAGTTTTCAAAAACGTATCGAACTTGTTACTTTTTGCTATTATGTGTATCCAACTTTAAAAACTACTATTTAATGTACCGAAGTTTCAAAATCTATCAGACTTTTGATAGTAGGTTACTATCAGGTAACCATATTTGTCAATACACTAAATGGTAGATTTTTAACCTCAGTACCTTAAATGATTGTATTCATTAATAGTTTAGTATTAAAAGATAAATCAAAATAATAAAATTACCTTATACCTACCAAACAAGTTTCTCAATACACTAAAAGGTATATTTTGAAACTCCTAGTAAATTAAATGGTAGTTTTTAAAGTTAAACATACAATAGTAAAATGTAAAAATCTGTAATTTTTATGCATTTTCAAAAACTAAACCATTAAATTATAAAACTATTCTAATCCTTCAGCAAAATAAATTTAATTTTCGATCTCAAACATCCATTTAATAAAACATGCAATGTCAATTTTGACTTTGTGATGGCATATGGAGGCGGAATTCTAAGAAAAACAAATCCAACTCCTAAAATCTTAACTAATGACTAACATAAATAGTGACAACCTTAGCCATCGCATAGATAACATATTTAACTATCAATTATGAACATTTTGTATTGGTAAAACTAAAATCCAATTTTAATTATTTTCGTGAAATTTGATATTATTTGAACTTTAATTTATTTAAAAATTATTAGAAAAAATTCATATATACTCTTTTAAAAAAATAAAATATCATATCATTATCCTACTTTACAAATATTATATTTACTCATTGATAACATTTAAAATAGCATAATTAGCCAAATTCTTAGTTTTATTATTTAAAATATTTTATATAATTTTAAATTCTTTTTTGTTATGACATATAAAGACCACAATAATAATTGATTCTCTGACTTCGTCTGTCGTCATTTTTTTAATTCTTATTTTTCATATTTTATAATTATTATATATATTTTTATTAATATTTAATATTTATCATTTTAACTAACTCGTGTATGTCAGAAATAATTAATTTATTTATTATTGTATTTTTATTCTCCATATGTTAAATACTTCAATAAATATCGACTATTCGACACCTACCACTTCTCACTTTAATCATTGATCTATCGTCAACAAGAAAATGGTCACGCTCAACTATTTATTACTCTTTATATGCTCAAATAAATTGTATCAATTTTACCCTTTCAAATAACAAAACGGTTAAATGGAAATTTTGATATGCTTACATATTTGTTACTCTTCATATCAATATACTTTGTGGTAACTCAATCCTTTTACATATTAAACCTATCACATTAATCGATTAAAATTTTTGATATGCGTCACACACTCACGAATATCAAATCACATAGTTTTAATTAAAATGATTTATACACAAGTTACACAACACTTTCTTTGTCGTGTGCATATTAAAAATTGCAAGCTTTTAAAAAAATCTTGACTTTTTTCCCTCTACAAACTCACTAATTTTTCTTTAATAACAAAACAAATGTACACACTAATCTATTCCTAAATGTACATCTTTTGTTTATAACGAGACTGGAACTCATGACCATAAGCCATGAGAAACAGTTTCCAACACCTTCATACCGCTATGTTACAAGCATTTTAGTTACAAATTCACTAGCTATTTTTCTTAACCACATATTTAAACGTAATATAATGCAAGTATACACTTTTTAATGTGTATAATAAAAATTAATGTTATATATAAATTATCTCTTATTTAAACTTATAAAAGTCTAGATAGACACGTTGACCCAAATATGATGGGTTACTATCTACACCTAATAATCATTTAACTCTATTAGTCTAAACAAATTATTAAAATCGCATAAAATAAGGTTTGTTACCAATCGAGTCGTGATTTGACATGTTTCGTACGTAACTTCGATGAGAAAATAACTTGAAACATTTGATTGCAAAAGGAAACTATTAAATTAAGATTCATCCAAAAATAAAAATAAAAAGTTTATCAAAATCAATATTATAAACTTAATAAAATAATAACTAAGTTTAAAAATTGTTTTATTAAGCTTACTTACTGTTTTATTTTAGGTTTTAGTTTCACAAAGTTTATTGAATTTGTCACTTTTTTTTTTTGTAAAACAAGCAAATTATTATTACCAACCAACCAAACCAAACTTACACTCCAGGCCACCTACAAAGCACGTTTTGCAAGCTGCAAAACTAACCACGGCTCAATTCGTTCAAGTCCAACATATACAAACCGATTGACACTAACTATTTGGAAATTATCAACCTTATCAGTAACTAAAACAGTTTATAGAAATGACGATGCAACATTCAACCAATTTGCAGTTGTGTCCTTAAAAAGTCTTGATCTGTGAGTGATCCAAGCGAAGAGCTGTTGTTGAAAATCTGCGAAAGCTGTTGAGCATATTTTATTTTCATTCTCGAAGACCACTCTATTTCTATTTCTCCATATCAAATACATGAAACCCCATATCGTTGCTTCCCAAACCTCCCTCAAGCAGCTTTTAATTCTCGCATCTAGTTGGTAATTTAGTATCCCTTCAACCGTTGACCCAAGGTATGAATTACAACACCACCACTTGAAAACTTCCTTCCAAACTTTATTAACCTCCGGGTAATTTACTAAGGCGTGATCAATTGATTCGATATCCTCATCACATCTTGGACAACGAATTGTGTGAAGATCAATTCCCATATTGTCCAAGACCATCCTAACCGGAATTTTACCTTGTTTTAACCTCCATATGAATATTGATACTTTCTTAGGTAGCATCTTTATCCATTTCGTTTCCTCCTCCACCGAAATCATTTGTAGAATTTTATCATCGATTAATTGTCGTAAATTACCCAATCAATTACCTCATTTGCTACTAAAACACTATCAAGAATATACCTGCCATGAATGAAAGCATGTTGTTCTTTGCCAATGACTTTGTCTATCACTTTCTGCAGCCGTATTACGAGCACCTTCGTCACCACTTTATAGTAACACCCGATTAAACTTATCGGTCTAAAGGTCTCCTAGCTCCAATGGGTTAGGTACTTTTGGAATCAAAGCCACAAACGATGAATTGCACCCATTATTTATCTTCTCGTTTTTCCAAAACCAATGCATGCTCTCCACAAAGTCTTCCTTTAGTATCGACCAAATCCATCTGGGCCCGGGGCCTTTGAGCAACCACAACATTTTATCGCGTTCCAGATCTCAGCTTCGCTAAACGGTGCCTCCAGAATATCAGCCTCCTCTTTCGATAACCTTTAAAAACGATTGCTATTGAATCGAGGTCTGCCACTTTTGTATTCTTTAGATCTTTCTTCAAAATGGTTCTTTGCTTCCTTTTTTACTTCTTTTGGTTCCTCTGTCCACATCGCATCTATCATTAGGCCTTGAATTTTGTTTCTTCTTTCACGATGCTTAGAAGAGGCATGAAAATATTTAGAATTTTCATCCCCTTCTATGTCCCATTTTATTCTTGCTTTCTGTTTTATCATTAACCTTTTCTTCCGATCGAATTCTATCCACTTAGTTCTAGCTAACTTCCATTCTTCTAGCTCTTTGTCTGTTAACTCCCTTTCCTGCGCAACCCCCTTCCATTTTTCTTCTCTTGAACCTTCATTTTTGATGTCTTTGTCCATCTCCCCAAATCTCTCTTTACACCGTTTTTTAAGCACCCCTTTGACGTTTTTTAATTTGTCATGAAGCCTCCTGTACGGTTCTTTTGAATTGACACGCTTACCCCACACTTCCTGCACTATCCCTTCTATGTTTTTCTCCTCCATCCATGCATCAAAAAAACGGAATGGAATTGGGCCATGATCTGTCGCTTTTTCCTTCAACATGATAGGACAATGATCTGAGAGTTTTCTTTCAAGAGTTATAACTCCCAAATTGCACCATCTATCGTACAAGTTAGCCGAGACTAAGAAGCGAGCTAGTTTACTGAATTTTCTCCCGTCGTCATTAACCCTCGTGAATTTCTTTCCTCTCATCTGAACATCTATAAGATTGTTGTCTGTAATGAATTTGTTAAAGATTGCAACACTCGACTTGTTAAACTTTGAGTTCATCATTTCTTCTTCAAATCGCACTTCATTAAAGTCTCCCCAGATTACCCACTTAGCAGCTGTTCCACTCATGAGGTTTTCAATTTTATTCCATAAGTCCTTTCTATCTTTCTCTCCTTTTGGTCCATACACATTGATACACCCGACTAATTCTTTACCTCCCTTCCAGAAACCAAATACAGCTAGGAAACCATCATCCTCTATAAAGAACGATTTTGAAAAATCTTTCGTACACCACATCGTGATTAAGCCCCCTGACCTGCCTGAAAGTTTTTACCACAAAATCTACATCATCTACACCCCAAACTGACCATACTAGCTTACTATCTATCCCACTTAATATTGTTTGCTGGAGCCCTATCATCGATGGTTTCTCCCTACCACACAATTGAGCTATCCACCCCCTTTTGTCTTCCGAACCCAAGCCCCTAATGTTCAAGGAAGTGATCTTCATTTGAAACTACTTTCAACACAATAGGAATACGTACCTTTAGGGTCTTAGGCCATTTGACCCCCATCATCCCAAGAGAAGCCTAAAGCTTCCCCGTGCCATTTGAGACTTTCCTGGCTCTCTGAATCGTTGAGGATTACCGTTTAAAACTCTGTCTTCTTTCTTTTCGCCACTACCTTTTCTCCCCTTGACCCATTTGCTGATTTTTGAGAAACTTTACTTTGACTCTTCCTTCTCGCTAGTTGTTTGAAGAGATGAAAACTTCTTCTTCCATGTCCGATTCCCATCGAGCTTCTTTTTTCTCTTGAAGCTTTGCTCGTTTGACTCCCGTAGGTCCTCTTTTCCGGACATCGATTTCGGCTACTATCCTCCACTACGCCTTGTCTTGTGAGACCTCGATCTGTATCAATTTCTAATTCTTTTCTCTTGTCTTTTAGATTATCTTTTTTCATACCTGTGCCTGTTACTAATTCTTTGGGTCGATTAGAGTTCTTTTCCTTTTCTAATAGCTTTGTCTTGCTAGGTGAACCACTTCCTGAGCCCACTTGACTGTGTTCTTTTAGACCAATAATAAAGCTATTTGGGCTAAGATCCGGCCCATTCTCTAAATTTACATTTTTTTGTTATCGTGGACCCTCTTTGCTGAATGATCGTCATCCCCTTTCTTCTGCCGACTTACTTCATTATTATTATCTCTTGGAAATTGTGTTACGCCTCCACCTTGTTCCTTCTCCCTTCTAACGTCTCCTCGGAATTTACTTCTTGACTGTTCATCTTCCTTTCACCGTTTGGGTTGTCACCGGAATCTCCTCTCCGACCTTGAACCATCGTCTCCGACGGTATTACCGGTTGATTTACACACCCCTGTGATGTTTGGTTGGCTTTCATCTGATTTTCTTGTATTACTGTAACACCCTGTTAACCGGTCTAGACTTAATAAGGTAATTAGTCATTAATTTTGAGACTAATAATTGATTATGTGGATTGTTTATCTTTAATTGTGATAATTTGATAAATAAATATGTAATTATTTAAGTGTGCAATTTAGATAATTAGAATTATTAATTTAATTATAATTGAGTTAATGGATGGTTAGGTGTCATATTTCGGTGACACTTAGTCACCACCTTGCCACTTTCCCTCACAATTACATGCAAACCAAATTAGAGTGTGTGTGTGTGTGCTTGATGCCTTCGGCCGAAGAACACAAGAGAAAGGATTCATCTTCATCTTTGGATTTTTGATTTGAATTCTGCAATACCTGATCCTTAAGCTTAGCATAATTGTTGATAGTTGTTAATTTTATTCGGATTTATGGATTTTTAAGTTAAAACCGATTGAATCTTGAATTGTTTGAAGTTAGGTTGTTTGCATGCTAGAATTGATTGATAATTTATGTTCATTATATGTTTAGAATGAATTCTGGAAACATAGATTATATGCAAGTGTTTAAAACAGTCTAGAATTGAAGTTAGAATTAAAATTGTTCAAGAATATGAATCATTCGGAATTAGTGGTTTTAAATCAATCGGAATGTATAAAATCCGAACAGTATATTCGGAATTGGGGTTAAATCCGAATAAGTTGATAGGAATTCCGAACAGATGAACCCTTGCTCTAACACTTGGATGAAAATCGAACAGAATGATCGGAATTGATACAATCCGAACGAAATGATTGGATTTTGTAGAATCCGAATAAAACCAAGACTAAAATTCCCTAACACTTTATTCGGAATTGGATTGATCGGAATTGATGATCATTCGAAATTGAACAGCTGCCTTTACTCGGAATTTCATGTGATAGGAATTACATTGATCGGATTTGGCTTATATTCGGAATTGGACCTTTTGTTCGGAATTGGCTTTTGCTCGGAATTGAACTAAGTATCAACCGGATTTGAATTAATCGGAATTGGACTTCATTCGGAATTGGACTTCATTCGGAATTGCACTTATACGGAATTATAACTTATCCGGAATTGAGAGGAAAATCCGAATGCTATCCGGAATTGGTATAAAACCGCATGAATTGCGTTTTCTTATTCGGAATTGAGATATGTATTCAAAATTATGACAATTCCGCATGATCTATCCGGAATCTGAGGACTTTGAGAATTTCATTAACAATTCAGATTATGATGTACTGATTTATATATATATATATATATGTGATATATGTGATATATATACACATGTGATATATGAATGAGTATACTACTTATTGTGAATCAATATTAAGGATTATATACTAATTTGTGTTTACATATTCTCAGGAACTGAGAAGACACAGTGAGTTAGTTAACTGACTATGCTACAACCTTGCTGATTGTGGTGAGTGGATTTATATGTATAGATATACAGGATATGATATCCTAATTGTAACTATGCTCTTGTTTAATATGTATACATGTTGTTTTGAAGATCAGCGTGGCGGATTTTTGGCTGGGCCTGTGTTTAGGATATATAGTATTAGCTCTTTTTTTATTTGCATTTGTTGTATTCAAGGGTGCTAATATTGTTGTCCATGTTAACCGGGCTATCGGTAAACCTTGGTTTTGGCCGACCTTGGTTATAGGTGCTTGCAACACTGCCGGTTCTCCTGAGATATATGAGCTTTATGTTTGGGCATGTTTGCCTTGTATATGTTTAGTTATCTGTTCTCTCACTTAGCTTTGTGCTAATTCCACACTAGTTTATTTTGAAGATCCTCCGTGGTGAGTTTCTTGAAGATGATAACTGGGAATATGGACAGACCACTACTCTGATGTCAAAAGTTTTGAATAGAGCCTGTTTTGTACTTAACATTGTAGTGGTATTTTGTAAATGACAACCAGACAAAATTTGTATTTATCTTTTGGTTTTAATGTAATCTTTAATACTTTATAAACCATTTAGCCTATTCTTTTTAAGACTTTTTTTAAGTTAAGTAGTACAACACATTTTACATATATTACAATACATTAAAGCAACATTTTCAAACATTGAAATTATGAAAATTAATTAATTGTAAGTTACAAAACAAACTAATTAATTACATTAATTTCAAATTATTGTAACCAATTTTTATGATTTATTGCATATTAAATTGAACTCAAGTTTAGTTCAATAATTTATTGCTTTAAGGTATTGTAAGTAATCTTTTAGTAATTGTACTACTTAATTAAAATAGTTTTTAAAAATTAATAAATATTTCTTTAAGGTATTAAATTTTTGTTGTGATTTAAATAATATTAAATTCAACATAAATTTTGTTAAAAAATGATTTTTTAAAGTATATCTTGATTACTTATCTTAAATTTAGTCCTTTTAAAATGGTTTTAATATAGACAACACATATTATCGATAATCACACTCTTCTTCTTTTAATTTTACTTCAAAAGTTACATTTTATCTCAAAAAACATATTTTACCCCGTCGAATTGCGCGGGTAAAACACTATATATATATATATATATATATATATATATATATATATATATATATATATATATATATATATATATATATATATATATATATAACACTGTGATAAACTGAGCCGAGGCTCTGATACCACTGTTGGGTTTTACAGGTCACAATTCATACTTAAGTTGTCCTGATTCACAACAAAACTGGTTTGAACCAACTCAGAATTGTACAAATATAACACAGTTTTTATTCATTAAAGCATAAATATAACTGGCAGTACTAACGGTGATGAGATCAACGGCTCAGATTTGGTATCCCGTACTTTTTTTATTTTCTGGTCTCTTTTGAACCTCCCACTATATATATATATATATATATATATATATATATATATATATATATATATATATATATATATATATAATATAGTGTTTTACCCGCGCGATGCGGCGGGATAAAATATGTTTTTTGGGATAATATGTATATATAGAGTGTGGTTATTGTAAAAGGTGTGAAAATGTTAAAAGGGTAAGAGGCAATCCTAACCGTCGGATTGCCATAAAATGTCAATTTCCGTCGGTCAAAATTGATGACATGGAAGGACGATTTAATTGAGACGCGAGGGCAAAATTGGAATAAAATGATCAATTCAGTTACCCTAATACCGAGAAATATGCTACGTGGCCTCTAGCAATCACGATTGTTTGGAAAACGGAATTCATACAATTAGTTAAATAGAAGACTGTTTTATCAGAAGGAAATGATTTATCGGAAAGAAAAGGTACGCGCACTTCATTTATGTTATTAATTTAATATACAATAATATTGAAAAATGTGGAACTTCATTTATTTTAAAAATTGATGACTGCATATTAAATAATTGGTGAATTATCTTATATTTCAAAAATTGAAGGATGCCCCAACTTCATAATTTATTTTAACAATTGATGATTGCGTAGTAAATAATTGATGGATTATCATATATTCAAAAATCGATGAATATATTATTTTGTTCGATTAAAATGATGAACACTGTACATATTCTTAAATCAATTTGTAAGGAGACATGAAACAGAATTAAACCAATATAAAGAAACTAGAGAGTGCTCGTGAAAATCAGAAAGAATATTGGAAAAGGATAAAAACAGGCGGAAATACTTACCAACATGATATGGATTAGTTTGACTAATTAAATTTTTTTAAATGCATCATAAACGATATAAAAAGTCTAATTTACCCTTTTATAGTTTTTGCCACATGTCATCTTGTGAATGTCACTTACACATTTTACATTAATTCACTTTTTATTTGAACCAAATTCCATATTAGCTAAATCTGGGCTTGATCTATTTTAAATAAAATGGTATTTAAAATAGATTTAACTTAATTTTACCTCATAAGTTAATGAGATAGCTTAAGAAACAAGTCACCAAAAAACTCTCTTCCCCTCTCCCTGTTGGTTCGGCCGACCACAAAGGAGGAAGAAACCGGGTCGGTTTTTTCTTGTTAGACGCACACACACGTATACAAACAAACAACTTGTTTTGTTTGTGGTTTCTTGAGTAACTATGATATCATATTTTTCTTTTTATATGATTAGTTTTTGAGACTGCTAGATCTTAACCCTCTTTCGGATTTTTGGGGTTAAGTTGAGTTGATCAACTTCCAGTAACAATCTTAACACTTTAAAATTGTACAACGAAATGGTCGATCTGAGAAGGCTAATCAGGAACCCACTGTTTTTTATTTCTCATTAAGCTTTGAAATTAACTCATCCACTGACATCCTGTCATCTTGAGCCAGGTCTAAAAATTCCCGCTTTACTTTAGACAAATCGTAAGTATTGCAGAACTGTTCAAGGAACTTGCCCTGGAATTGATCCCATGTTACAGAGTTCACCACTTCCCTGGATAGATGAGCAGTTAAGGAATCCCACCAGGTTGCAGCTTGACCCTTAAGTCTCTTTGTTGCGAATTTTACTCTGTCAGACTCCTCACAGTTACAGGTATCCAATGCTTTAATTGTTTCTCTCAACCAGTTCAAAGTATCTGTAGGGTTAGAACTTCCAGAATACTCGGGTGGCTGGTAATCCATGAAGTCCTTAAACTGACTCTTAGGTTTAAATCCTCCTTGAGTAGGGTACCATGGAATGAAAAAGTTCTGTTGGGGTTGATACTGTTGTTGGGGTTGGTAATACTGTGTCACAGGTGGCATTGACACAAACGGTAAGGTTCCAAATGGTGCTGACCTAGTGTTGAATGGTGCAGCTGAGTAAACAGGTGGTGGTATGGATTGGGTAAACACAGCCGACTCCCTGGGCATATGAATAGTTTGTGTTTGCTGTGAGGACTGAGTTTGCTGTTGTTGCTGTTCCATTTCCTGAACCCGATCCCTCAAAGTTTGCAAAGTATCTTCCAACTGCAATACATAGTCTTGTTGATCAGATTCACCATTGTGAGAAGTACCGGCTCTGTTATGCTGCTCATTTGCTGCGGTGGAAGACTGGTTGTTTCTTCTGGGGGACGCAGGGGTTGTTGTCTGGTTCACGTTGTCAGCCATTTCTATACTATACACAACATCTCACCAATTATTAGATATAACCCGTTAGTTCAAACACACTAACTACCCTCAAAGCTACACTACTAATTACCCACCCTGGGAATACTGGACTGACCAGAGCCTAGGTTTGAGTATTGCACAAATTATTCATGCAAATCCTCAAACCAGGGCTCTAATACCAATTTGTAACACTGTACTTTTTTTTAACATAATTTACCGCACGCGGAAGCTAATTACATATAATTATCTTAATTACATAAGAAATACAAAAAGATTTAACTTGTTTGATGTCCAAAAACTTTTACAGTGTTAATACAAAAACAGGCTCTAACAAAACTTGACATCAGAGTGTTGGTCCGTCTATATTCCCAGCCCAAAAGCATCAAGCTCACCAAAGAGAATCTGCAAAACAATCTAGTGGGGAATTATCACAAAGCTAAGTGAGGGAACCAATACCTAATCATAAACAAGGTAAACATGCCTAAACCCAAATAGCTCATGAATCCCAGGAGAACCGGCGGTGTTGCAACCACCTACAACCAAGGTCGGCCAAAACCAAGGTTTACCGGTAGCCCTGCTAACATGGATTACAATACCGGCTTTCTTGTGTACAACAAATGCACATCAAGATCTGATACGGTAATTCCCCAAGCAACAGGCCCAGACTAAAAGTGATCTCCAAATAACATGTATATACAATCCAAACAAGAGCATTCCAAATAGGATATCATATCCTGTATATCAAAAGATATAGATCCACTCACCACAGTCAGCACTGTTGAATCCCACTCAGTTGACTAAATTCACTGAGTCTTCTCAGTTCCTGAGATTAAGGTAACATAAGTCAGTATTCAATTCATAATACTGATCCAAAATAAATATTATATTTATTCATGATTCTCATGTATATGCACATATACATATTTATTCATCATACACAAACCCAAATAGATATACAAATTCATGTTTATCTTTAAATCATCAAATCCGACTATGTTCAAATCCGATTGAATTGAATTCCGAGTAAAGGGCCAAATTCCGATAATACCCAATTCCGATAGAATCAATCCCAATAGAATCAAATTTCGAGCAAAGGCAAAATCCGAGCAAAGGCTCATTCCGAAAGAATGCACAATCCGATAAAAGTCACAATCCGAGTAAAGGTACGATCCGATTAAACTGAATTCCGATATAAGTAGGATTCCGATAATAAATGTTAGGGCAATTGTCAATTCCGAGAAATGCCCAATTCCAAAAGAATAGAATTCTGAGAAAAGTGTTGAGGCATTTACATGTCTGATTTCATACTTAAAGTCATAAATCCCGACATATGTTCAATTCCGATAAATAAGGATTCCGAGTAAATGGAAAAGGTTAATTCCGATAATTAAGGATTCCGAGTAAATCCATAGATAATGTGTCGGATTCCTATCTAATTCCAATAAAACCTATCGGAATTCACCAATTCCGATCAAATCCATCGGAATTCACTAATTCCGACAGATTCATGTGTTCTTCCCCAATTTCGGTTTCTAACACAATTCTCTACTGATTTCATGCATACAAGTTATATATGTTTTCCAGAATCATTCTAATCATATAAAAAACATGTATTAAGCATAAGATCTAACATGAATTCATCCTAATTCCAACAATTTACCAAGAACAATCGGAATTCATATAAATATTCAAATTCAAATACAATTAAAAATCAATAAACTTGAATCCAGTATTCTAACCTCAATGATGTAATGAATTCAGAGACCTAATTGCATGCAAGATTGAAGATCAAATGTTGAATTCTTTTCTCCTTTTGATTCTCGGCCGAGAGTAATTAAAACACACACACCTTTGGCTAATTGCATGAAATGAGAGTTGATGAGGGTGGAGGTGGTGACTGATCACCAACATCGGTCACCTCACAACCCACTCACTAAACTAATTAAACAATTATTTATCATAATAACAAATAATTCACATATTTAAATTAAATCAAAAACTTAACTTAATTTATTACCTTAATTAATATAGGCCGGGTAAGAGGGCGTTACAGTGAAGAACAAAAGAATCATAAGAACAAAAGAATCATAAAATCATATTAATCATCAAAATCTTTGTGACAGAATCATAAGAACAAAAGAACATCCATGACTGAAACCCAGATCTGAGAAGAACAGAATCATAAGAAACACAGATCATCAAACTAAGATTAAGATGAAGCAAACTCAGATATGTTCAGATGCGTACCTTAAACGATGAAGCAAACACGGATCTGTTCGACTACAAAACCTAAATCGCAAGAACTCAGATCTGTTCGATACAGCTTAACCCAAATCTAGAAGTAAAACACAAAATTACTTAGTATGAAGATGATTTCAAAAACCCTAATGGTTGGGATCTGTTCGAAGATGAAGTCGATTGAAGATGAAGAAGATTTCAAAAAGCTCTAACTGTTCGAGTTCATACGATCTGGAGCCATTGAAGATGAAGATGATTTCAAAAACTCCTTTGTTTTAAGAACCCCTTTGAATCGAATCAAAAGCCCCAATTGTCGATGGTGGCTATAAGAAACCAGTGCAGCAGTCGATAGTGTTCTCAAAAACCCAGATCACTGTTGAAGATCTCAAAAACCAGTGCAGTCGATGACATTTCTTGAAGATCGCCGTAGAAGATCTGGAACTAGTGTAGCAGTCGATAGTCTTCTGAAAAACCCAGATCTGTGTTGAAGGTCTTGAATGGTTCAGTCGATGATGGTGTCTTGAATGATGTTCTCGATGATAGTGTTCTCAAAAACCCAGATCTGTGAAGGCGGTGGTGAAGGAAACCAACTCGATTTTGCACAAAACCCAACTCGATTTTGCTTCGAAACCAACTACTTCAAGAACAGACATTGAAAATAAAAATTATTTATTATATTATTATTATTAACTTAAATTAATATCAATTTCATTTTCAATTATATTTTAGTTTAAAATTACATATCAGTGCCACATCATCCGCCATGTCATTGCCATGTCACATAAACTTGTGCCACATAAGCAGTAACCTGCTATAACAATTTACCATATACTAAATGGTAGTTTTAGAATGTTGGATACACTAAATGGTTATTTTGAAAATTGGGTATACACAATAAAAAAAGTGACAAGTTCGATACGCTTTTTGAAACTAAACCCTTTTAATTTATATTGAGAAAATTTCTATAAGTGATCTTGGTAGAAGCGTTTTTAAATTTGGTTACTATTCTATAAAATAAACCCGATTACTATAAGGGAATGTTAAAATGAGAATGAGAAATTAAATGAGAATAGAGGACTCAATCTCAGTCGTTCATTTGTAAGTGGAATTCATGGATGAAGAGCGTGGGTAGATAGAATGTGGCAAAGTGCATGTAAAGAATTCGGGAGTGGGCAATGAAATTGAATGAGGGGGAATTGGACGGCTAATATTGAGTCTCTCATTCTCATTTAATTTTCAATTCTTATTTGAACCTCTCTCGATTACTATATTTCATTTCATATGTTTTCTAAAGGGATTTCCGTTTGTAGCGAGTTTTCCAAGAGTGAAGTCATGTATGCTCTCAGGCTCCTGTTGATACTTCTACCGCTTGTGATTCTGTTCTATTATTTGCCAGTGCGATTGCTAAATCTGCACAATTTCCCCTTCATGTATGGTTACCTGATGCAATGGAAGGGCCAACTCCTATTTCAGCACTTATACATGCTGCTACGGTGGTAGCAGCGGGAATGTTTCTTGTAGCTCGACTTATGCCTCTTTTCATAGTAATGCCCCACATAATGAATTTTATATCTTTGATAGGGATAATAACAGTTTTTTAGGAGCTTACTTTAGCTCTTGCTCAAAAAGACATTAAGAGGGGTTTACCTATTCCACAATGTCCCAATTAGGTTATATGATGTTAGCTCTAGGTATGGGGTCTTATCACAGTGCTTTATTTCATTTGATTACTCATGCTTATTCTAAAGCATTATTGTTTTTAGGATCATGATCCGTTATTTACTCAATGGAAGTTCTTGTTGGATATTGTTCAAAAAAAGAAGTCAGAATATGGTCCTTATGGAAGGTTTAACAAAACATGTACCAATTACTAAAAATTCTTTTTTATTAGGTACACTTTCTCTTTGCGGTATTCCACCCCTTGCTTGTTTTTGGTCAAAAGATGAAATTCTTAATAACAGTTTGTTGTATTCACCTATTTTTGCAATAATAGCATGGTCTACGACAGGATTAACCGTATTTTATGTGTCAGATCTATTTACTTACTTTTGAAGGACATTTAAACGTTCATTTTAAAAATATGTTTAATATTTATTATTTTTTAAATTTATACATATACCGTATGATAATATTATTGTATATAATCCCGAGTTACCGTTTTGGGTATTGATTAAGTGGCTGATCTCCCATTTAAGAGTAGAATAAACAATAATTTTTATCTATATAATAAATAATTTGATGCTAAAACAGTAATTCTCGTGGTATATGCACTGTGTTAATTAATATTTTTTGTCATCACACTATCAGAGATAATCATTCTCATTTTCCTTTTTCTCTCCTGGCCCATACTTTCTTTTATTTTTTTTCCATTTAATTTCTAATTTGTATAATTGTATTAGTTTTTTCACTCAAGTTTAGAGTTTTGTTATTATTATAGTTAAATAATTAATTTTATATGATACTTACGTCTAACTTTTAATATATAAAATTTGCTATAAGTAAAATTGTTGTGACCATCTCGTATTTAATCAATTCGATACAAATCTTATTACAATACGAAAAAAGTTACATTATTAAAAATCGTAATAGTAAAAAAAATTCATTACATACCGTCCATATAATTGTTGTTATATTGAATTTTTTTCATTAGTATTTTTTTCTATTATTGTTATTTCATTAGTACTTTTCCTAATAGTCATCATAAGCGTGAGGTCTCCCCTCGTCTTTTGCTTTCAATATTTTCTTTATATATTGTTTTTGTGTGCAGCTTTATCTTATTATTATTAACATATTATAATCTCTTTCGACTCCGTGGTTCATTCCTTGCTTTTCATTTTTTTCTATTAAATTAATTTTATATTATAAAACACATAAGTTTATATATTCTTTTAGAACCTTTAACACGTAATTTTTGGCATAAATGTATATATATGACAGTCTCGAGTTTCTTTCTACATTTTGATGTAGTTGTTCATAATATAATATTTATCTAAAATGATTTATTTAAAATCATACTATTATAAAAATATTTTACATTCGATAAACATCATAATACAAAACACTAAAATTTCGTCGTATTTCATAAACGAATGTTCTAAAACCCTTCTATTTTAAGTATTTGTGTTTAAATATTAGTTTATATCTTATTTAATTTATTTTTTCCGTTATAATACGCGGATAGTGAAATCTCATTATTATAAAAGTTCAAGTGATAATTATAAAACAAAATAATGTTCCTTCGACGAGCTCTAAATTAATTGTCAACCATAACATCTTCAAGGCATGTCAATTTAAAAACGGTATGCTACATGTTAGCAATTCATGACTCTGGCATGGAAAAACAATAAAACAAGAAAATAATGCATATTTGAAAAAAGTAGTTGCTTAAAATATAATATTTTATTTGTGTTTTTAATGTCACATATTATTTTAGGGGCCGGCTCAAATTGAGCTAAGAGTGAAGGGAGGAGTTTTAAATCTTATTATACTCATTATTTCGTTATTTAGCTTTTTATTCACATTACGTGATTCTATAGTAGTTATTTTTTATCATATAGATTCGGAAAAGATTTATAATTCACTGACCAATCAAAAATTTAAAAAAATAAAAGAAGAAAAAAAGAAACTCGAGCTCAATCATCAGTCCATCAACCTACCAAACCGGCCTCTTAAACAAGTTGTGTTGCTTTACACCCGGTGTTATAACACACACCGATGGCGGAGTGTTTTGTTTCACCACACATATATCACATATCCACTCCATCAGTGGCGGATTTAGGAATTTGTTTGAGGGTATGCACTATACAAACATTTCTTGTAGAAGGCAAGCATTGTCACTATTTTTTTTATAAAAAATAAATATTTTTTAAAAATTTAACACTAGGATTTTTTTAAAGGGTATGCAAGTGCATACCCTCCTCTACACATAGATCCGCCCCTGCACTCCATACACCCGAAATTACTTAGGAGGATAAATAACATCTCAAAATAATAATAGTAATTAGTAAATCACTATAATATAAGGATTAAGTTAGTATATGTAACAATCATGCATCAGCGAAATACTTTATATAACTAGTTTTTCTATTCAAATTAGGTAGTTGTATTTGTTGATGAATTCAAACATTATTTCTAATAAGTAAGAATATTCATTGGTTATGAACCTATGATAGTTACAAGACCACCACCAGTATCAGTATGTTGTATCAACAAGTAATCAATCATATCATAACATTTTTTTATAAGTATAAATAATTATAATTAAGTTTTTCTAATGTGTCTTAAACCACATGTTAAAGAAGATGAAAGCTTTGTATATGAGACGTACATATTAATTTGTTCAATTTAATTGTTTTTTAGTTTATTAGACATACTTTTAATATGTGCTTTTAGCAACTTAGTAGATAACTTATTAGCACATATGGTAGGATTATACCATCTTAGTTGTAGGATAATGAAAACCATGTATATATTTGGTATTATATTGATAATTAATTAAATTATAATTTTAAAATAGAAAACTATAATGGGTCATGATCAATGTATACAATCGGGCTTATCTATCATACACTAAAACTTGATATACATATATCTAATACTCTATCGCGCGTGAGAGCAGTAAAGATTGGACGTTAATGTTGGAATAATAATACACGAACAAAGATAGGCGATGAAGGTAGGAGCTACGATTACAGCGGCATGAGCTATGACTACAGCGGTATGAACTACAACTACGGTGGCGGCAAACACAAAACTAATCTATTCTTTATATACAATGCGTCCCTACGACATGACAAGAGGGTAAAGAAACAAAAGAAGTCGTCAATCAAGGAGGGCTACAAATGCGACGGCAAGTTCGGTGGCATCGGTGGAAAGGAGAGAAATAGAAGACAAGGCCAGAATCTTAAGACTCTGATGTCATGTAGAAGAATGAAAATCACACAAGTATCATATTTTACATTGATAAATAGTTATAAAGTACCAAAGTTACAAAAAAAAGGCTTTGACGCACCTATACAATGAGACCGATCTATTTTATATTAAACCCTGATATACAAATCACAATTGCTCGCAGGTAGGGCTGTAAACGAACAGAACGTCCATGAACCGTTCGTGAAATTGTTCAGCGGGAAGCTTCGTTTATATTCATTTGTTTAATAAACGAAAGAATATGAACAAGACTTTCTGTTCGTTTAATTAAACGAACGAACACGAACATAGCTCTCGATCGTTCATTTATGTTCGTGAACGTTCGGTTATCCGTTCGTTTACGTATATTTTATATAAATATATGTATATTATTTGTAATATATATGTGTGTGTGTTTATATATTGTGTTTATTTGTGTTTAATAATGTTGGATTTGTATTATACCGTGTGTCCATTCGTTTACCATGCAAATGAACGAACAAAAATGTACAGGAATTAACCAATCTTTTGAATAATTGAACACAAATGCTCGTTCGTTTATCGTTCGTGTTCGTTTATTTGTTCGACTAACGTTAAACGAACAACGAACGAACACGAACATAGAAATCCGTTCGTTTATACGTTCGTGTTCGTTTATTTGTTCGGCTAAAGTTAAACGAATGAACATTAACAAGCTCCGTTCGTGTTCGTTCGGTTCGTTTACACTACTCGCAGGCTCGCCAAGGTAGACCTCAACAACGCCGCCGAAGGAACATAACCTGGCCTACCCCACCTTACCATAAATTATGCCCCTCATGGGCTCATCCTCTCTAACACGCTCTCCTTTCTTCATTTTTTAATATTTTTTTTGTCCATATGAAAACGATCAACCTAAATAAATGTTGAGTAATGTTTTATATCAGAAGAAAAATGAGTTTATAATGTGTGTAATGAAGGTTCTGAGTTACTCTACTAATAGCCAGTTAGTTTTGAGTTGAAATCCCATAAATTTACATAGTATTAGAGCAAGGTTCACCTTTGGTGGTCAAAGGCCACGATAATCCACATAACTCATAAGCCTTCATGTGTTGGGCGCAAAAAAAAGCCATAGATGAGGGGCGTGTTAAGTAATGTCTCATATCATACGAAAATTAACTTTGTAATGTGCTCAATAATGGGTTATGAGCTACCTCACTCGTAACCAATTGATTTTGAGTTAAAATTTCACAAACTTACAATAAAAAGTTTTTTTATTGACTACTAATAGTACATTTTATTCACACACAGACACACACTCTCTCTCTTTCTCTCATTGTTATAATAAATAAATTCCAATTATATTCTTTATTACACCTTATAATCAATTCATAAACAAACTTCTATTCATTTCAAATTTTATTTTATCCTCCTAATAAAAATTTATTTTTCTCTCATAAATAGATTTTTATTTTTCTCCCTAAGGAATATAAGGTTACATTTTATCTCATAACATAATATATAGTTTCATTATCGTTATTATTACTTTTTTTGCTATTATTACGATTATTAAATATGCTTTTGGACCAAACTAGATCGCATAAAACTCTAAAACTAAGAGTAAAAGTAATGTATTAAACACATAAGATTATCTCAGTGAAAATTTCAACATGGGAAGAGACAGAAAATATTTATTGAAAATTGCTTAGAGTAATTTAATAAACTTACACGAATATTAAAATAATAATTATAATTTTGTACAATATATATCAAAGCATATAACTACATATGTTAGAGAAATGTTAAGTAAAGCTACTGGAACCTAACTTAATCGAATGGTAAATTTGTTATGTAATTTTATATTTTAATTATCAATACGTACTTTATCTTCTATAATTATGCGACGGTAATACATTTAAGTTACATGGTGCTAATATTATCTAACATTTTCTCATACATATTTTAATTTAGTATGTATATTACTTGAAGATATGTGTTTTCTTAAAACAAACTCTTATTATATAATTATTGAGATATTTATGCACCAAGTTTATCTCACATTTCTATTATATGTAGGCAAACTTAAATACTTCTAAAAGTTTAGTATAACGAACGGTAAGATTTTTCGTATAGAATGTACAACAATATGTAAACATGTATATTTAGATTCTAATATCTATGAGCATAATATATCAGTGTTCCTATTAAAGATATTTGTTGCTTTTATTTAAATCTTTTTGGAGTCTAAAAGATCATTTTATTATCATCAAATGTTATGACTGTCTACTTCAGTTATATAGTTAACACAAGGGTTAAAGTCACTAAAGACAAACTTATTTTCCCCCATGTATTGATATGACAGATTAACTTTTTTTTTATATCTGGTTATTTAACTTACAAAAAACATGTCGATATGCCCATTTCGGGACCTGCAACTTGTTCAGCCGGTTTAAGCCCTTTTTTTAACTTTTTGGTCGATTTTTGATCGTTTTGCGTGATTTTTTTTGTAGAATCTTGTAAATTATCATTATACTAATAACATCAAAATCATGAATTTTCGTCAAGTATTCATAAAGAATTTCATGGTCAAAGTTTCATCTTTTTTTGTGTGATATTTGGTTTGAAAACATGGCAGAATAAAAGACGCATTTTTTGTTCAATTCTTAATCATTTTACATAATTGCTTTTATTTATACTATTATATAAACTATTTAACATTCTCTCTCTTCTTTAATTTTAAGACTTCTTAAAATTCAATCAAGATAAAATCTTGACTATTCATTCTATCTAAATTAATCTCGGCCGCAAAATTTTTAACAAATTTATTCTTTCTTCTAATTTACTTTAATTTTTTATTAATTTAATATATATTTTCTCACATAAACATAATTATCCACATTAATCATCATAATTTTCAAAATTTTATTAGTTTATTTCTCTTTATTTCATTGATATAGATCTTCTTCTTATTTTAATGTCTTTTTGAATTTATTTATAAAATTAATAAAATAGCTAAATGCAAATAATTTTTTTTCAAAAGAACGGCCATGTTGCTATAGAATATTTTTTTGTGACACTGAATCGGGCGAACAGCATATTATTACATTCGCGTAAACGACATGTTATAAAATAAAAACTATTTTTCGCCCCAGCATTGCGCGGGTATGATGCTAGTATTTTATCGTGGATAATCTTTTTACCTTTCTAAGGACATCAAATTAATGAAAGAACATCAAGTATTTGCCAAGTTATTGCTAATTAAAGTCGAGAATGACCATATTCAACACCCTTACAGTATTTTGATGAATTGACACATTTTAAACTCGTTTTTATTCGTTTTTATACTAATTCATAGACAACTCGATTACCTTTCAATAGAGTCAATAATCATTGCTTTTCGCTAAGTATACATGGATAAATTTGGCTTCAAAGTTCGATTTCGAAGTGAAGAAGATTGGGGGAAAATGACCAGCTATTGCAGGTCAAAAAAAACAAAATGAGTATAATAACACGTTTTTTATAAGTTACATAGACAGGTGTGTATACAAAAAAGTTAATATGCCATATCGGTACATGGGGGAAAGGACGTTCGTCTTAAGGGACTTTAACCCTTAACGCAAAAGCTTTCAACTCATTGAAAATGATTTTTGTTCAATAATAAGGTAAACATAATCAATTATAAATTTATAATTCATATATAAACATATATAAACATGTTTCTTACATGTTTAAGTATTTGATGAATTATACAATAATAATTTGATGAATTATATTCTAAATTTATAGCTTTTATCATGTTTCTTACATGGTTATAAATGAATTAATTATTAGTTTTTACAGTATTAATAATAACTTTGTATTACACAATTGATAACATAGTAGACAAACAAGTGTTTGAAAACGTGGACATGTTGATATGCCAAATGAAGTGGTCTTCAACTTTAGAAACAAACAAGAAAGAATAATAATCGAAGGTTAAAATTTGTAGTAAATGAAAATAGATATATAATATCAAAAGTACACACTTTTTACTTATATTTTATTACAAGACTTATCTTTCCTTTGAAAACAATTGCACCTCCAACAAGTTACAACAGCCGATGTTAATTTAGTTAACTACTTGATAAATTACAATTTGCTAAAAACAACTTTATTTTATCTTCTTAGATAACGATTATCAAACTAAATAGCATGAATGTATATTAGCTTCGCACAACCTTGTTATCTGTAATATTATATACAAATAAAATTAGAATGAATTATTTAAATATCAAGTCAAATGTAACACGCGTGTTTGATATACCTTGTTATTATATCATTTATCCACAAATGGATCCTAACTCACGACGGTCATTTAAAAACCCATTGTAGTACCTCACCAAATACATGTTTACATTGTTCACCAATAAACTATAATCATAATTCCCTACCTCAAACGTCTTACAATGAGTTTTTCTTCTCACAAACTACTCAATCCGATATTATTCGTGTTTGGTGTGACTTGAAAAGTCGGAAAGGTATTTAAGACTAGAATGGTTGCTCAGCGATAAACGGTTTCGGTTCGAAAAATAAAGTATACATGGCTCAAATTAATTATGCATGGAAATTGAAAGATTGCATGATTTCTTTCATGACTTGGAATCGGACTAATGCACACGTCAGTGGAGAGCATGTAGACGTCTGTGGGGTTTCAAGGGAATTATATGATGCATGGTTTGAATTAATTGGGTTAAAGCTATAAAATAACGGTCTACTTTTTCTATTTTCCCATTGTGGCACGTCATGTTTGTTTACACATTTGGCCAGTAAACTTATCAAAACCGGTTGATATGACCATTTCGTGACCTGCAACTTTTTCAACCCGTTTTTTGTGATTTTTGGGTCGATTTTTGATCGTTTTGTGTTTTTTTTTTGTAGAATCTTGTAATTTATCATTATACCTTCCAATTAAACCAAATTCATGAATTTTCGTCAAGTATTGAGGGAGAATTTCGAGCTCAAAGTTTCTTTTTTTGTGTTAATGGGTTCGAAAACAGGGCAGAAAAAAAGATGTGTTAATTAAAGTCGATAATGACCTTATTCGACACCCTTACGGTATTTCGATAAATTGACACATTTTAAACTCGTTTTTATTCGTTTTTTTTTGTACTACTTGATAGACAACTCGATTACATTTTCATAGACTCAAGAATTATTAATTTTCATCAAGTATAAATGAAGAATTTCGGGTTTAAAGTTTCGATTTTAAGGTGAAGAAGAAAAGAGGGAAAGGTGACATGCTATAGCATGTCAAAATAACCTAAATGGTCATATCAACCGGTTTTAATAAGTTTACTGGCAAAAAGTGTAAAAAAAAAGCATGACGTGCCACAATGGGAAAATGAGGAAAGTAGACCGTTATTTTATGGTTTTAACCTGAATTAATTTGATATGCATGGTTTTTTGAATTGATAAAAGTACACGTGGAGCTTGGGGTTGATTTTGAATTCAAAGATTTGGATTAATGGTATCTTAGTATTCAATTTTGAAGCTATCATGTGCGGCAGAGGAGTTAAAAGCTTAATTAGTGTTTATCACATGTTAATTTGTGGTTTACTAATTAGGATTCTAGTTAAAAGCTTGATTAGGATTTTAGTTTGTTGCCTATAAATATCAAGATTAAGGTGAAGTCATATGTACATCTGAAATACCTTGAGTCATAATAAAGAAGTCTCTGTTCCTGACCGTTGACGTAGGTCATGTTTGGACCGAACCACGTTAAATCTCGTGTTCATTTATTTTATGTTTTCCGCATTATTCTAACGCTTTTAGGTATCTAGATCCTAACAATTCGAGAAAACTCCTATAGACTACTCAAACATGAGTTTTAAAAATTTCAATCGTTTCTCGCGTTGGTGAGATGCCCGCACAACAATTAAACTCTAAACGTGGAAAGATCTGGATAGAAAGATAGGTTGAAACAACATACACAATAATTTGACCAACTAATGTGGAGGTGATCAATCTAAAGCGGGCATCATGAATGTAGTCTATCAACGACATTGAGTGGTGATGAAAGACGGCATGCATGTTTACTCATTAACAATTAAGCATGAAAATACTTGAAATTTAACATGTGCACATGCCTTTGATGCATCCTCCCAAAAGAAACAAGACATCTAACTATCTAAGTAAGTCCAATGCTTACCCTACATTGTGAGTTGCTCAACGCCCAACTTACCTTAATGATGATAGCGACTTTGAGCCCGAAACATCACCGACCTTCGGGAATCGTTCTAGTCATCATTTGAAGCACGATTTGGGATTTCCCTTCAAAATTACAAAATTTAAAGATCCTACTATTAACATAGAAGAAAAAGAAGGAACAGCCCGGAGTCATGAAGTTAGAACTAAAATGGAGCAGCTTCATCTAAAACAAGAAGAACACCGAGAAAAAAATCTTCATCCACTAATGAATCCACATGATCACTTGACTAGATCCAATCTTCAAGTACGTCGTCCTAGCTAGCAATTAAAGAAGGAATTAGTAAGAATTATGGATGATTTTGGTTACTTTTATATAGTTTTTAGTTTTATGCATGTAATGTATGTTTCTATAATTCTATGTAGTTTTTAGATTAATTAATTTAAACATGTTAAGTTTTAGTAATTTAATTGTTATTATTATTTGTCGTCTAGATTTTTTAAAGTTAAAAAAAAGGAAGCGGAAGAAATAGTTGTAGAATTACAGACGTTTTCTAATTGATTAATATATATAGGAGTAAAATTAGAGATAGATATTACGCACGGGAGATGATTTTTCCACATAATTAAAAAGTTAGATTCATTTGAGGGAAATGATTCTTTATCACCATGTAAATCAGTTTTAAAGGTGTTTTACTTTATATGAAAAGATCAAAATCTTCCTTAGAGGACTCACAATGGAGTCCCATTACCACCTTTAATGAGCAAAAACGGTGAATAACATGTGGTTATTGTCGTTAATGCCATTGCGGCCATTTCATAATTGCGATGTTAATATGTTCCTTGTTGTGGTGGTAATGACTTGAGCAGCTCGTTATCCATTATATATATTATATATTTTTCTTCTTTTTCAATCAATAAAAATTGAAATAAATATTTGTATGTAGGTATAGTGATAACAAATATGGTTGTTATCACTACCACTGTTTACTTATTAGTTAGTTAGAGGTAGTAACTAGTTTTGGCAATTATTAGTATTTACTATTGGCTATTAGAGTGATTGTGATAGTGGCAATTATTAGTATTTACAATTGGCTATTAGCGTGATTGTGATAGATTACAGGAAAGATGTGAAGTAAAACCATATGAACAAGAATAAGTATTCTTTTTTGTAAGACAAGTAATATTACTGCTAGTAATATAAATGACATTTTATACATATTACTAGAATCTTTCCTTTTACCATAATAAGATGTACTACAATTGATGATGTTATGCAGAAGGAAACTTCCTGGAATCTGAACCTCCCCAACTATTAACTATATATGAAGCTTCTTGGAAGCTACCATGAGTTAAAGTCCAAATATCACCAGACCCTTATTAAATGAAACCTATAGCATTCAATTTTACTTATGTAACATTAATGTTTTATAATAAATACTATTGTCTCATTAAATCAATGTTCCTCGTTGCATTAATATTATGCATGTTACGAAGAGATTGTAACTTTGTCGATGTTTTATAGGAATGTTCATGTTCTTTCTTCCACTTTGGGATTTTCTTGTCAGTAATATAATGAAACCTTTGAAGTTTGAACGAGTATGTAGATCTTATGGCAAAAACTAGAGCTGAGATTTAGTGACGAGTCTAGAGATTTTTGTCAAGAACTCGATCAAGCTAGGTTAGTGAACAACATCATGGTTCCCTTTGTTTCACGACTTGGTTATTCATTATCATAGGAGTAATAAAATGGATGCGTAGGGTCGAATGGATAAAAACCGAGTAAGCCAGGTCAACCGATTATAGTTAGTAAACCATATAAATTACCAAACGAAATCAATTATATATAAGTTAGAGAGATGATTTGTGTCTTACACTTATTTGCTATACACAACAAAAAAAGGTATGTTTAGACCATAATATCCTTAAAGGTTGTGAAAAATAGTTAGTGTGTTTACAAGAAAATAAAAGTTATTACTTGTGTATGATATAATAGTATTGTGTGGAAATTATTTCCTATTAAACCGAGAACAATTAATAATATAAAAGTTATTATTACTATTATTATTATTATTATTATTATTATTATTATTATTATTATTATTATTATTATTATTATTCAGTGTTTTTCCACATTTCTGCTGTTTTTTCTGTTTCTTACTTGCCGGAGGTCTTTCCAGAAAGCAATCTCTTAACCTACGGGTAGAGGTATGATTGTCTACATCCCACCTCCCCCATACCCCGCTTCTTGCGGGATTGAGTATTGTTGTTGTTGTTGTTGAATTAATACAGGAACTCGGTTTTCAAATTACAGTTGAATCGCCTATTTATGAATTATAATGTGTGACTGAGGGCGCGCCTAGCCAACTCTAGTGGCAGGGTGGCTACAAATCGGAATCTCGTTAAAGAGTCATAGGGGGATTGTATTAACGAGGATACAATCCTAAAGTGTCGGATTCTCCTTTGGGTAAAGCGTTATAATGGAAGTTCATGTTTCGCAAGCGTAACCAAGATTTGAATTGTAGCTTTTGTTTGTTAAGCGTAACCAAGATTTGAATTGTAGCTTTTGTTTGTTATTCGTAGGTTTTGGTCATGTTTTGGTTATCTACATTCTTGTAACCTTCTTAAAATTTTCCCATATAGTGATATGATCGGTTGTGCATGTAGGTCCTTTCTACAAGAGTTTTTCCATATTAAATCTTAATGTTCTCGTTGTCTATTATTTACTTGTATTTGGTTTTCACATGATCCGATAAATTTAATTTACAACATATATTATGTTAAAATATGTTTTCTTAGATAAATAATAAACAAATAATAAGATTATAACTTAATGGATAAAACTTCCTCCCCTCTAAATCTACTAAACCAAATAAAAACACCTTTTTGCACTTGTGTTTTAATATTCTTATCTATCATTATTAAATTAAAATGATGAGGGATTAGAGACTATTTATAATACTTATTTTATCATATCTACCACTATGTCATATCCGAAAATAGAGAAGGCTGAAAGGTGCTAGCTTTTCTCTTTAGTTCAAAGTTCTTATATGTTATAAACTCGAGTCTTGCTATTTTTTATTAAAATTTGATGGTTTTTAACGTTAAAGCTGCATTTTGTCTTTGAGGGTTTGAAGATTTTCTTATCTTATTTATTTTTTCTTGAGATATTTTTCATGATATTTTATTCTACTCTCAATATGTCCATTTTATTCTCTATTTTACGATTCTGCCTTTGCATTGTTTTAGACTTTTAGTTCGAACGTAAATGTTGTTTTTGAGTTTATCAAAGCAGAAAATAGGCGGTATAAAATCATCAAAAAATGTAGAAACTAGAAGAAAGTTGATCACATGAAATTGCAATTTACATTTTTTTGAACGGCAAAACGGATAACTAGAAATGGAGCTTTGGCTTGGCCATAACCCCCAACTAGCAATCCAAATTTATTAAGATTTTAAAAAAATCACCAAGTACAGAACATAAAAATATCTCCAAGATGGAGACCTACATAGAAACTTACAAAGTTATGGAATTATTACAAAACCCAATAATAGAGGTTACAGACCCATTGGATCTTTAATCCAAGAATCCCACTGTAGCTTAAAAGATGGTTTTCGACTTGAGATCCAATCCAAAGCCACCCTTTGCAGTGTTGAGAAGTTGTCCTCTTCCTTTAATCCTTTTACGTCCATCATCTCGGCGAATAAGACACGGTTCCTTTTCTTCCAAATCAACCAAATCAAAACCAAACAAACCACTTGAAAAACTCTCTCTGTATATCTTCTATTATCATTCGTAGATAATATGATGGAGCTAACCGAATCCAGAGAGTTAATACGGATAGTGTCCAACATCCACCACGCCCACAACTTCCTACAAGAACCTTGAACATAAGGACAATTGAAAAAACAATGATCTTCCGATTCTATTTCACCATTGCACATTACACACATATCAGTAGGAACATAAATTCCTCTTTTGATCAAATTAGGGATCTAAGGACTACACTGCCATTTATAAGTCTCCAAATGAAAACATTGACCTTTAAAGGGAGTTCCAAAGAAAAGGATTACCGGATTCCTTTCCTTCTAATAATTTTTTCTGAATTATAATTGTCATTTGTTTCACTGTGAACAACCCTTTAATTTTTTGCCCCATCTCCACAGCCAAAGATCTGACCCATTACTCATGAAATCGGCTTTTGATAAGAGATCCAATAACTTGTTGTATTTATTCAAAGACCTCCCACGAGGGTTCGATCTCCAATCCCATATGCCTTGCCAATAACCATTTTGTAAATGCCAACGATCCTTGAACTCCACATCCTTTTTATTTTCAAGGCCATAAAGACGCGGAAATCTGATTTTCATTTTTTCTCCCAGGCCAGCAGCTTCATCATCCCAAAATGATACTGTTGATCCATTAGCTATTAATTTTGAGAAAGAAGCTTGGAAATTGATACCCATGTAGGTAAGGTTCCTGCAACACGTCACTATTGAGTCCCAAATACTTTTGCCAAATTTTATGATTGTCAAACCCACCATTTACACCATATACTTCAGTTATTACTTCATTCCAAACACATTTTCATTTGAAAGAAATCTCCAAAACCATTTTGCTAAAAGTGCCATATTTTTTGCTTCAAGGCTCGCTAAACCCAACCCACTTTTAGATTTATCATGCATTATTTTTCGCCAAGAAATCCAATTTTAATTTGTGCTCCCCATCACAACCTCCCCAAAAGAAATTTCTTCTTATTCTTTCCAGATTAACTAAAACAGATTCTGGAACTTTAAAAATTGACATATAATATAAAGGAAGTGAGGTAAGAACCGATTTTAATAATGTTAGACGACCACCGACTGATAATTGCCTCGATTTCCAGCCTGAGAGTTTTTTCTGCAACTTTTCTTCAATAATATTCTAAGAAGCCTTGAGTCTCATGTTACTGCCTAGCGGCAAACCCAAGTAAATGAGAGGTAGTTTTGCCGGTTGACATCCAAGTTGTTGAGCCATGAGATTTACTTCTGAATCATTACATTTTGCCAAATTTATCCGTAAGCCAGAAACTTCATGAAAGCAATGCAACAAATTGATCAAAGATTTAACATTTTTTTCGAGACCATTTGCCAAAAAATAAAGAGTCATCAGCAAATTGTGAAAGAGAAATATTTCTGTTGCTGCTCCATAGTGTAATACCTCTATAAAGTCCTTTATCACATGCCTCTAGTGTCATAACCTGTAAAGCCTCCCCAACTATCAAGAACACAAAAGTAGATAAGGGATCCCCTTGTCTCAACCCACGATGCATCTTAAATTCTTTTGTGGGAGCGTCATTTACTAGAACTGATACAGAGGCTGATTCAAGACAACCCATAATCCATTTACACCAAAGATCGCCAAAGCCCATTTGAGACATTATAGATAACATAAAATCCCAATTGACCGTAGCGAAAGCTTTAACAACATAAGAGTAATTTATTTCGTTATCGAGATTATAATATTGAATTATAAAATTATTATAACAAATAACTTTTTTATTATTGAAAAGTGAATCGTGTTCATTGAGTTTGTAATGAACATTTTTTTTTTGTTATTGAATTATTGAAACATCAATCAACAGTGAAAATTATCAAATTAAATAGTTATTATTTTATTTTAAAGATCAAAAATATTGTTTTAGTTAATACTTTGTTACTAGCAGGCTAATTAATGACAAAACTAGATTGGTTTGACATACCTTAAGCGTTAATTTAACACATATCTTTTTTGTCTTTAAACAGACTTTTATTATTGATTTATTTTACAAATAATTAAACTTTTTACATCATTCTTATATTAAGAGAATCATTAACGTTTTTATAAAGAAAGTTCCTTATGTAAAAATCATAGCTTCGTCCATGCATTCTCAAATTTACAAGTCGTGAAAAATATATTAAAGGTTGCGTACAAAAAGTGCCTAACTAAATACATAATACTAGCTTCCGTTCTTAGTCAACTACTCAACTTTACAAGTTGTGAAAAATATATATTTAAGTTGCGTAGAGAAGGTGCCTAACCAAATACTTGTATCTCATTCTTTTATTTTTATTATATATGCGGGATCATATAGAGTTAAAGCAAGTTGATATGCAAACCTAGCAAAAAATATAGAAAATCAATAAAGGAATGACGAAAACAATAATTGTATTTAATAACTTTATACTAGTACATTTAATGTTTTGAGAATTTGATTGTATGTCAAACTGTTTGTGACGTCCGATAATTATAAATAAACCATCAATTTTATTATTAGAACTTAAATTTAAGTTGTTGCTCTCATCATGTGATAATCTTTCAGAGATATGTATACTAATATATGTATAGAATATATTATTATTAATGTGATTAGTATAATACAAAATAAATAGAGTTTTCATTTTTATAAATGGGGAAATCATCCGTAATGTTAACATTACGGAACTTAGGTGATGTTACACTCACAATCTACTTTAATGAAGGATAGTTTAGTCATTTCAGTATATACTCATTTAAATGATTTGTGAGTGTAACATCACCTAAGTTAGGTGATGTTAACATTACGGATCATTTTCCCTTTATAAATAGTATCAGAATCATCGTATCCTCTCTTTCTCTCTCTTCTACCGCCTCGCTAATGTTGACGCTAGTGCACCACAAAACTACGATTAACCGCCGCCTTTCTACCCCCATTATTCCTCTTGAGTGACGTCTTTCTTTCTCTAGTTTACTCTTTTGTCATGCCCCAAGAAAGCATTGTAAATAAAAAAAAGATCTTAGTTTTTCCTTGCCACCACATCTTCTTTTGCTAGTCGTCACCATAGTTATAGCTCATGTCGTAGCTTTTACCTCGTCCTGCTATTGTAGTTTTGGCTCGTGCAACTGCAATCATAGCTCCTATAGTTGCCTCAACACTTCTTGCACTTGTTTTTGCTGTTAATCCTTTGCCTTCTTGCCGCCATGAACTCATGAAGTTCTCTTTTAGATATATATTTTCTCTTTTTTTATCTCTAGATTTGTCTTGTGATTCGGTAACAACTCGTCCTAAATGGATAAATGATGAAAAATGCTCTAAGTTACGGAGTTCATAAAACTCGTCCGACATTGATAGATGAAAGAAAGTTGAATTGCCTTTTAAATTTAAAGTTGAGAGCCATGAATAACTTTAATAATTATTTTAGGTTAATTTCGAAGTTAGTAAGCTAGACCATTATTTTGGTTGTGGGGCCCAATTGTACAGATTAACCATAACCAAATAGAAATATCCACTATATCATTTGTACTTAATAAATATTGATTAGTGTAACAAAATACCATGTTTTCATTATTCTACAATCAAGTTTAGAGCCGGTGTCTGTACAAGAATTCAAGGCAATAGCATCGACATCTCTAGCAACGACATATCTAGCACGACATAGGCAATAGCAGATGCACCTCGCTGATCGATCGAGGTGTCGTTGCTATTGCCCCTAAAAAAACACGCTCAAGATTTCCCCCTTTTTTCACATGTTGCTACTATAGAGTATGTCGCCGCTAATACGATTTTTAGGTTCGTTGTTATGCCCTGAACAGATTAAATCCTTTTGTGTCCCCCATTTTACCAGTCTATCGATCTGTGCCCCTTTGCTCTCTCAATCTAGCTACAGTTCACGACCAACTCGCTGCTCTACGCCACGCCGCTCCACCTCGCCTACTCACAACCGTCGGTGCTAATTTCTCCCCCTCCTGTCACTACCCCACTACTATACTCCTCCACGATGTTTTTGCATTGATTTTAACTTATGTGAGTTATTCGTTGCTAATTTATTTTTATTTTGCTATTTAATGTTAAAATTTCAATCTTTTGTGTGGTAAATGGGTTTATAGATTATTTTGGGGTTTATAGAATATAAGTGTGGTAAATTTTGGGGTTTCTGATCTATGTGTGATGTGTGTGTGTGTGTTACTGTGTGTAGGTGTGTGTTGTGCGTGTGTGTTATGTGTGTGTGTTCTATGTGTTGTGTATGTTTGTGTTTGTATGTGATGTGAGTGTGTGTTAGTATGTGTTCTTTGTGTTGTGTATGTGTTTATGTTTATGTTTATGTGTGCTATGCATGTGTGTTTGTGTGGTAAATGGGTTTATAGATTATTTTGGGGTTTATAGATTATAAGTGTGGTAAATTTTGGGGTTTCTGATCTATGTGTGATGTGTGTGTGTGTGTGTTACTATGTGTAGGTGTGTGTTATGCGTTTGTGTTCTGTGTGTGTGTTCTATGTGTTATGTATGTTTGTGTTTGTATGTGATGTGAGTGTGTGTTAGTATGTGTTCTTTGTGTTGTGTATGTGTTTATGTTTATGTGTGCTATGCATGTGTGTTTGTGTGTGCTCTGTGTGTTGTGACTTTATGTTGTGTGTGTGCTGTGTGTGTTGTATGTGTGTTGTGTATGTTATTGTGTTATCATACATTATTTTACAAAATTCAAATGTATCTATCTTAATTTGATAGATGAAGATGATATGTACAATAGATTGTGAAATTAAGATCATCTCATTTGGTAGATTAAGATGATATGTACGATGGATGTATGTCGATATATACATGTATAAATAAGAATATGTTATATATATAATATAGATATTGATGTGGTATTATAATATAGATATTGATGTGGTATATATATATATATATAGAAATAGCATCAATATAGATACCCCCCTTAACCATAGAACTTAAGGAACAATTGTGGACCTTTAAATTTAGAGATCAAGGGCTAAGATCATATCTTACAAATTATATAATTTAAATGAAATGTCCAGCATATATTTAAGAGAAAGGGGGTATTTTGGGAACTTAAAAATATCTTCACCCCATACGTGTCCTTCCCTGTTCTCTTTTTACCATACAAACCTATCATCCCCATTTTTCATAGAAAACTATTCATTTCTCACCACAAAACTTATCATTCTCTCCACCATCTCCGGCGAACTATTTACGGCGAACTCATATCCGGCAAAAGAAAACGACTAGATCCCCCCTTCAAGTGACGATAACTACCGCCTTTAAGAACAGTTTGTTGACCGAAAATCTTGCTATTCATTGGCACTATATCAGACAGGTAATTAACACACAGATGGATTACAACTGATTAGTGATTACCAGGTGGTAATATTTCAGTGTTATTAGGTGCTGATTCGATTGATTTTTTAATGGGTTTGCAGATTGGAACTCCATGGGCTGATGGAAAAGAAGGATGGGTAACTTCAACTTATTCCTAACCAAACATGAAAACATGAAGGTTTGTCATCGAGATGCAGATTTTGTAGAAGCAGTACAACCATATATATTCTATGTATGTCTATTATAGTTTGTATGTAAAAGTTTTATTTTTTGAAAAAGCAGAGGTGGAACAATTTGGTTTTTTTGTTTAGGTTTGTTCAACAAAGTTGAAAATTGTTTTCCAGGTTATATTAGAGTTTAATTTGTGTTTGGTTGATGATTCATGCTTGAATAATTTTGTTATTTGTGAGTTTTGAAAGAAGATAACAGAAGCAATTAACTGATGTAGTGTTGTGTTTGGAAATTTTGCATTGTAGTATTGTGTATGAACATTTGCATTTTGGGTTTAAGTATGTAATTTGCATTTTGGGCTGTTTTTTTTTATTTTATTTTTTATTTTTTAGCATTTTGGCTGGTTTTTCGTTGAATCAGAATGTGTAAATGCAAATGAAGTTCTCAGTTTGCATTTTGCATTTTGGGTTCAAGTATGTAATTTGCATTTTGGGCTGGTTTTTCATTGAATCAGAATGTGTAAATGCAAATTCAGTTTGCATTTTGCATTTTGAATGAAACCTAGATGAAACACAAATGGATTACAACTGATTAGTGATTACCAGGTGGTAATATTTCAGTGTTATTAGGTGCTGATTCGATTGATTTTTTAATGGGTTTGCAGGTTGGAACTCCATGGGCTGATGGAAAAGAAGGGTGTGTAACTTCAACTTATTCCTAACCAAACATGAAAACATGAAGGTTTGTCATCGAGATGCAGATTTTGTAGAAGCAGTATAACCATATATATTATATGTATATCTATTATAGTTTTTATGTAAAAGTTTTATTTTTTGAAAAAGTAGAGGTGGAACAATTTGGTTTTTTTGTTTAGGTTTGTTCAACAAAGTTGAAAATTGTTTTCCAGGTTATATTAGAGTTGAATTTGTGTTTGGTTGATGATTCATGCTCGAATAATTTTGTTATTTGTGAGTTTTGAAAAAAGATAACAGAAACAATTAACTGATGTAGTGTTGTGTTTGGAAATTTTGCATTGTAGTATTGTGTATGAAATTTTGCATTTTGGGTTTAAGTATGTAATTTGCATTTTGGACTTTTTTTTTTTTTTTTTTTTTTTTTTTTTTTTTTTTTTTTGCATTTTGGCTGGTTTTCCGTTGAATCAAAATGTGTAAATGCAAATGAAGTTCTCAGTTTGCATTTTGGGCTGTTTTTTTGCATTGTGGGCTGGTTTTTCGTTGAATCAGAATGTGTAAATGCAAATTCAGTTTGCATTTTGTATTTTGAATGAAATCCAGATGAAAATGCAACATTTGGAAACTTTGCATTTTCAAAAAAAAAAAAAAGTTTCGAAAATATATCAAGCCTAGTCTTGTTTGAAAGAGGATGAAAAACTGAATCCAATGGTATAATTTTCTTGCTTAAAATCTAAAAGACAAAGAAGTTATGATCATTTAAATGTTTTGGTGGTTTTTTTTATTATTAAAAATGTGGTTTGCTAGAAGAAAAGGTAGAGGCGCGTGAGATGTGTTTTTTTTATTTTCCAGTTTTGCCCCTATTCATAATGCCACATGTCATCACCACAAGGGTTCTTTAGGTTCTATGTTTAAGGATGGTTCTTTATATAACCTTACCCTATATATATATATATATATATATATATATATATATATATATATATATATATATGAAGTTCATTTGAGAACCATTCTTAGTGCGAGAACCGCGAGAACCAATCTGAGCCGCCCAATTCCACTCCTTCGATGTCATTGCCCACCCATGAATTCCTTACATGCACTCTGCCACACTCTATCCCTCCACGCTCTCCATCCATGAACTTCTCATATCTATGGAACGACTGAGATTGGTTCTTGCGGTTCTCGCACTAACAAGGGTTCTCGAATGAACGCTCCCCTATGTATAGGGGAGGGTTCAAACGAGAACTGCGAGAACTAATCTTAGCTATTATAAGTGTAATTCATGGATGTAGAGTGTGGGGGGATCAAGTATGGCATGGTGCATGTGAGGAATTCATGGGCGGGTGATGACATTTGTTGGGGAGATAGCAATATCAAACCTAAATCAAACCTGTCTATTATTTAAAATAGGATTTGATGTTAACAAAATCACTTATTCAGTTTAGACTTAGATAAATGAAAAACATGTGTTGTTTTTCATGTTAGACTTAAAGAAATTTGTAAGTAAGAAATGTCAGCTGACGAATCATAGTGTCAGCTGAACACTGAGTATCAGCTAAAGAACAAGCTTCAGGAAGATCAGCTGAGAGGAAAAGATCAGTCAAGAAGCATCAGCTGAGGATCTACAATGCATCAGCTGATGGTCCAAAACCATCAGCTGAGGAAAGTTTCAAGATCAGCTGAGCTATCAAGGATCAGCTGACACAATCATATTGATCAGCTGATGCCTCCCATCTGTCAGATAAGGTATTTACTACTTATCCAAATCTTTCCTTCATAAGCTGATCATACTCAAACGATTAGCTGAGCCCTTGGGATCAACTGACAGTTTAGTTTGGTCAGTTTAATAGCTACTCTGATTTGTATTGTTAGCTGAGCATTTCGATCAGCTGAGCAAATCTAGTCAGCTGAGTCTTTCACATTTATCCTTAGCTGAGCAAAATTACATTTGCAGTTCAGTGTCTATTAGCTGAGTCATTATTCTATATCTCAGTTCATAGCTTTACTATGTAATATTTTCTTTAGTCAAAGGTAGAACATGTGTTGTTCTTATTATGCCTTAGATCTTTCTTTGTAAAAGTACTTAGCACTTTTTGTATCTGCAAAGATACAAAAAGGATAGATCTTTATCCCCTGGAAAAGGAGAAAGATACTTTTGAAAAGAAGATCTCGAAGATATGCTGCTTCAACTAAGTATGGCTGACAACTCTATACTTGGTAAAGTCAAATCTTCAGAAAGCATGGTGTTGATTAAAGTAAAAGCATGGAAAGAGAAGTTTACTCTCCCAAGACATAAAGGTAGTACTTTAATAATATAATAATAGATAGTGGATAAACTCATTACTGAAAGGTATGGTTACTTTACACGCTTTGCTTGTAAAGTTAACTTTCCTCTCACCCACTAACTTTATCTATTATAATATTATTAAACCAAGTACCTTTATCTCTCTCTCTCTCTCTCTTCATCAACCCGGACACCTTGCTTATATATACTCATGCATGGAAACATGCTAAGTATGCGAATAGATAGTTGAATACTGAAATCTCATTTGTTGAGAACTAGAAGAGTTTGCATTTTACTTTCAGTATAACAAACTTGTTCATGTGTTGAACATCTTAAACATAAGTTGTTTAGGATTAGATTAGTCTATGTGTTAGACTAATTTAGTTGCCACCTTTTATTGAACTTAGACTTTCCGCATCTAGTTCATGTAATTCTTAATTCACATCAATAAGAATTATATAAAAGTAAACCGTGTGTCACTTAAATTTTAATTTGCTAAAGTTTGTATTCAACCCCCCTTCTACAAACATTTGTTGTTGTAGTATCCATTCGGGACCAACAACTGGTATCAGAGCAGGCTAGATAATTCATATCTAAGATCTGTTTTGCTTATTCTTCAACTGCTTCTACCCCACACTACAAAATGGCCACTCCTGTTGCTGCTTCTAACGGTTCTTCCAACAATGGCTCACTCACAAGGTGTCCAATGTTTGATGGAGAGAACTTCTCTCTCTGGAAGAGTAGAGTTCTTCTCTATATGTCAAGCCTTGATGATGTGATGCTTAAAACTGTTACTGAAGGTCCTTACGTTCCTTCCTCAACAATTCAAGTGACTGAAGCAACTGATGAATCTCCTGCTGTTGAAAGACTGATTATAAAGGCTATAAATCAGTGGTCTGATGAAGACAAAAGGCTTGTTAATCTTGATGTTAAAGCAAGAACAGCCTTAGTCTCTGCACTACCAAATGATGTCTATCATCAAGTTCTTAACTGCAAATCTGCAAAAGAAATGCTAGACACTTTGACTGTTGCATATGAAGGCACTGAAGAAGTGCAGGAGAACAAGAAACTCCTTCTGGTTAGAGAATATGAGTTCTTCTTCGCTCATAAAGGTGAAAGTCTTACTCAGACTTACACCAGGTTCAACTGCCTTATTAATGACTTAAGAAGGGCAGAGGTTCCCAAGAGCAATAAGGAGCTTGTAAACAAGTTTCTAGACTCTCTCCCAGAATTTTGGGATCATTTAATCACTGTGCTTAAACATGGTGAGAAAATCAAGGGTCTTACACTGGTTGGTTTATATGGAAACCTTATGAATCATGAACAATCAGTGAAACAAAGGAAACTCTCTACCAAGGATATGAAGGAGGCTGCAAAAGCTCCATCTACTGCCCTTGTGTCTAAGGATACAAGATCAAGGAGTTTTGCTGCAGTTATGGAAGAGTCCAGTGATGAGAAGGAAGAGGAGGAGTCTTCTGATGGAGAGCAAGTGGCTGATGGGGATGAAGTTATGGAGAACATGGAAAGCATTGAAGCTGCTGTTGAGCAGGCTGCCATGTTGGTTAAAAGGTTCAAACCTTTCTTGAAAAGAAAGGGTGTCAAGAGGTTTGAGAGGAACCCTTCAAAGGAGAAAGAGCCATGTCAAAACCAAAGGCTTCTGAAGGTTGTTTCTCTTGTGGCAAGACTGGTCACTACGCCAGTGAGTGTAAGTCCAGAGGAAACACAGGCTTCAAGGGTTCCTCAAGCTCAGACAGAAAGATTGATTATGAAGCTAAGTATAAGAAGCTTCTTGCTGCTGTCCTTGACAAGAAGAAGAAGAAAGCTCAGAACAGGGTGCTGGTTGCCGAAGAAGAAGATTGGGCTGAGGAAGATCTCTCAAGTGATGAAGATGAGGTCCTCACAGCTCAATTCAGTTTGATGGCTAACACAGCAAGTACAAGTTCCTTTGATGAGTACATGAAGAAAGCTGCTAAAGCTTGTACTTCTCCTGACTGGGATCCCTCTTCTATGTATCAGGTTGAAAAATTTATTAACTATGAAGATAATGAAAAGAACACTATGTTTGATTATCTGTGTGTTAAGTTTCAGTCAAATATACAAAGAGAAAAGAAGCTAAAATTAGAAATAGAATCACTAAAAGAGAGATTAAGTCTTAAAGATGAGAAACTGAAACAAATGATAAAACTGGAAGATGATTTAGCTAATCAAAAGATACTTAATCAGATCTTGGTAAAAGAAACCAATGAAGCAACAATAAAGTTTAATGACCTTCAAAAAGTAGTTAGATCTTGGTGTGTGTCTGCTGAGAAGACCACTTAGTGTGTCAATGAGCAGATTCCAAAACAAGTTCAAGCTATTATTGGTGGAAATTATTCCCAAGCTACTAACTGTGTTGATTTTAGCAAGGACATAAATATCTTAGAAAAAGCTGATATTTTACCTCTTACCTTTCAAAAGATTGTAAAATGAAAAAGTATTATCACTAACAGATTTGTCAAAAGTAAAAGTACTCAGCTGAAAGACTCAACCTACTCAAAAGTTGGTTCAAGTTCTATTGTTTTGACAGAAAGCAAAAGTACTGAAAATTTAATTGTAAAGGAAGTAAGTAAAGGAATGGAATCATTTGTTGATACCAAAGAGACATTCTGTTGTCAAACCTTGAAAACTGATACATTAAATTTAGGAACTCAGCTGACTGAAAATTCTTTAGCTAATGATATTACATCAGCTGATCAAAAAGTAGATGATAACTGCTCAGCTGATAACCTGTCAGCTGATCATGGATCCTCTTCTGTTTGTTTAGCTGATCAAACATCTCTTCAAACTCTTTCAATAGTAGAAACCAAGGGAAAAGAACCTTTTGTTTACAAAGAGTCTAAGTCTGCCATACTTAAAGTTGATCAAAAACTCATTTTAACTAAGGGTCAACCTAAGGTGACTGTACACAAAGACCTTATTAGTTTACAGAATCAGTTGCAACAGCTGAATGGTGAAATCTGTCAGCTGATGACCCATAGTCATCAGAAAATAGTTAAGACATCTCTTTGGCAATTACCAAAACATGTTAAAGGCTCCAAAAATCAAAAATGTTATAAATGTGGGAGCAAAGAACATAAGGCAAGTAATTGTTCTCTTGAAGGTAACTCAAGACAGCGGACTGATTATGAGAACACAGTTGTTTCTCTCATTCATAAACAACCTAATATAAAGTGGATGGCTAGGTGCAATCCACAGGGGTCCACTTAAATGTGGATGCCCAAATGTCACTAACCTTCTTTCAATCACATCTATGCAGGGTCTGAACACATGGTATCTTGACAGTGGATGTTCAAGGACCATGACAGGTTGTAAAGCTTTGCTTAGTAACTACAAGAAGGAAAAAGGTCCAAGAGTGACCTTTGGTGATAATAATTGTGGGCAAACAAAAGGCTACGGAGAACTTCATAATGGGAACTTAACCTTGTCCAAGGTATAATATGTTAAAGGACTAAAGTACAATCTCATCAGCATAAGTCAGTTATGTGATGGTGTTCATAAAGTCCTCTTTACAAAGATAGGTGGTTCCATTTTAGATCAAGAAGGTAAAACAATAATTTGTGCAAAGAGAACCAAGGATGTATATACTCTTGATATGTCCTCTGGTGATCCATCCAAGTTAACCTGTTTGTATACAAAATCTGTAACTGACACAAACTGGTTATGGCACAAAAGGCTTTCTCACTTAAACTTCAAAAACATAAACAAGCTGAGCAAGGGTGAACTAGTGTCAGGACTACCTTCATTGACGTATGTTAAGCCTAAACCTTGTTCTGGCTGTGAGAAGGGAAAGCAGCACAAGACTTCTTTTCCATCTAAGCAAGCCTTCTCCATTACTGAACCTTTCTACATGTTGCTACTGCTAGTATTGGTGGAAGTAAGTATGCATTGGTGATGGTTGATGAATTCTCAAGATACACTTGGGTCATCTTCCTAAAAGCAAAGAGTGAGGCTGCTGATGAAATAATAAGCTTCATAAATAAGATGGAAGTGCTAAATGGAAATCTTGTAAGGATGCTCAGAAGTGATTATGGAACTGAGTTTAGAAATCAAACTCTAGAAGGTTTTTGTGATGATAAATGCATATCTCAAAACTTCTCTGCTCCAAGGACTCCACAACAAAATGGTGTAGCTGAAAGAAGAAACAGAACATTAATAGAAGCTGCAAGAACCATGTTGTGTGAGAGTGGGTTAGGATTTAACTTTTGGGCTGAAGCTGTCAGATGTGCTTGTTTTACTCAAAACAGATCCCTAGTCATCAAAAGGCACAACAAAACTCCATACGAAGTGCTCAAGGGAAGGAAGCCCAACATCAGCTTTCTGCACATCTTCGGGTGTCAGTGTTTCATTCTGAACCAGAAAGATCAATTGCAGAAGTTTGCACCAAAAGCTGATGAAGGTGTGTTTGTTGGATATTTTGTGATCTCCAAAGCTTACAGAATCTACAACCTAAGAACAAAGGTCATAGAAGAATCAATCAATGTAAGTTTTAATGAAAATGACTTTGTTGCTTCCTGTTCTACTAATCCATCTACAGGTGAGGAATTTAATGATCTGCTACATACTGAAGACAACATTCCAGTATCAGCTGATCCACTCTCATCAGCTGATGTAGAGGATTTAGACGAAACTGTTCCAAATTTACATCAAACCAATGCACATCCAATCCTAAACCAATCCACACTTTTACTGAATGATGAGAATCATGATTCAACATCAATGAACTCTAATTCCATATCAAACATTTCATCATCAGTAGAAGTTTCATCAGATAACATTCCTGAAATTCTGTCAGCTGATCAACCAGAAGTCTCATCAGCTAATCCAAACCAAAGAATTTCGACTCCCATAATCCAAAATAATCCAAACTCTCACAGAATCCAAAATGCCTATAAGGACCACAGGGATCATCCTAAAGATCAGGTCATAGGTAACATAGAAGCACATGTACTAACAAGATCAAAAGCTTGTAATTTTTGTTTATACACAGGTTTTGTTTCTATGATTGAACCAAAGAAGGTAGATGAAGCTCTAAATGATTCCCACTGGATAAATGCCATGCAAGAAGAATTGGCTGAATTTACTAGGAACAATGTATGGACGTTGGTGCCAAGACCAAAGGACAAATCCATCATTGGAACTAAGTGGGTGTTCAGAAACAAAATGGTTAAACAAGGGCTGATCATCAGAAACAAAGCAAGGTTAGTTGCACAGGGGTATTGCCAAGAAGAAGGTATTGATTATGATGAAACCTTTGCCCCTGTTGCAAGACTTGAAGCCATAAGACTGTTTTTAGCTTATGCTGCCTTCAAAGACTTTAAAGTTTTCCAAATGGATGTTAAGAGTGCTTTTCTCAATGGTGAACTGAAGGAAGATGTGTATGTCAAACAACCTCCAGGTTTTGAGGATGCCAGCAAACCTGACCATGTATACTTCTTAAACAAAGCTTTGTATGGTCTAAAGCAAGCACCAAGAGCCTGGTATGATACCCTCTCTTATTTTCTAATTAACAAAGGTTTTATAAGAGGAAGCATAGATAGCACTTTATTTATAAGAAAATTCAAGGGTGATGTGATTCTTGTACAGATTTATGTAGATGATATAATTTTTGGGTCTACAAATGTTGTTCTTTGCAAAAAGTTTTCAAAACTCATGTCTGATAATTATCAGATGAACATGATGGGTGAATTAAACTATTTTCTTGGACTTCAAATCAGACAAGAGGTTGATGGAATTTTAATTCATCAAATAAAGTATGTAAATGACTTACTTAAGAAATTTGAGTTTGAAAATTGTTCTTCAATGAAAACAACCATGTCCACTGCCTTAAAGCTTGGAAAGGACACTGATGGTAAATCAGTGAACATTACAACTTATAGAGGTATGATAGGGTCTCTTTTATACCTCACTGTAAGTAGACCAGATATTATGTTTTCAACATGTCTTTATGCTAGATACCAAGCAGATCCCAAAGAATCTCACTTAGCTGCAGTTAAAAGAATTTCAGGTATCTCAAAGGAACTCCTTTCTAGGTCTTTGGTACCCCAAAGACTCTGATTTTGAGTTAGTTGGATACACTGATTCTGATTTTGCAGGTTGTACACTAGACAGAAAGAGTACATCTGGTGGTTGTCAATTGTTAGGTGGAAGATTAGTCAGCTGGTCAAGCAAGAAACAGAATTTTGTTTCAACTTCAACAGCTGAGGCGGAATACATTGCTGCTGGAAGCTGCTGTGCTCAACTAATATGGCTGCAAAATCAACTACTTGATTATGACATACAGTTTGAAAACTCACCAATCCTGTGTGACAACACTAGTGCCGTTTCTATCTCTAACAATCCGGTTTTGCATTCTAAAACCAAGCATATTGAAATCAGACATCATTTTCTTAGAGATAATGTGCAGAAAAAGAAAGTTTCAATGCATTATATAAGTACTGATTTTCAATTTGCTGATCTTTTTACAAAACCTTTGGATGAGTCTCGGTTCAACTTCCTAATATCCAAACTTGGCATGTTAAATATGTAACATATTCCTTTCTTAGGTAGTTAATTTTGTGTAAGAAATTAATTTTATTTGTGTGTGAAATGAAGTACTTATCTAAGCTTCTACATATTTTACTTATGGTAGATCAGCTAATGGAATTATGTCAGCTGACGATCATCAGCTGACACTATACCTCAGCTGATAAACCATCAGCTAAGACTTAGAAGCTCAGCTAAGTGCACTCATTAGCTGACATTTATTTTATCTCAACATGGATCAGCTGACACTCTCTTTTGTCATCTGATGATTTTCAAAAGTCAAAAATACTTTGTCCCCACGCTTATTTTATTAATTTCTCATTTGTATTTATTAAGTTACTAGGTAGTATTTAATTTCATTTAATTGTCCATTAGTTGTCTGTGTATTTACTAACTATTCCGTTTATTACCTTTTTGCAGAAGTGACAGTTACTTTTTGAAATATATTTTGGTGACAGTTTAGGTTCCAAGGAAGATATAAAGGTGTTTTCGAGCGGTTTTTCATTTCTTGTGCTTTCAAAATTCCCAAACACTCTTCTTCCCTTCAAAATTACAAACCCTAAGCTCTCTTCACTTACAATTTCTTCACTCTGTAATCATGGTGATCTTCAATCCTGCTTCTACCCCTAATGTTGTTGCTGGTGAGAACGTGCCAGTAAACTCAGAAATCACCATTCGTCCAAACAACTTTCTCATAAACACTGATATCCCCTCGAGCAAAACAAACCAGGGATACGAACCTATGGTGGCTTTCATAACTTCCCATCCCCTGTTTGCTTGTCTCTCTGCTCATCCTCTGTTCATCTTTCCAAACATCATCGGTGAGATGTGGTACACTGCAAGGTACCATACTGATCAAGAACTCATCACTTGCACTTGTCTCAATTGCACCATCAACATCAACATCACTGTAAATGATCTCAGACAAGCAATCTTTATACCCAACTTGGCCCCATTTCAACCTTTTGCCACAATGGATCAAGTTCTAGATGTTTTAACCCTGATTGGCTACAATGAAGTTGTTTCCCATGGTCAGTATAAGCTGTCTGTACTAGGACACCCATGGAAGTATTTGGCCAGTGTGATCATTAGGTGTTTTGGTCACAAGTCTGGCAACCATTATCAAATGAACCAGTCTGAGCTGATGATTCTACATGCTCTGGTCACAGGGAGAAATATTGACTTTGCACAAGTCATATTCTCTGAAATGATGGATAAGATTAGTCTGGGCACATCAAAGAAATCAACCAGAACCCATGTTCCCTACATCAGGTATCTCAGTTTGATTGCACTTAGAGATATTCAGTGGGAGCACTATGCTGGGTTAGCTGCTCACTTGCACACAATGACCATCCCTCAAATGGGTCAAAAGATCTTTCATCTGATAAGGGAAGATCAGGGTCCTGCAATCACTACACAGATGCAAGAGTTAATTGATGTTGCTGCTGAGGAGAATGAGAATGAAGAGGAGGAGGCTGCTGAAAATCTTGAGGTGCAACTGGCTGATGATTCTGAGTCCCCTGATGTGGTTACTGAAAGTTCTGAGCACTCTACTGCTCATACTCATGATGAAGCCAGTTTTAGAGAAGAAATATCATATGATGCACCAGCACAGGATGAGCCTATTAATCCTGATGCTGAGAATGTACATGCAGCATATAGTGGTGATGAAAGGGGTGAAGATGACAATGATGAAGGAGATGATGACTATCCTAGAGGTGATGTTGGCTATGTTCATACTCGACATATTCAAGCTACAACCAGCTCATCTTCTCAAAGAGGGATGCCAATTACTGCATTCCCTTTTAGTTCCAGTTCTACCACCCCACAAAGTAAACAAAGTGGAGGTGCAGCTGATGGTGATGATGCTGAGGAAGACACAATCTCTAACAATCTCATTCAACTGATTGAGATCAGCAAGACTCAGCACATCTCAGGTATAATCTCTACCAACCTTGAGGATACTCATTTGGTAAACCCTACCAGTGAGAACCCAACCTCTCCACCAGTTGTAACACCCCCACAACAGCCTAGCTCTAGTGTACTCCCAACAGTCACTAGCTCTACTCCCTCCTTCACCCATACTGAATTAAGGTCACAAGAGCTCGTGCACTTTTCACAAGTCTCTGAGGTAGTGATATCCACACCTCTGACCTCAACTACACTAGTTCCCTCTTATGTTGAGGGGGAGCAAATGGAAGTTGAATTAACCTAACTGCAAGTGGATGTGTTCTCCCAACAGGACACATTTATAAATATGGGAATCCTGCAATCTGGGTCACTCTCCCAACAGAGTGATACCATTGAAAGACAGACCTCAGCCTAGGGTCACACTGTGTCACTACCCATAGTCAGTCTGCTTATACCCTTAACAAGCTCACAACAGCTTGTTGATGTAATAAGGGGAACCCAAGTGAGTTCAACCCCACCTCACACTCACATTGTTGTACCACCTATTTTTTCTATTCTTACACAAACCACTACACTACCTGTCAATACTAGTGGCATAGACCAGCCACTGGTACAGGGTACAATTTCTGCTCCCAGTGATCTTAGGCCTTTACACCAAGGTCTAAGTGAGGGACCTCAATCTATTCTTGTTCTAAGCACAATCTCTCAATCAATTCCCCTTCAACCCCCTCCCTCTATCTCTTCTGAACCATCCCCTCAAATACTTCAAAGCCTTCTGTCCATCTCTCAAAAGATGGATAGTCTTCAAGCCTCCTTTACCTCTTTCCAAACCCAAACAGAAACTCAACTCTCTCATCTAACCCAAGAGGTTGAGTCACTCAAAGCTAACCAATCCCAATCCCTACCCACCCCTGCCCCAGTTGATCTCACTCCCATTCTCAACAAACTGGATCAACTGATAACCCAAACTTCTAATCTTGTTCCTACTCCATCTCAAACCAAACCATCACCTCCTTAAACCAAACCATTTCTAATCTTCTTTCCCAACTCCAAACATTAAGAGCTTCCCCTCCAAACATCTCTGTCATCATCCCTGATTCTCTTCTTAGAGTCCCCTCTCTTCTCCAAACCATAGCCAATGATGTCACACATCTCAGCCACTCCTCTCACCAATGGCATAGTGAAACCATTCAACAATTCACCAAGATCACTGATGCTATCCTAAACCTAAGACAACCTCCATCCTTCACCCAACCTCCTATTCCTACAACCTCTCCTTCACCTTCAACTATCCCTCCCTCTACCTCCACTCCTTCTCCATCTCCTTACTCCTTTATCCCACCTTCTGTTGCCAAGCCTTCTGACAACTTTCCTTTTTCATTTGTTGATGACAAAAAGGGGGAGAAGTCAGCCTCGGATTCTACTAACTCAAGCTCTTCACAAGATCCTATTCAAGAAGTAGAAGCTGATAAGGCAGCAGCAGTAGATCAAGCAGACCACAATGAAACAGAAACTCAAAGGAAATCAAATGTTGAGGGGGAGAATCAATCTGAGGGGGAGCAACCTGCTCAAGATGAGCAGAGGCCAAAAAGAAGACTTAAACAAATGGCTAGAAGGAAGAGTGCTAAAAAGCCCAGGCAAGATGAATCTTGTGCACCAATCAATGTGCCATCAGAAGAGTCTGATAATGATGATGATGAAGATAGGGTGCCTCTGTCCTCTCTGCTCAACTTGAAAAAGTAGAGCATCTCAACTCAAGCTCCAACAGTCCAAGTTTCCTCTCCTGTTCATTCAAGTCAACCAGAAAAGGAAAGAAAATCATGTCTGCTGAGAAGATTGAAGCTGAAGAAAGAAAGGAAAAAGAATTAAATCAAGAGGATGAGAATCTCAGAGAGCTAAGTGAACTGGCCGCTGCTCTTGGTACAACCATTGAAGATGTTCTAAAAACCAAGGAGAGACACCAGGATTTCACTACTCCTGAAGATCTTGCTGCAATCATTGGTATCACTGATGATGAATTGAGAGAATTACAAGAAGAAGAAATTATCATGCTATCCTCTCAATTACATCCAACACAAGTTGCACCACAGCTAGATGATCCTACTGCCAAGAAAGTTCCTAAAAGAGGAAGAACTCACAGAGAAGCCATTCAAGCATTGCATGAGTTCAACTTTGGAGTTACAACTCAGCAATCTGAAAGGGAGATCAAAGAGCTCTTGGAAAACAAGAAGAACTTGGTAGAAAGAAAGGATCCAAATCTCATTTCCAGAGTCACTCCATATAAGGGAACAGATGAAGGGCCATATCTCAGATTAGTAAGAAGAGATGAAAGACAAACACAAGAGAATTCCTATCTTCATCACTGCAAATTGTTCTCCTTCAGTGAGATGATTGAAACTCTGTACCACCTCCTTAAATCCAAAAGTGAAATTGTCACCAGGTTCATAAACAAATTCGAATACTGGATCAGAATGTCTGTCTACCACAGGATATGCACTCATGATCAATTTGTGGAACACATTGATGTGATTGAGGATGCCTTCAAGAAATCCTCCAAAGCTTTTGTACCTGCTGAACAGATCATACTAAATCCTAATCATCCTTACCTGTCTGCATATGAAAATCTCAACACTGCTCTGTCCTCCAACATTGAACCAGAAATGTTTAAGTACATAACTGAACCTGAAAGAGGGATGTTCTTCAATAACAGAGTTGGTGTTTGGAGATTCCTAAGAGAAACTGACTTAGGAAGAGCCCCTGGAGAGTTAATCTTTCAAGCTGCAACTTCAACAAGGGGACAGACAGGAAGTGAACATTTTGAAAGTCTGATTCAAGCAAGAGCTGAAGAGTTGTTGGCTGCAAATCCACTAGACAGATTTCTGGATGTTAAAGAAGAACCTTGGTGGGAAGAAAACTGAAACTTCATAACTAGACTAGTTGTTTTTTTTCTCAATTCCTAGAATAGTTTAACTTCTGTACTTAGTTTAACTCATAGGTAGATTGCTCTGTACAAACTCTCTGTAAATATTTGTTTTGTAATCAAGCTTGAAACTTTGATCATAGACTACTTAGCTAAAATGCTAGTATAGATGACTCTTAGTAGATAGCTCACATAGTGTAAATATAGAAAATATCAAAAATCCTAAAAACAGAAAAAGGATAGAAAAGATACCACAAAAATAGAACAATGGTACTTCATAAATGAAAGATTCCCAAAAACAGAATATCAGGGAACATATATTAAAGAGTTACCAAAACAGATAGCTAGGTAACCAAATTGCACTTAAAAGTTTTATCTTTACAAATCCGAGTCAAACTGATTCTTCTTAATCAGATAAGGTTTTGTCATCATCAAATAGGGGGAGATTGTAGGTGAGATAGCAATATCAAACCTAAATCAAACCTGTCTATTATTTAAAATAGGATTTGATGTTAACAAAATCACTTATTCAGTTTAGACTTAGATAAATGAAAAACATGTGTTGTTTTTCATGTTAGACTTAAAGAAATTTGTAAGTAAGAAATGTCAGCTGACGAATCGTAGTGTCAGCTGAACATTGAGTATCAGCTAAAGAACAAGCTTCAGGAAGATCAGCTGAGAGGAAAAGATCAGTCAAGAAGCATCAGCTGAGGATCTACAATGCATCAGCTGATGATCCAAAACCATCAGCTGAGGAAAGTTTCAAGAACAGCTGAGCTATCAAGGATCAGCTGACACAATCATATTGATCAGCTGATGCCTCCCATCTGTCAGATAAGGTATTTACTACTTATCCAAATCTTTCCTTCATAAGCTGATCATACTCAAACGATTAGCTGAGCCCTTGGGATCAACTGACAGTTTAGTTTGGTCAGTTTAATAGCTACTCTGATTTGTATTGTTAGCTGAGCATTTCGATCAGCTGAGCAAATCTAGTCAGCTGAGTCTTTCACATTTATCCTTAGCTGATCAAAATTACATTTGCAGTTCAGTGTCTGTTAGCTGAGTCATTATTCTATATCTCAGTTCATAGCTTTACTATGTAATATTTTCTTTAGTCAAAGGCAGAACATGTGTTGTTCTTATTATGCCTTAGATCTTTCTTTGTAAAAGTACTTAGCACTTTTTGTATCTGCAAAGATACAAAAAGGATAGATCTTTATCCCCTGGAAAAGGAGAAAGATACTTTTGAAAAGAAGATCTCGAAGATATGCTGCTTCAACTAAGTATGGCCGGCAACTCTATACTTGGTAAAGTCAAATCTTCAGAAAGCATGGTGTTGATTCAAGTATAAGCATGGAAAGAGAAGTTTACTCTCTCAAGACATAAAGGTAGTACTTTAATAATATAATAATAGATAGTGGATAAACTCATTACTAAAAGGTATGGTTACTTTACACGCTTTGCTTGTAAAGTTAACTTTCCTCTCACCCACTAACTTTATCTATTATAATATTATTAAACCAAGTACATTTATCTCTCTCTCTCTCTCTTCATCAACCCGGACACCTTGCTTATATATACTCATGCATGAAAACATGCTAAGTATGCGAATAGATAGTTGAATACTGAAATCTCATTTGTTGAGAACTAGAAGAGTTAGCATTTTACTTTCAGTATAACAAACTTGTTCATGTGTTAAACATCTTAAACATAAGTTGTTTAGGATTAGCTTAGTCTATGTGTTAGACTAATTTAGTTGCCACCTTTTATTGAACTTAGACTTTTCGCATCTAGTTCATGTAATTCTTGATTCACATCAATAAGAATTATATAAAAGTAAACCGTGTGTCACTTAAATTTTAATTTGCTAAAGTTTGTATTCAACCCCCTTTCTACAAACATTTGTTGTTGTAGTATCCATTCGGGACCAACAACATTAAATGAGGGAGAATTGAACGGCTCAGATTGGTTCTCGTTTGAACTTTTGCATATATATATATATATATATATATATATATATATATATATATATATATATATATATATATATATATATATAGGAAGAAATTCCATTGAGAACCATTTTTAGTGCGAGAACTGCGAGAACCAATCTGAGCCATCCAATTCCCCTCTTTCAATGTCATTGCCCACCCATGAATTCCTCGCATACACCCTGTCACACTTGATCCCTCCACGCTCTCCATCTATGAATTCCACTTATCAAATCAATGGCTAAGATTGGTTCTCGCACTAAAATCGATTCTCAATGAAACCCTCCCATATATATATATATATATATATATATATATATATATATATATATATATATATATATATATATATATATATATATATATATATATATATATATATATATATATATATATAGATTGGATGATACCATGAATTGAATTTCTAACTTTAATAAAAAGGTTGTTAATAAAAAGTCCCAACAAAGGGTTTGATTCAATGAATTGGTGTTTATACTAATGGAACAAATGGGATTTGGAGCAAAATGAGGGCCGGAGATTGGATTAACGGTTGCTCCGCTATGAATTAAATAGTGAAAACGTTTTGCTGAAATGTTCTAATATATTAAGCTAAAGAATCTTATCTTGATCTTATTGCTATATTCAGCTCGTATACGAAAAGCTATTTTGTCCTGAGTTGAGTTGTCACTAAGCATTTAGCACGATTTTCCACTATCAGCTCGAAGACCACTAGGCCCTAGACGGTTCTCAGCTTGAGCGCTTTAATCTTGGAAGGGAAGAACGTCTTGTAAAGTAGTTAGTGTGATCTTCGACATCCATTTAAAGGGACAAATGAAGTTCCTTGATAGTCTATGAACCTGTGAAATTAGACAAAACCAAGAAAATCCTATAGCAAAATGGAAATAAAAAGATAAAATATAATATAAAAATATAAAAATAAAGCAACTTCCGAAGAATTTCTAACAAAGAACTTTCGATGTTCACTAAGAAATTATATATCTATACAATTTGGAGGAAATGAATAAAGTTTATGTTAGGTCCTAAATTGTGTTCAATATATTATAGTGAAGTTTAGTTTACATATGATATTAGTTATTGTTTAGGGTAGTTATTGTAAATACCTAAGGGGTATAAATACAAGTTTGTAAGCCCTAATCATTAAGCAATTCATACGTAACTTTCAAAGGTCTCGTTTTTCTCTCTAACGCATACATACATACGAACGAGATCATCATTTTGACAATTGCTTCAATATAAGGTTGATACTTGATATAATTGGGTCCTACAATTGGTATCATAGGCTAAGAGTGATTCAAAGGTAAGTGTTTCTATCTCTTTGGCTCGACACAAGGTCTGTTGTTTGCATAAGGTTTGGTTGCCGTGTTTCCACATTAGGGCTTCAATTCTTATTGGCTTTTTAATGTTTAATGCAAATTGATTGTTGGATTTGTTGCGTTTGGTGTTTATTTGGAGATTAGGTTTAAAAATACTTGATTTGGTTGAGGATTGGAGGTTCACATTCGATTTACAGGCATTTTACATCGCAGGTTTTTATCTAGGGTTTTCTGAACTTCGCTAAGTGACTTTGCACTTCTCTAAGTAACTTCGCTAACTGCCACTTCACTAAGTAAATTCGCTAAGTTTACTTTGCTACCTCACCTAGCCAACCTTACTTCGCTAAGTTTACTTTGCTACCTCACCTAGCCAACCTTACTTCGCTAAGTTTACTTTGCTACCTCACTTAGCCAACCTATCTAGCCAACCTTACTCAGACAGTTTGATCATTTACCTTTATTTCTCACTCTAAGATCCAATTTCAAGTATCATATTTTTTGCTATTACTCAAAATGTTAAAAGAGGTTCTAGCTCTCGGTTCGGGCAACAAACCACCTGTCCTTTTCAGGGGTAATTATTCCTTTTGGTGCATTCGGTTTTTAAACTATGTTGGTCAGAAAGATAATGGAGACGAAATGATTGAATCCATCAAAAATGGACCTACAAGAATAATGAGAACTGTTCCAACACGTCCTAATAACGAACCTCCTTTACCCGAAATGGAAGAACCCAAACCTCCAAGCCAGTATACCGATGATGAAAGGAAACGGGTTAAAGCAGACAAAACTGCAATTGCAACTCTACTTCAAGGACTGTCTGATGAAATCTTCAATAGCGTGGATAGTTTGGAGACTGCTAAAGAAATATGGGATGAAGTAGAGAAACTCATGCAAGGAGCTGACAGAGGAAAAATCAAGGAAAACCAGTTGTTAGCTAATTATGAAAATTTTAAGGCTGAAGAAGGAGAAGACCTAGAGTCTACCTATCTTCGTTTTGCTACACTGCTCAATAGCTTAAAGAAGCACAAATTGACCAAAGGAGTCAAAGATGTGAACTAAAAGTTTCTAACAAATTGTTACCTGAATGGTCTAAGTATGTTGATTTTATTCGACTGAACAAAGACACTAATGAGTTGGATATTCACACAACCTACATTGATTTGTGTCAAAATGAAGGCAGAGTTCTCAAGAATATGAGTGACAACAAAGCGAAAGCTGTTGCAATGGAGAAATACTCTAGAGATCCACTAGCACTGGTAGTGGAAAAGAAAAGTCTATATTTCAACTCAAAGAGAGATAAGGCACCATCTACGTCAACAGAAGAAGAAACTAATGCAAGTGAATCAGAGATAAATCTTAAAGACCTGAAGGATAAAGTTGATGCTCTTCTGTCTCTTGCCATAAATAATTATGGAAAGAAATCATCCTCTTCCAACAAGCTGCGCACATCTTCAACTTTCAAGGGTAAAGATAAATCAGTCGCTATAGAAAGAGAAAAACCTAGGAAGTTTGGAAAGGCTCCTGCTGCAATTGAACAAACTTGCTACAAGTGTGGCAAATCATGCCATTTCGCCAAAGAGTGTACTAAAACAGTTAAGAAGGATTATGGCTACTATACTTGAAAGGCTCTCTTTTGCAAAGAGCAAGAAGAACATGAGGCTTTAATGGCTGCTGAAGAAACATGGGAAGAAAAGACTGAGAGCGAGTCTGAGGATGAACTTGCACTAATGGCTAATGTTGAAGATGAAGAAAAGAGTCACGCGACAACTGATGATGAGGAACCTGAATCTGACAATGAAACTGGTGATCGTGTTTCTCAATCTGGATCTGAGGTTAGTGTTTCTAATTCTCAATTCATTGATATTACTCATTCTTTGCCAACACAGATCTCTCACTTAGAAAAGGATAAGTCTCAATGTCAAATCTTAGAAGCTAGACTATCTAATAGTCTAAATGAATTAGTCTAGTGTAATCGTGATTTAGCCACAGCTATTGATTATTTGTCCCATGCTCAAGAAAAGATAAAATGTTTAGAGGAAAGAATAGAATTTTTGAATAGTTTTAATTCTGAACTTGCTGCTAAATTAGGGGATGCTGAGATTAAATGTAAAGATTATGATGCTGAGATTGATCGTTAATTATGTTAAAAAAAACCCAACTGTATTCAAAAGTTAAAGAACTGGAAGATAATCTTTGTAAACGTGGTCAATCAGAATAGACTATATTTTTTAATTAACCAAAAGACACTAAATTTTACGATGTAAAAGCAGGTATAGGTTTTTAAAATCCAAAGAATTTATCTAAAGTTTGCCGTGCTCAATTTTATGAATTTGACTTTATGGGTTGGGGTTTTATTGATTTAATGGAATTCATAGGGGCTTCAGAAGATGATGAGTTAGAAATTTCAAAAAGAGAAAATAAAGAAAAAATGCAACATCCGTTTGACTACACTGAGTTAAACAAAAGTTATGAAAATTTGGAAACTTCTACATCAACTGACTACTTATTCTTCTGAAGAATTTAATAAAAAGTCAGAAAACCTTTCTGAAAAACCCGAATACTCTGATCTTTATATTCCAAGTTTTATTTTGAAAAAGAAAGTTTTTGACCTTCAAGAAGATTTAGTTAAACAAGCAACATATTTCAATAATGAAAGAGATATTTTACTTGATAGGATAGATGTTTTAAGAGACTAACTTACTTCCACTGCTGCTAAAACTAAAACAAAAAAAGTTTTAGACTCTTTTGTAGACAAAGAAAATTTTGTTGTTGAGCAAAACTTTGATAATTTAATGGATTCTGATTTTGGGGATAAAGTTTTTGATGATCAATGTAGCATCTGATTTTGGGGATATTTGTTACAAAAACAATGCTGATAATCACCATGGTTATGGTGGTTACAAGTATAATTTTGGTCATGTGCATATAACCGCTTCAAATGCTAGAAATAGTTCTCATTGTGCAAAGAGTAATATTACAAAATAGTTTGGTTTTAATTCTAATATTCATTCTCGTCCTAATGTTCGAATGTATAAAACTTCTACTTGTGTTAATTCTTATTGTGATGCTATAGATAAACCTGATGTGAAATATCCATTTAAGGTGTATTATATTAAACATCTCATAAGGTTATATAAGGAGAATACTTGTACCTCTTCTCAAAGAGTGAACACATTTTTGATCAATCAGAACATTCAAAAGGAGAAACTGAATTCTAACTACAAGTGGATGCCTAAAAATGAATCTGTAGTTAAATATCCTAATCCACCTGGACCCGAACCAAGTGGGTACCAAAATCTGCCTTATTTGTTTCGAAGATAAGCCAGAGACATTTTGGAACATCACATATACATACAACTGTGTGTTCAATACGTGAAGAAGTTCAAATCTCATGGCTAAACTAAGAAGAGTGTTTACTGCAATTCATCTTACACATCATTGTGTTCAGTATCTGACCGAGTCTCATGATCTGAGAAACTTACTTTTTATAGTTTATCATTATTTTATATAACTTATGTGTTAAAGATTGTTACTTGGGAGCACAAGTCCGAAGGACCCACAAGTATGCAAATTTTTTTTCAAATAAAGTTGTGTTTATGCATGCTTGTAGAGGGAGTAATTCTAAAAAAGTTTCACAAAAATATTTCTTTTGTTCTGTTTTCATTCTTAGAAAATCCAAAAACATTGAAAAATAAAAATCCAAAAACATTGAAAAATCCAAAATCCAAAAACATTTTAAATGTTCAAAATTACAAAAATATTTTGTTTTTTCGATCACCTCGTGCGTACTGTGTTGAGGCAGCTTCTTTACTCCTATGGTCTTGCCAGAGCCGGACAGACTTACCCCAAGGAACTTCATATTTTATAGAAGTGAGAAAAAGAGTGTATATTCATTTTGAAAAGAGAGTTTGAGGGAGAAGTTGAACAATATTCGGAGAGCCGAGGGTGAGAGAAATGATAAAAAAAAAAGATCCTCACTAAACAGTGTCAATCTGGGTAGCCGCATCTACTACTGGTTTTATACTAGTATTGAAGAAAACAACATGGACCTAGTGATGCAATGCACTTACCCCACCCAGGCCCCAACTACTCAATAATCTCTTAAAAGATGATTGTTTCAACTTCACACGGAGATTTTTCACATACACTATTGATATTTCATTTGGAGATTGTTGATATTGAAAATAGGAGGACAATTACTCCGGTCCTCGACTTCTTTCGTGCACTTATTGAGTCTAGAGCCATTTGCAGTATCATTCTTGTTTAGGACACTTATTGAATCTGGAAAAGGGAGCAAATTTTGTTTAAATGAAATTTCAAAGGTGCTGAATTAGCGAATCCAACCCTCGAGCAACATCTGTGGGTAATCAAGAAAAATTATTCTCGTGTATTGCTCAAGACTGTTCCCGTGAAGACAAAAGAGATGATCATGGTTGTAAATTCTAATAGGCCTGAGGCTTCTACTGCAATCTCTGATAAACAACCTATACAACCTGATCACTACTGACGAGTCTCTGAAGATCTCGTGAAGACTCAAAACTTCAAAGAACAATCTTCTAATGCCTATTGCAGAAAGAAAAAGAATCTCTGCATATTCTAGATAGGGAGATTGTTTTGTGCTTAAATAGAGTATATTCGTTATTATGTTTAATTGTAAATTGAACACAAAATGGGAGAATGTTAGGTCCTAAATTGTGTTCAATATATTTTAGTAAAATTTAGTTTACATATGACATTAGTCGTTGTTTAGGGTAGTTATTGTAAATACCCAAGGGGTATAAATATAAGTTTGTAAGCCCTATTTCAATAAGCAATTCATACGTAACTTTCAAGGGTCTCGTTTTTCTCTCTCTAACGCATACATACATACGAACGAGATCATCATCTTGACAATTGCTTCAATATAAGGTTGATACTTGATACAATTGGGTACTACAATGTATAACAAATAGTTACAGAAGCAACTTTTCATCAATTGTGTTCTAACCGGAGTTGCTAGATCTGTTTCTTCTAGACCTGATGTTATGCTCATCTTACTAATTTTTCTTGTTTTAATTAACTGTCTCTTTTCTTCCAGTAACCTCAGCTGTCTTTGTCTATCTTCTTTTTCGTTTTTTTTTTTTATTTCCTTTTTTCATGAGATTTTTCTTACATAAGATATAACTTTTACCGTAAATTTTTTGTTTGTAAAAATTGTAAAATACTTATACTTTTTAATAATCCCGATTAAAGTAAAATTCCAGTTTAATAAAGTAGTCCATAATTAATTGTTATTTTTGATGCATCATTCTCACATATAAGAGCTAAGGTTATGGTAAATACAAAAGAAATATAACTTAAAATCATACAAGCATTACAATAACTTCCTAAAATTCTTATAAATATATATTAAAGTAAATTATAGTTTATAGAACACTGACTGATAATACTATAGTTCTGAAAAGAGAGACTAGTTTTAGGCTTACACCAACATTAAGAATTTAATATGGTGTTTTATCATTTAGGACATATTGTGTGAAAATACAACAAATTATACCAATATTGTTATTGTATGCAAGCAACTTTATTTTCTACCTAAAAATACTAGCAACTTACAAATTTGGTTCATTGTATACAAGTTACCTATAACAATAGGTAACTTACCCGTTACCTCTAAAAAAATAAAAGAAAGTTGGTACCTAAAAATACAAACAACTTTCAAAATTTGTCATTGTATACAATCAACTTTCAAATTTTTTTCATTGTATATTTGTATACAATCAATGACCGGTAACCAGGTAATCAGGTTACCCATTGTATACCATGAACCAAAATTGTAAGTTGTGTGTATTTTTAGGTAGAAAATAAAGTTGGTTGCGTACAATGACAATATTGGTATAGTTTGTTGTATCTTCGCGCATTTTGCCCGTTTTTATATTTTGTAAGTAGGAGTAAAATGAATATATAGATGTAAAATAAGAGAACTACACAAGTGACATATATGTCAGAAAGCAATATTTTTTGTATTAAAAATAAGGTAATTAACATATATATGTTATTTTTTTTTTTAAATCTTCAACTTAAAAAACTAATAAAGATTCGAAATAGAAAGAGTATTCGTTCCATCGCGAAGCACTTGTAACATAAAATCGCATTTTTTATTAAGACCAAAAGTCAAAGCATGAATTCATGAAATCATGAATAATGGGTAAATGGGAGGAGGTGATTATCGGCCTGGTTATAGATTTTATTTTCTAGCCCATATTAAATAGTCTAGGCCCGACGGCCCGAGGACAGTTATAGCCCTTTTATTCTAGTTTTTTTACCGCATAAATCGTTTTGATCCAAGTTCGTACTTCGTATTAGAGATGGGCAAAATCGGTCCTGGACCGGTCCTGGACCACAGCCGGTCCGGTCCGGTCCGGACCTAGTCGGTCCCGGGCCGGTCCGGTCCTCGGCGGACCGGTCTTCGCGTAAGACCATTTCGATAAATTCGGTCTTCGGGCGGTCCTAGACCACTTCCGGACCGGTCCAAGTCCGGACCAGTCCGACTTCGGTCCTGGACCGGTCCGTTTTTCGTTCGGGTATTTTCCGGTTCGGTTTAGATATTTCCGGGTTTTTTTTAGTTTCGGTTTAAAAATTTCCGGTTTTCGGTTTGGACCGGGTTTTTTTTAGTTTCGGTTTAGACATTTCCGGGTTTAAAATTTTCGAGAAAAAAATAATTTGAAAAACTAGCCGTTCGGACCGGTTTGGACCGGTTCGGACCGGTTTTTTACCGTTTTTTTCAAAAAAAAAGCCGTTGAACTCTTGGACCGGTTTGGACCTTCGTTGGACCGGTTCGGTCTTGGACCGGTCTTGGACCGTTTTGGACCGGTTCGGGTTCTGGACCGGTCCTGGACCGGTTCGGACCGTTTCTCTCACTTTCGGTCTTGGACCGGTCTTGGACCGGCTCGACTCGTGCGGTCTTCGTAGGACCGGTCCGGTCGGTCCTCATGGCCCATGTCTACTTCGTATGATTAAGAAAATGTCAAAATGGTAGTGGGTATGTCATAAGTTTGTACCGTTTCTTTAACAGTTTCTCCATTTTTTAATACCAAAATCCGTCAAACACATCGTCACATATCACAACAAGTTAAGTCATAATTAACCTAATTCATTATAAAAATACATTAATTCATTAAACGATTAGGCCGTCCGTTATGGGCCATACTCGCCCAGCGAGTAAGGGAAAGGGTTGGCGGGAGTTGGAGTGGAACACCATTACGGGTGGTGTTTACTCGCCGGGTACACAAGGGCTCCGGGTTGTGAGACTCGTTGTGGGACTCGGACGAAACATTCCCACCCCCCACCCCATACCCCCACATTCAACCAATCAAAATTTTAATATTTTTTTTTTCTTTTTTAAAAAAGTGAAAAGGAAAGGGAAAGGGGAAAAGGGGAGTATAACGGGTGTAGTAGGTAAGAGAAAGGGAAGGGGAGGAAAAATGATGTGGCGCTGATGTGGCAGTGGATAAGGAAAAGGAAAAGGGGGAGTATAACGGATAGCCTTAGAATATCAGATACAAAATATATGTTATTTTAGCCATTATCAATAGTGTAATGCATTAAAAGTTAACTTGAATGATTGAATACACTTAATAACAAAATATGTAAAGTCCTATAAATTTTGGTGAAAGAACTTAATATTAAAAGCAACAAGCAACTTGAAACAAATTAATATGATGAAATGAAGTGCATGCCAAATACACACTCAAAAATATATACGTCCATACATACATATAGACATATGCAGACCTAAACGCACTCATACACACACTGATGATCATACGAACTGAAGTAACTAGCTATCATCTCAACAAGGCGTACTAAAATGGACATGTCAAAGAAGTTCGGGTTGAGTTGAGTGGACTGAAACAATTTATTTTCATTCTAAATAACAATTACAAAAAAATAAAATAAAATAAAATAAAACATTTAGCGACAACAAAAGTACTAACTAAATGTCATTAATCTATGTATTGTAGGTGGCACTATGCATTAACATATAGTTTGAAAGTCTTTAATAGTCTGACAGGTTAATGACATAAGATAATAAATTTATTAATTCACACATAAATGGATCAAAATGATAATTTTGAATAATAATAATACTAGTCATGTATATCCATTTAGTGATCATGTATATCTATTTGTGTTGATGTATATCTCGATAGGGATTATATCCCATAATTCTAGCTAGTTAAAATAGAAATATTGTATCCTATATATATTATTTGATGTGGAATGAAATAATCAAGAGAGTGATTTCCATATTATTATAAATAAAAATGCTACACCAACAATACATATTAACTTCAACGACGAGAGCATGATTTTAAATACATAAGAAAAGCTTGCAATGAAACTTCATGTTCAAAACTAATCATCATAAACCTAGGACCTTGGATTCTGATGGTAAATCAATCGTTGGTCCGGCTTAAAGATATACCTTGAACCATATGTTGAGTGGAGCACATCTTTCAGAAGAGGATAATGAAGTTGAGCAGATGATACAATTGGAACAAGAGCTAGTAGGCTAATGAAACATGCTACAATGACAAATTTGTGACGATATAGCACGAAGAAGCTGATGCTAAAAGCAGTCATCATGGTCACTATCGAGCTGAAAAGCATAGATAGACCAATAATTAGTTTTCTGGGTAATGACTCTATGAAATCTTCTGGAGTGTAACGAGAAGTGAGAATGGATAAAAACACAAGGATTGAAGTAGAAGACAAGATCAGAGATATGGCGTCTAATATGACAAACACAATGAAGGGTCCATTGTGAAGAAAATTTGGAAAGCCGCTGTTTTGATTGTAGCCACCCGGAATTGTAAAAGCGACTGCAAATACTATGGTGGCTACAAGTGTAGCCACGACCATGCATGTACCGGCTGTTCCTTTCATCCACTTTTCACCTTTAATAATCATGTCTTCGTGTGTCTCGGTGAATAGTTCATGTGGTGTTTTCCCACAGTTGTTCTTCCTATCTCGATAAGAAAAAGGCATCATAGATTCGACTTCCTATAACACAAGAAACGAGAAATTAACTTCCTCTATGGATATATCACAACTCAAATGTGTAATGTTATATGCTGTATAAAACAATCTAGAAAAATTGAATTTCAACATGTTCACAACCGTGACATATAAAGAAAAATTGAGGAGTTGGAGAAAAGGAAAGGTATAAACTATAAAGAAACAACAGTTGGCCTGCTAATAACTTTATCAGAATCTACGAGAGAAGGATGTACCTTGTACCATAATAGTTCACGTTGCAACTGAAAAGCCGCTCCTGACACTTCTTGAAGCCGACTTTCAGGTGCTTTTTTCCCAGCTAAATGCAGCATATCGTTGCCATCTTTGTCCTTAAAAACAACTATTAACTCTTTCATTGAGCCAATCTCATTTAACAAATTGAAGATACTTTGTTGACGGTGAGACACAGCAACATGAAAAATACTTTGGTCCTTGTCGTTTTTTTTCCATATAAGATCAGGATATTGACGAATAAGCTCAACTATGAATTTAGTGTTACCCATTTCCACAGCAACAAAAAGTACCCGTTCGGTATTATGGCCTTCAAGTATTCCATCTATTGTATCCATAGGCTCAAGCATCAAACTTGTCAATATATTTTTTAGTAATTGCATTGCTTCACTTATCTTTGCATCATGTCTCCCCTTGATACAAGATATGACTGCAAATATCAAAGAGTTAACTCTATCAACATGCATGTAACATTATACATTTTGATATGATGTGTATCCAACTTCAAAAGTTAACTTCTAATATACTAAACTTTCTAAACTTACTATTCAATGTATCAAAACACCAATACTCATGGTATGTTTTGGTAGTGTAGTACATCAAAAGGAAACTTTAAAAGTTAATAGTATTAAAAGCAACAAGCAACTTGAAACAAAAGTGATCAATTAAAGTGCGACACACACAAACACAAACACACACACACACACACACACACACACAGAGGAAAACACATACACAAACCGGTCATACATACCATGGTACACAGCCACACACGAATAGACAAATGCACACACATACACGAAGACACATGCACACACATACACACACACGTATACATGTGCATGCATAGACATAGAGGCACATACATACCATATACACAAATACAAAAATAAAAGCCACACAAAGAGCCAGAGATAGACCGACATATATAGATGCATATAGATATAGTTACAGATACAAACACAAAGACACACACATATGCACATGCACACACATATATTGCATATATACTTAGACCTGGAACCACCATAGGGGCCTATCACATCCTCCACAAGTTTAATAACAAGTATAATTAGAAGAATTTTGATTCCAAAGTTCATACATTATATCTGTTGGGTTAATTGTTTATTTAACGGGTCTCGGGTCAGTAGTATTTTGTCCGGTTAATTGTGGCATGTGAAGGTTGCATGACTTGAATAATTCAAGTGACAACTTCCATGAATAAGGAGATAGACTAGGGAGTCGTTTGTTTTTCTAAAAAAGGTCTTAGTACATTCTAATCTGAATCAATAAGATGTATTAAGATGTAAGAGTTGTTTGTTTTTGCTTTTCATTAAGATCTGGATAGCTCTTAAAACCCTTTAATGAATCATACATAAAATTACCTCTTATAACATCTTAATAGAATTTATATTTCATTATACTATAAAGAATAAAGTCCTTCAATTCCTTCACTAACTCATGTCAACATCTCTCTTCCATATATTTTGAATTTAATTTCGTAGATTATTATGGTTTGATATTTGTTATTAAAATATTTTACTTTATAGTTAGAAAAGTTTAAATTTAGTTATATATGTAACAGTTTAATATAAAATATTATAAAACAAATAATTACAACCTTTTAGATATTTCAAAAAACAAACAGCAAAATATGAATGGGCATTTAAATATCGGGATCACCTCTTAATGTTCAGACATGATATTCAGATTCAGACTCATAACCTCTTAATAAGCAAACGACACCTAGGACTTTTTGTTTGCATGTTTTTGTTTGCTACTGCATGTAGTCCACGATTTCCCATCTTTTATTCCTTAATTTTAGGGGTAGTGGTAGAGTTTTTATTTAGTTAAACTCATGTACTACATTAATTTGGAGAAGAAGAGATTAATCAAAATGTAGTTTCACGTGTGAGTTCCTCTCTCGAGCATACTGCTACCTTCTTTCTAATGTTTTTCTTCTTTGTTAATTTATTGAAGTGTGAGAGAGATGCCCATTGATATCCAACGATATCATATATGTAAGAAAAATCCATTTTCAACACACGTTTTAATCTTTCGATTTTCTTTTGCTATCAATTTCTAAATTATTTGAAAGAGTTTTGAAAAAAAACATATATCCCATCACCCGACGTACGAACAATTATTGTTGGATATCAAAGAGCTAAAACTCTCACTCTTAATAAATGAACAAAGAAGAAAAACCAGAAGAAAACTGCACCAGCTCACGAAAAAATAAAACCAAGAACTATATTTTTGATTAATTCTTTCTTCTTGATTGATACTACCTACTAACACTTAATTTATAAACAAAAGATTCAAACCATGACTTCCACTAATTCCTATTTTTAAGCCACGTACTATAAACAAAAACAAACATGCAAATTTTACCCACTATCTAATCTACCTCCCAAATTCACGGTCAGCTTCCACTTTTTTAGCTCAATACTTGGTCAAACATGGACTATCCATATGTGATCCATTCCATGCTTATGACCCGTGGATTACCCATACCCATAACCCATCAAGATTACCCAACATTCACGCCCGTAATCTTGATGCCTATCACGGTCTCGGCTCCTTCAAGCATACTCACGAATGCGGTCTTTTTCTCGGTCACGGTCTTGGTCTTTCTTGAGGTTTTGGTCTAGACAACCCTCCGGTCACGATTGTCTCTTTCAGTCTTCGGTCTATTGAAACTTCAGTATAATTCTTTCTCATGGTCCTCTCTTGCTAGCGTCCGTCTACGCCGGTTTCGGTCTCACGGCGTCGGTCTGTTGCGGATCGTCGGTCTTCTTTCTTTCTTACTTTCTTTCTTACTTAACGGTCTTCTTTCTTTCTTTCTTGATACTTGCTTGTATCTCTTGCTTGCTTACTTGCTGTATTCTTGCTTCTTGCTGTTTTTTTTCTTCCTTTTGATCAACACATGATCAAACTTGCTTGTTGCTAGTACTTCCTTTGCATGTACTTGCTGCGTTTCTCTTGCTTTTTTTGTTGAAAGGCTGCTGGTTTTCTTGCTACCTGCTGGTTTTCTTGCTTCTTACTTGAGATCATCACTTGCTGCTTGCTCTAAAATGATATGAACCTATGGCTCTGATACCAATTGTTGGATATCAAAGAGCTAAAACTCTCACTCTTAATAAATGAACAAAGAAGAAAAACCAGAAGAAAACTGCACCAGTGCTGCTCACGAAAAAATAAAACCAAGAACTACATTTTTGATTAATTCTTTCTTCTTGATTGATACTACCTACTAACACTTAATTTATAAACAAAAGATTCAAACCATGACTTCCACTAATTCCTATTTTTAAGCCACGTACTATAAACAAAAACAAACATGCAAATTTTACCCACTATCTAATCTACCTCCCAAATTCACGGTCAGCTTCCGCTTTTTTAGCTCAATACTTGGTCAAACATGGACTATCCATATGTGATCCATTCCATGCTTATGACCCGTGGATTACCCATACCCATAACCCATCAAGATTACCCAACAATTATTAATAGACTTTTGTAGACCATTAATGGAGATTGAACATATTGTGAATACCTGAATCGAAGATTCTATGTTGCTTTGCTGCACTAAATGCTAAAGGCTTTCGAGCCAAAACTCCCAGAACCAATTGAGTCTGTTCATTAACAAGTTCTTTGTGGTCAACGAATATTCGCTGTGCGGTAACTGAAAACATTGAAAAGTGATTACATGACGAGACAAAAATGGCATGACAAAAAGCAAAAAAAGAAAAGAAAAAAAAAGACGACCAAAACATATATACTTACCAAATAGTTCAGCTTCAACACATTTTAAGTAAACCCATGCCTGCTTATAATGATTCGTTTCTGACTGTTTATAGTGATTCGTTTTACCATAGAGATACTCCACCATGTCACGCTTTCCATATAAAGCAGCAATATAAACTGGTATCATATCTGCTTTATTAGGGATTATTACCAGGTCTTGGTTTTTATTCACCATAATCGTAGCAATTTCTACATTTCCAGTTATTGCTGCGAAACATAGAGCAGTGTTGCCATTTTTATTCTGGTACGTCAAGTCCTCCTTCTCCATCTCATTCACAAGATTTCGAACAAAATCAATTCTTTGAGTTGATACTGCAATGTGAAGCATTGTTTCACATTTGTCAGTGATGCTACATTTTAGTAGATGTGGGTATTTTTTTTCTTCTCTTGTAACGATGCATAAAGCTTCTTTCCAATCACCAACCATCGATGCTTCATAAAGGGGGACACAAACCTCCATGAAATCTGTTCTCCTTTCATCTACGTTTTACCAAAAAATAAATTAGGACTGAGAGAGTTCATGATATGATTAACGATGAGAGAAAAGAGGGAGAGAGAGAGAAAGTTATTCAATGTATTATGTTGTGATTGTTACATTACAAGAGAAAGAACTACATCTATATATAGATGAGTTAGAACAACTAACACTTAGCTAACTATGACATGGCATAACTAACTTCTAACTTCTTGATGACATGGCACACTTATACACTATCATCCCCCCTTAAGTTGTGCGGGAGTAGCAACACACAACTTGGACCATAATGTAAGGAGAAATATATATATATATATATATATGAGATCCAGTAAAAAAAAAGTTATGGTACTAAATATAAGGAGAAATCTGGACCACAGGATCAAGTCAAAATTCAAAAAAAAACCCTCCATTTTAACCAATTTTCGGAATTAAAAAAATTAAAAAGGTTAATATGGTAATTTGAAAAATCAGGCTGAGAAAAACGTGGGTCATCGTTCCCGTCGGCCAAAAATTCAGGCCAATAATTTGATTCACATATTACAACCCCCTGATGCACAACCAAAACCAACAACTGAAGAACTGATGCACACAAATACAAACCTTTGATTCATAAGTTACATTTGATGCATAAAATACAATCATTTTGATTCACAGGTTGCAATTTGATGCATGGTTCCTCTACAGAATTAATTTACAAAGGAAAACCGAACAAGATGATGAACAACCAAAATCAACAACTAAAGAACAGATTTAAGAATGATACATACAAAATTGATGCATATAGTACCTGATACATAATATGCACAACCCCTAAAAACAAATGGTGCACCGGTGGTCACAACGGCGGCGGCGGAGGAGGTGCAGCGGCGGTGATGGTCGGTGATGCACAGAGAGCATCACGCAAACGGTGGCAGCGACGATGGGCTAATCAAGCAGCGGCAACGGCGACGGTGCTATCGAGAAAACCAAAACCCTAGATGTCGTCGCCGATGCACAGAACAATCTTTGCAGGGATCATTAGATTTAGGCGACGTCACATATGCGGTGGTGGTCGGCAGCGTAAAATAGGCGGCAAAATCAAAACGGCAGCGACTGGTGAGGGCAACGGCGAAGGTTGACCGGCGAATGGAGACGGTTGAACGGCGAATGGCGACGGTTGAAGGTGAAAGGCTGCATAGTCGGCGGTGTTGCAGAGCTGAGTCGATAGGGTTTGGAGGGGGGAGACGGTTCGTACGTATGAGAAATGATGGAGGCGGAAAAAAATTGCAGATTTCTAGGGCACGTGGGGTGGAAGGATACAGTAGAGAGAAATAAATTAATTAAAGTTTCCAAATTTACCCTTTTACCATATGAGAATTTTAAAAAATTTGAGAATGAGATTAAATCTCTAACCATTGATCAAAGATATTGGCTCAAATTAATAAAAGTTAGTTTTGTAATGTTAGTTACTTTAAAAAACAAAATGTGGCGTCGGATCTTATTCGTAAGGTGTTTTATGATTTTTTTTTTTAGCTAGGTTTTTAATTAAACGTTTGCGTATATTATTCATATCTGAAATATTATGTAAATCATGATTTAATTTTTTTCAGTCTGTTAGGTGTTTTAAGATTAATCATGTGTTAATTTGCTGACGAAATATACTAACATGTATATAAAAATAGTATTTAGCCTGCATGTAAAATGCGTTTCATACGTGACCATTTCATATCTGAAATAATACTCAGACCTAAAATTACTATTTCAGATCCAAAATATTACCACTATTTCATATTTAAAATTTCGTATAAATTCATATATTAATTTACCATTTCATATTTGAAATACAACTTTTAGATTTAAAATACAACTTTCATATCACTATTGTTTCATATCTAAACGTTACCATATCATATTTGAAATACAACAATTTCATTACTGAAACACAACTTTTTAGATCCAGAATACAACTTTTATACCACTATCATTTTATAACTGAAGTACTACTATTTCATAACTGAAATACACCTTATTACATCTTAAATACAACTTTCATATCTAAAAACTCAAACTCATAGAAATTCAAACCGTAGCTCCCCTCATCATTTTCTATCTTCAATTATACAAATACACGCCACCACCACATTCATCCACCGACAAATCGACCACTAAATCAAAACCTACGATGCACCGAAACGTAATTGGAGTGCCGTTCCCGTTTCGGATACCTCCAGGAAACGGATACGTGATCGATACGCTAGGAAACGTATCGCAATCCTTAAAAACATTTCACACGAAGTTTCGTTGAAGTTTCCTACGAGTTTCCCACGAGTTTCGGCCCACGTTTCGATTTTTTAGGGTTTAATTGGGATTTTGAACGTCAGTCGATCACCATTCCAAACGAATACATTAACGATAGTCGAATGTCGATCACCATTCCAATTCACCATTCTTAGTCGATCACTATACATTAAGAAGGCAGTCCATTCTCAGTCGATCACCATTCACCAATTCACTATTAACGTATCAGTGTATCACCCTTCACAGTCGATCACCAATTCACCATTAAGGTATCAGTATCATCCTTCTCCGTCAATTCACCATTAACGTATCACCATTCTCAGTCGATCACCAATTCACCATTAACCTATCGATTATGGCTTCTCAAGAATAAGAAACACAAGGATCATCATCAACTACATCAATCGACCAACCTCCATTGTGGGACAATGTGACTAAACTGGAAAAACTTACTGGATCAGGAGGGTTTTGAAAATTCAAGTGTAACTTTTGCAGTGAAATCAGACAAGGATCATATTCTAGAGTTAGAGCACATTTTCTTGGTATCAAAGGTAATATTCTAATCTTTGTATGTGTTGATGATTCTGTGGCTTTAATTTGATTTTGTGGCTTTAATTTGATTATGTACGAAAACATTAGTCGACAAGAAATTACTAATATATTCTTACTTTAATTGAAATCATTTTATAGAATGTCAGATGATATTGTATGTGTTGATGAATGATGATTCTGTATATTCTAATATGAATCAAATTACTAATATGATTATGTGGCTTTAATATATTCTAATCTTTGTATGTGTTGATGAATGATGATTCTATATTTATGTGGCTTTAATCCACCTACTTGCCTTCACTATATAATAGGTTGTTATTGTCAAATGAGTTTTTGTATGAGTTGTTTTTTTTTCCTTTTGAATTCACTATATAATAGGTTGTTATTGTTATTGATATTATTCTGATTGCTTATATGATGTCTTGGAGTTTAAAAAATGATTATTAATGTTATTAATATTATTCTTTAATCTTTATTTCCATATTAGTATATTACTGTTTTGGAGTTTAAAAAAATGATTGCTTATTCTATTTGCAATATAGGTTTTGGGATTTCTATTTGCAAGAAACCAACATCGGCTGACAAACTTAACATGAAACGATTAGAAGATGCGTATGAAGAGAAGAAACTCGAGTCACAAGCAAAAGAAGTCGAGTTGCCATGTGAAGCTGATGTTGGATTTAAGAAAAGAAAAGGTATGTTAACACCTATTGAAAGAGCCTTTGGTATTGAAATTAGGGACCAACTGGATCAGGAAATAGCAAGGATCTTTATAGCGGAGGTTTACCTTTTAATCTTGCAAGAAACCCACAATATCTCAGGGCTTTTCAGTTTGTTGCTAACAACAAAATTGATGGTTATGTACCTCCTGGTTATAATAAGCTAAGAACAACATTACAACAAAAAGAAAAAGATAATGTCCACAGGCTATTGGATCCATTTAGGTCTACATGGAAAGAAAAAGGTATGACTATTGTGAGTGATGGCTGGAGTGATCCTACAATTAAAAATCCTCTAATCAATTTCATGGCTACCTCAAGTAATGGTCCTTTGTTTCTAAAGGCAGTAAATTGTTTTGGGGAAGTAAAAGATCGATTTTTTATTGCTGAATTGATGAAAGAAGTCATCAATGAAATTGGTCATCAAAGTGTTGTGCAAATCATAACTGACAATGTAGCAAATTGTAAGGCGGCTGGAGAGATTATAGAGAGTCAGTTTCCTCATATCTATTGGACACCATGTGTTGTTCATATGCTTAATCTTGCTTTGAAGAACATTTGTTCACCAAGGAATGTGGAAACAAATCAACTAACATATGAACAGTGCAGCTGGATAAAAGAAGTTCACGAAGATGCGCTTGCCATAATGAATTTCATCATGGACCATAACATGAGACTCTCGATTTTCACCAAGTTTACTCCTCTTAGTTTGCTATCGGTTGCTGACACTCGCTTTGCCATTATTGTGATGCTCAAGAGATTGAAACTTATCAAAAGGGGTCTTCATGCTATGGTCATAAGCGATTAATGGTCTTCTTATAGATTAGATGACACTGTGCAAGCAAACTCTGTGAAAGAATATATTTTGAATCATGAATGGTGGGACAAAGTAGCATATATTCTTAGTTTCACTGCACCTATATATGAGATGATTAGAGTTTGTGACACCGACAAGCCATGTTTACACTTGGTGTATGAGATGTGGGATGTGATGATTGAGAAAGTGAAGATTGATATCTACAAGAAAGAAAAATGTCTGACATCTCAAATAAGTTGCTTTTATGATGTTGTGCATCGTATTTTAGTGGCTCGATGGTCGAAGAATAACACTCCCCTACATTGTCTAGCTCACTCTCTACATCCAAGGTATATTATTTTTAAATTATACACTTGACTTCTATTAGATACTTATGTTTTAACTTTTGAATGTTGTAAATATTATAGTGATGCATGGTTACTTGTGGGTTCTACAAGATGTGCTCCACATAGGGATGGAGAAATTTCATGGATGAAATATTTTCAGGTTGTTTCCTAATGATGATGAGTATAGCAAAGTCCTTGATGAGTATGCAATGCTTTCAATGAAGAGTGGTCCTTTTGAGGACTTAACAAGCATTTCACATATGGGTACTATGGAACCCCAAGCATTTCACATATTTTCCGTATCTCTGCCGTATCCGTATCTTGAATTTTTGAGTTTTGCCATTTCACGTATCTGTTCCGTATCCGTTTCCCGGTGTCATATCCGTTTCCGTGCAACTTAGATCAAAACCAAACCTGTGGTGTTTACATTGGAAAACGGTTGTAGCTGTCGGAGATCTAGGATGATCGGAAAACGTCGTAAAACTGGGTGGTGAGGTCGACGATGTAGATATGTAGGGTTATCCTGTCATCGTCATCGGAATGGTGTAGGTCTGTGGTCATAGAGGTCGATGGTTGTAGATAAAGAAGAAGAGGCTCTGAGGTGGTGGTAGATATGTGGTGGTGAGGTCGGTTGTGTTAGAGCTAGGGTAGTGAGGAGGTCGGTGGTGGTAGAACTTGGTGATGACGGAGGTCGGCGGTAGATTTATGGTGGTGATGGAGGTCTTCGGTTAGAGGCCGGTTGATGAAGGTCGTCAGTCATGGTAGATTGGTTGAGGCATGATGGTTGTCTGTTGAGAGAGCAGAAGGGAAGATGAACGGCAGCGGTGGTCGTCTCAGGTTGAGTGGCGCTGGAGGTGGTTGGAGGCGGTAAAGAGAGTTGTTTCAAGGATAGAGGCGGTGGATTATAAAGAGGGGGAAGATGAATGTGTTGACGAGAGCTTTATGGCTATCATTTAAGTGATTGTTGTGTTTTCCTTTTTTTATTCCCATCATTATAGGCTGTAATTAGGGAAGTTTGTTTCATTCTTTGTGTATATATGATCCTCCTCTCTGGATGGAAGATATATGAAAAATACAGAAAGTTGATTCCTCCATACGTACCATTGTTTCTACATGGTATGAGAGCAACTCAAATTCTGATCCATTAACCTACTGAAGCATTATGGGGACCGATGACGCAGCAGAGACATCCAACCCGGTTATCTTCCAGAACGTCCAGGACGCGCCGTTTCCCACCGGAGTCATTCTCGATGACACAAAGTTTCCTCTGTGGTCTTAATTAATGGAGATGCGCATAGGAGCTCGAAATAAATTAGGGTTCCTCACCGGCACATCGGTGAAACCCACAGCGAATCAGAAAGCAATTGAAACATGGACGACGGATAACAATAGGGTAAAAAGTTGGTTGATTGATTCAATGACTCCAACCCTAATGCGTCGTTTCATTCGACTAAAAACGGCGGCTGAGATCTGGAGCGCTGTTTCAAAAACTTTTTATGATGGGACTGATGAGACTCAACTTTTCGAGTTGAATCGGAAATCCTTCAACACTCGTCAGAACGGACGGCCTCTTCCCACGTACTACAATGAATTGGTTAGTCTGTTCCAAGAGATTGATACTCGATTGACTGAAGAGGGAGCCACCGTCGAAGCAACAGTTGCAGCAAACAAAACCATGTCTTGATTCCGAGTCCACATTTTTTTGGCTGGTCTGGACTCCGATTTCAATCAGGCTAGGAGCGAATGTTTGCGAAAGGACCCTCCTCTCAGTCTCGAGTTGTGTTATGACTACATCAGGAAAGATTCGAACCAGCGGAAAGCTATGGAGGACACGCAAGTTGAACCAGACAGTATGGTTCATGCTGCCACACGAAATCGCCCAGTGAAAGGAAAGGGACTTGTTGGAAAGGGAGCAGGAGGAAACACCCTCACTTGCACCCACTGTAGGGAAGAAGGACACTCAAAAACTAGGTGCTATGAGATCATCGGTTACCCGGATTGGTGGGATTTCTTGAAGAAGCCAAGGAAGAAGATTAGGCAAGCGACAGTTGCAACTTCGACTTCCTCTCAGACCCAGGAGGTACCCAATCCCATAGCAGCTCACACCTCCACGAATATAGGTAAGTCTCGTTGTGACTCTACTCATAATACTGATTGGATAATCGACACAGGAGCCACGGATCATATGACAAACAACCCTGGTTTTTTAACTACATCACATAAACCGAAACAAATGAACATTTATACAGCTAGTGGTGAGTTAGAACCAGTTACAACTGAAGGAAATGTGAAAGTGTCGAATTCTATGGAACTCAATTCAGTTTTGGTAGTACCTTCATTGTCATCAAACTTGTTATCTGTTAGTCAGATTACTAAGGCCCTTAACTGCTATGTGACATTCTGGCCAAATGATTGTGTATTTCAGGACATAGTGACACATCAGATTCGTGGTTATGGTACTAGAAGGGGAAGGTTATACTATCTTAAAGAGAACTATCATAGTCAAGCTAATCACGTGGGAATGACTCAAGCAAATAAATCCATGGCCATGTTGTGGCATCGCCGACTCGGACATTTATCCTTTACTTATCTTAGGAAGTTGAAACCAAATTTGTTTTTGAATGTATCATATAGTGATTTTCATTGTGGAACTTGTGAGTTAGCAAAAAATAAGAGAATTTCTTATGTTCCTAGTAACAATAAAACTATGATACCATTCATGACAATTCATTCCAATGTATGGGGTCCGGCCCCGATTCCAACTCATAGTGGTGCTCGTTACTTTGTCACGTTTATTGATGAATGTACACGTATGATATGGATATCTCTCCTAAAAACCAAAAGTGAAGTGGTCAAAGCATTCAAAGAATTACATCAACTTGTAAAAGCTGAATATATGAGGGATATTCACACCCTCCAATCAGACAATGGCGGGGAATATGTTAATTTTGAAATGGAAAACTTCTGTAAAGATAACTCAATCCGGCACCAAACGTCCTGTGCTCGAACACCTCAACAAAATGGACTCGCCGAACGGCGAAATAGAATGATTCTTGAAATTGTTAGAGCCTCTCTCTTTGATATGACAGTACCTCGCAAGTACTGGGGAGAGGCGGTTCGATCCGCTGCTTATATTATGAACCGAACTCCCTCAAGGGTTATCAACTTCCTAACTCCACTTCAAAAGCTTCATGAACTCGTCGGAACTCCACCACATCAGAATCTTGAACCTCGAATATTTGGTTGTACTGCCTATGTCCATCAAAATGTGGGTAAGTTGGAACCACGTGCCACTCGGTGTGTCTTTATAGGCTACGCAGATTTGAAAAAGGGGTACCGCTGCCTTGATCCCACGAATGGGAAGGTGTATGTCACTCGTGATATTACTTTCCATGAGGCTACACTTTAGGGGGAGAAATTGTGTGAAGCGAACCTCAATGAACAAGGCGTTTTTTCCGACTATTCTGTTTTTCTTGATGAAGTTGAACCTCATCAACAAAGTGAAAGTGTTAGTGTTGAGAACAGTGCAGAACCTGATCATGATAATGAGGAAGAGACTTCAGCCCCTGAAAAAATTATTGAAACTAACACGGAAAACAATACTTCCACTTCTGTTTTACAGGAACATGAAGACATCCCTACTGTACAAGAACCCAATCAGCATGGGATCGAAGAAACAACAGACCGAGAACTCGATGATCATGAAGAAACAATAGATCAAGAAATTAGTCATCATGGAGTCAAAGAAACAACAGATCTAGATGAAGAAGTAGAGTTGGAAGACGACGGTGATCGAAGATACCCAATAAGAAGCAACCGGGGAAAGCCTAAGAGACAACACAAACCGGAATTAAAAGCAATAGGGAGGTACTCGATCATTAACTACGTATCACAACACCGACTTGCAAAACCACACGCACTAATGGTGGAAGAACTAACTACTGTCACCATTCCTAGTGATGTACAAGAGGCCCTAAATGATGACCGATGGAAGAATGCAATGAATAAGGAAATGGAGGCACTTCAAAAGAATCAAACATGGGAGTTGGTTAAACTCCCAAATGGGAAGAAAACAGTGGGGTGTAGGTGGATCTATACCATAAAGTTGGATTCAAATGGAAAAATAGATAGATTCAAAGCGAGATTAGTAGCCAAGGGTTATACTAAAAAATACGGGATTGATTATGGAGACACGTTCGCACCAGTAGCAAAGATCAACACCATTCGTATTTTAATCTCTATTGCAGCAAATGAGGATTGGACACTTAAGCAGTTTGACGTGAAGACTGCCTTCCTGAACGGATTTCTTGAAGAGGAGGTGTACATGGATCCTCCACCCGGCATCAAGAGTGAAGGGAAGGTATGTAAATTACGGAAGGCGTTATATGGTTTAAAGCAGTCGCCAAGAGCGTGGTTTGGCAGATTTTCAGAATTTATGAAAAACATCGGATACAAACAATCAGACGCCGATCACACCTTGTTCGTGAATTCAAGGAATGGAAAAATAACAGCACTAATTTTCTATGTAGACGACATGGTGGTGACTGGGAATGACAAAGAAGAAATGGAGAAACTTCAAAGAGTACTGTCCACCGAATTTGAACTAAAGGATCTTGGAAGTTTGAAGTACTTATTAGGAATTGAAGTGGCAAGGTCAAAACAGGGAATATCCATGAGTCAAAGGAAGTATGTATTGGATTTATTAGCAGAAACAGGAATGTTGAATTGTAGGCCTGTGGATACACCAATCGAAATAAACTATCATCTAGAAAGTTCCCTGAATCAGACCCCCGCAAATAGAGATCAGTACCAAAAGCTAGTTGGTAAACTTATCTATTTATCTCACACAAGACCAGATATAGCCTATGCTGTGAGTGTGGTGAGTAGATACATGCATGCTCCAAGTGAAAGACATATGAATGTTGTATATCGAATTCTGAGATATCTCAAGTCATCTCCAGGTAAGGGCTTATTTTTTGGAAAAAATCAAGACCACCAGGTAGTTGGTTTTACTGATGCAGACTGGGCCGGAGATCAATCAGATGGAAAGTCCACGTCTGGATATTTTACATTTGTTAGAGGTAACTTAGTCACATGGAGAAGTAAGAAGCAAAAGGTTGTTTCACGATCAAGTGCTGAGGCGGAGTTTAGAGGAATGGTTCATGGAGTGTGTGAACTCTTATGGATAAAACGAATCCTAAGAGATTTGGGGATCTCTTTAATGTCACCAATGAAATTACACTGCGATAACGAATCTGCTGTGAAGATAGCAAGCAACCCGGTACAACATGAAAACAAGTAGAAATTGATAGACATTTCATCAAAGATCACTTAGAAAGGAAGACTGTAGAACTCCCTCATGTCAATACGAAGGAACAACTTGCAGATATACTAACGAAGGCCGTGTGTGGGAGAGTTTTTCATAGCTCTCTTGACAAGCTGGGAATGATAGACATATATTCTCCACCTTGAGGGGGAGTGTTGACGAGAGCTTTATGGCTATCATTTAAGTGATTGTTGTGTTTTCCTTTTTTTATTCCCGTCATTATAGGCTGTAATTAGGGAAGTTTGTTTCATTCTTTGTGTATATATGATCCTTCTCTCTGGATGGAAGATATATGAAAAATACAGGAAGTTGATTCCTCCATATGTACCATTGTTTCTACAGAATGGTTGTGGTGGTGTGTGTCAGTTGCTAATTTGTATCGGGAGTGGTAGTCAGAATCATTTTACTGTTTTACCCTTTTTAAGTAAATAAATCTTTGTTTTGCAGCCTTACAATTAAGATAAATGGACGGATCTGATCTGGTCTTCCATTTTTATATTTATTTAGATTCTCATTTGAACCTCTACCTATATATAATATTATATATATATATATATATATATATATATATATATATATATATATATATATATATATATATATATATATGTGGGAGGGTTCATTCGAGAACCGTTGTTAGCGCAAGAACCGCGAGAACCAATCTCAGATGTTCCTTAGATATGGGAAGATCGTTGATGGAGAGCATTGAGGGATAGAGTGTGGCAGGATGCATGTGAGAAATTCATGTGTGGGCAATGACATTGAAGTTTCGGGAATTGGACAGCTCAGATTGGTTCTCGCGGTTCTTGCACTAAGAATGATTCTCAAATGAACTTCTTCCTATATATATATTTGTATGTTTGGTGGCGTATAAAACTCCTCAACAGATACTTCATCTTCATCGTCAATCTGTCAAACTCACATCCGAGTGTTTGAAGCCTAACGATTTTGACCCGATCCTCTCCACTGTATGTACAATAAAGCATGTCCCATGCTTCTTTCGATGATCTTGTCATGGAGATTCTTTCAAAAATCGTTTCATCCAGTGCTTGATATATAAGGTACAATGTTTTCTTATCTTTCTTCTTCTTTGCTTTAAGTTGTTTTCTTTTCTCATCTGAAACTTCATCTTCATCTTCTGGTTCTTCAAAACCTTCATCTATAATGTCCCATAAATCTTGTGATTCTAATAGTACTCTCATCCGAATGCTCCAGTGATAATAATTTCTCCTGTTCAATTTTGGATGTTGGGTTTCCAAAGAGTTGTTTAGATTCGAAGCCATCAATATCGATCTCTGGTATTGTTTTCGGTTCCTTTTGTTGTTACAGCGGAATCACACCGAGAAATCAAATCAAAGAGGGCATAGATCTGATACCACTTTGTTGGATCAAACCTTAGAAACTCACAACTTTTTAACAGTTGCAAGAAATATACAAAGAAGAAGATAAAACCATTTGATGAAGAGAGTTCCCAACAAACAAAGTTTTCTATGTTTTTATTTTTATTTTTTCTACATTTTCATAGTACAAATACACACACACACACACACACACACACACACACATATATATATATATATATATATATAGAGAGAGAGAGAGAGAGAGAGACAAACCGTCGGATAATCGGTTGGATAATAACCGTTAAACCAACCGTTATACCCCTTAGAGAGACGGTTTACAGCAAAAGACTTGTGACTTACTGCACACTTTGGAATTCTGCAGACCTAAAAATATATATAAAAGTACATCAGAAGTAAAAGCCCCCCCCCCCCCCCCGGCAGAGATCTCAGGGGAAATCCCTTTTAAAGCGTGCATTGCCTACACAACAAAGTTTTCTCAATGTATTGGAAGAGCATACTTAAAAACTCATTTGCTTGATCATCGCCTTCAAAGGGTTTGATTTGGGTAAATGGTTAGTTTGTGTTGTATGTGTTTAAGTGCGCTGATTTGGGTGTAATTTGATTTATGTGTACATCGAGGCGATGTTGATAGTGCGATAAGAGCAAAGGGAATGGGTAAATCATCCGTTCGGCATGCCTACATGGCTGCCTCGGTACCCCCACAAACACCACCCCGTGGCCCTTGGTACCGACAAATTCAAACATCCCTCAGCATTTGAATGTTGTGCACACTTAAGGTTTTAATATATATATATATATATATATATATATATATATATATATAGAGAGAGAGAGAGAGAGAGAGAGAGTTAGGATCTAAGAAGAACATGTTAAAATAGAGAACAAAGAGAACTGTTGTAGGCCATTGAATTAATTGATCGTACGGTAGAAATTTCTTCACGTTTGTATGTTTTGACTGTGAGTGGAGGGTAAAACAGGAATTGCACATATATTTCTCCCACGATTTCTCCCCACGTTGCTGCTCTCTGTTATTCTACAATTCCTATCTCATCAAAAGTAACGCTCCCTTTTCGAGGTTCATTTCACTGGCCAATCTCACCGGCCATCCTTATAAATTCCGATGCATATCCTTCTTCTCCGGCTTCAGAAATCATGATGAAGACCGACCTACCAGAATCGGTTCTAGCTTTTGGGTTCTAGTTCTTGGCTACATCAGTTTCATAAAACCTTATCGGTGCCCTCTCTCCCACTAGACAAATCTCCAATGTCCCCTTATTGATGTTCACTCTTTAATTGGTCCATACAGAACTTGAACTTACGCAAGTGCGATGCGGTTTCTGTTCATGGAAAACCCAATGCCATTTATTAATGTAGCTACTTCCTACAGACAGAGCCGCATTTGATGCATCAAATTTAATGCAAATGGAAGAATAATGTATGCATTACATTTGTATGTATGCATCGCTTTCATATATGTGCATTAATTTTGAAATTATGCAGTGTGCATATACGCCTTGGAGATTGGAGACGACAACTAGCCAATGATTGGGCTTTGCCCTTTCAATTTTTCACCTTGGGGGCACGAAAAAGTAACCAACAGGCTTTAATTACATGATTTGTATTCTAAATTCAATCATTAGGGGCGGCACATGAAAGGCGTAACAGTAGCAGGACCTTTGAAGAAGACAAACGAACACCATTGTTTAGTAAGATTTCATGTTTCGAACGATGAAGAACGATTTAAACAAGGTACTTCATTCTTAATAATCATATCTGGGTTTAAGATCAGTGTATTTGATAGTATTGAATTGCTGTAGAATGTACTTGGCTTTTTAATTCAAGCAATTTCCTTTCTTGATTTCAATTCAGGTTTTTTTAGTTTAGTTTATACAATTCTTGTTACATAGTGAAGAAGATTCAACAAGCTAATGGGTATGAACAGGGTTAGTTTTATGCAATGAGGAAGCTTTTAAATCTATAAATGATTCAAAGGAGAAGAAAGAAATGAATGTGATTTTTGTTTCATCATTGCTTTTGCTGTTTAGTTTCTGCATACAACATGTTCGATGAAATGTCAATATGGTTTCTAGTCTATAAACATTAATGCTAATTAGTGTGTTTATAGATGTTGACCACAAGAGGACAAGGATCCATGGGAAGAACACAAAATGGGGTTTTAGTAAACTAATATCATTCGATTCTTTTACTGATGCTGGAAATGGTTTCTTTTTTGTATGCTTGAAGCTGAGGTTTTTGTTGCTCCAACGTATGCTGAAAAAGATCAAAGCTTATCAATGATAAACCCTCTAGTGATCACGAGCACCTTTTCTTGGAAAATCAATAACTTTTCAGCCGTAACTGAGAATGTATTGTATTATGATTACTTCAAAATCGGCAAAGTCAAGTGGTACTATTAGCTTTTACTTTCTGTCCATTCATATGAAAATTTTAATTGGATGTCTTTTGTTTTGTTTTAATGCGCTCTGGTTTCACTCCAGGAAATTATATCTCTATCCTAGAGGTATTGGTGCAGGAACAGATACACATCTCTGTGAATTTTTCTAACAACATCACAACAAAGTTTTAGCTTCCACATAGTAATAAATAGTTGCCAAAAAGGTAAGCTACTCAGAATCACCATATGTGACTTCAATAAACAGCCAAAAGTTCTAGAGTGTGATAAATGGTTATAGTTTTTGATCAACAGGTGCGATATTTCTACTCGATTCCTTCCCTTCGTCTCCCTCGACTTGGTTCCTCTTTCTGATCGATTGTTTCATCTTTTGACCACGTTAGATGTTTAGGTCGATGGGCAAGGTACTGATTCATCCTTTTGCAATATGTTGTAAGTTATTACCTATTTTGATTTCATTATTGTTGGAGGATGATTGATTTGGTTGATCTTTATTAATATTCTTTTGATTATTCAACTAAGTGCACACTAACTGTTTGTAAAAAAATCCTCAATGATAATGTAGTTGTGCAACTTGTCTTCATTACTTTAATTTAGAGCATTTATTTTTGCCATATTGCGTTGGATTTTTGACCTGGTTATCCTTCTTCTACCTAATTATTATCTTTTTTCTACCCAATTCTTATTCAGAATCAGAAAGTTACATGATTTTTGCCCAAAATTTCATGAAAATTATATTGTTACTAGAATAGGTAATATTTTTCTAAGTTCTGCTCACCTGTCAAAATTTTCAAATATACATGGAATTATCACGGGGGTTCATTAAGAATAGAATACATCATGTTAAAGCTACTTGGTGCTTCTCTTTCTTTCTATTTAACCACTTTACAAGGTTTACCATACAATCCACTAATTGTTACACTATGTTATTGTTTAGAAAAGTTTGATGATAGAATTATAGATTTCATCACTCTGCATTCAGTAAACTTGTGATTATCTATTTAAGAAAACATGCTACACATCATATATCATATTTCTTTTTTAGTTTTTTTGATGGGTAAAATTATGTAGGCATTAACTGTAACTTGTGAAAAGATTTCTTAGCTGACTTATTAGTACTTAGTTGCAATGTGTGTAGTTTGGTTTGGCCTTTTAGTCTAATATACTGAGATGTTAGTACATATGTTTTCATGCATCAAGATTGACAAAAGATATACTTTATCAACTTTAAATAGGTGGCATTACTGCATTACTTTTGAATGTATGCATTAGTTTTTGAATATATTCATTTACATGTATGCATCACTTTTGAATGGGTTTATTTCTTTTGATTGTTGATTGTATGCATCCTTCTTAGTTCATAAAAAATGTGTTATAGTGTTGATAGTTATTTCAACTGTTCTTATTTGATAGTTAAACCACTCAATTTACTACTTATAGTTTTTACACATTAAGGTTGTGTGAGTGACTTTGGCTTACTGTGGTACCATTAGTTTTAAAAATTGTGTAGGTGACTTTGGCATTCTATGGTACTATTATTTTTGTATATAGTACATATTAACTGAAGTAGATTTTTTTATCTATCATTACTTACGAAAGAATGCATATAAATATTTGTCTGACACGTGTATGCATTACTTTTCTATGTATGCATTACTATTGGAGTATTGGGTGTGTAATTATCTTTGAATTACTTTCAAACACATTAGTATTGTGGTAGTCATATCATTACTTTAAAATGTAAGCATTTCTTTTGTATGTATGCACCACTTCCAAATGTATGCATTACATTTGTTTTACTCTAAAAGGCATGTGTATTTAGTAACATAATGTATGCATCATTTTCAAATGTATGCATCACTTTCAAATGTGTGCATTACTTTTTATTGAAGTTATGCAGTGTTATATTGATCAGTTGCTTTCAATGGTCAATCTCGGGTTTTACTTTCGATCATTTGTAATTTGAAAGGAAGAATAATGTATATGTGATCAAGAATTCGAGATGGGGAAATTTAGTTTCGTTGGGTACTGCAAAAGACGCCAGGTAAGTTAAACTTTTAATGAATTTATTTATTCTTCTACTCCTTTTTGTTGGATACAACTTCCTTTTCTGTTAATTCTTTTTTCCTTTCCATCTTCTACAGACGCTACAAACTACCGAGAAACATATTTGATGCATCAAATATGAAGCGTCTTTTTAAGAAAAAATTAACAATCATGTATCAAATCAAAGATGATAACAGACTAGATTTATTCATAGAATTTTTGTAAATAAAAGGTTGATTTCTGAAATATATGATCAATTCATACAGTCGGGTGTTAAAACAACCGTTTCCAGTGATGTTTGAAGTGTGAAAACTGCCAAAGCAAAAAAAGTTCTTGTTTGCCTATTTTGCCCTCCGTTTTCACCGTTCTCTCCCAAAAGTTGTTTTCTCCCGAACCTTACCCTATATATATATATATATATATATATATAATATAAAACGGTCATTTGACCTTTTCAATTAAAAAAATATTACTTTTTTTACCTTCTATATATTATACACCCATTTTACAATTTTTACTTCACAAATCCTCAAAAACTCTCTTTATAATTTCTATTTTTGTATTCTTCTATTCTTCTACTTCAAATGGATTCATCTTCAAATACCCCAACCTCATCTTGATCAAAAACCCGTCAACCAAGTTCATTTTTTAACCCATTCTGTCTTGACACGACACCTCAAATGTACGTACCAAACCCGATGTTTGCTCCACCTCAACTCTTCAACCCTCAATTCAATATGGGATACACTCAACTTCCCATCCAAAGCCTCAACCTACCAACTCAAATGGCGTACAACGAGTTTAGATACGAGACACGATCTATTCCGAGACACAAGACGAACCCGGTCTCGACGACATACCGGACACCGTGGTCGAGACCAACCCGAAACCGAGACCCAACCCGGTTCGCGACGCAATCAAGTGGCCAAAAAAGGACGAGAACCCAACACCAAGTGGACTCCCGAGGAGGAGGTGGCTTTAGCTAAAGGGTGGATCGATGTTTCCGAAGATAACCAAGTCGGGAACTTGCAAAAAAAATGTTTGTTTTTGGAACCGCGTTGTGGATTACTTCCACAAAGAAACGGGAAAAACGCACCACACCATCACCAACTCAATTCCAAATGGAAAACATTGAACAAGCAAGTTGGCGCCTTCAACGGGATCTACAATAATTTGTTGACAAGCTGGAGGAGTGGACAAATTAAGTGACGCGGACATCAAGAAAAATGCCTATATACAATATAGGCAAATTTACAAGAGTAACTTTGTCCTCGAACACGCTTGGGACATCCTTCGAGTTTTACCAAAATGGGCTCCCGTTCCACCACCACCGTCAAGTTATGGTTCAAGCAAAAGAACCAAGACGTCCAACTCCAACACTTTCCCGGACGCTCAAGCACACCCCAACGACGAAGAGACCGAAGACGAAAACGAGGTAGAATTTTTTGAACCGGAACACCCGGTTGGAAAAAAGAAAGGAAAAAGGTCGGTTTCTTCCACCTCGATCGGGGTTTCATCGGAAGATTTTAACCAACTATTCAAGGATCTCGGCAGCTTTCGAAGTTCAATGGATGATTACAACACGAGGCTTTTCGAGCAAAATGAACGGAAGCTTCGTTTACAAGAAGAAAAAGAATTCCGCAAGGCGTCACAATTTTTAAAACAATCCGACGAAGGTGTGGAAGACGAGGATCTCGAGATTGTTCAACGGGAAAAGGACGCTATTCAGAAAAAATATGGACTAAAAAATTAAATTGTTGATGTATTTTTTTATTTAGTCGTAATGTCATTGATGTTCTTTATTTTATTTAGTCGCAATTTTATTTATATACTTTTTTTTATTTTAATGAAAACTAGTTATTTATCTTATTTTTATTTTTATTATATAATTTTTATATTTAATTTCGTATAATAATAATAATAAATAATAATTAAAATAATATATAGTTAATATAAAAATTAAAAAAATTTCAAGCGTGTGAAGCGTGGGTAGTACTGGCGTCTAACCATGCCTGAAGCATGGAGGGGGTTATGCTGAAGTGAAGCTGAAGTATGACATGTTTCAAGCATGTACTCCCCATGCTCTAAAGGTGGAGGATGATGAATAGTTTGACCGATTTTGGGTGTAAACTAACGTTCATGAGCTTAAATGAACGAGCAAGTCCATGGTTCGTATTCGTTCATTTAACTAATAAAACAAAAGGTTATTTTTTGTGTTCGTTGATTTATTAAATGAAGGACGGTTCACCGAACATACAATTAGTTCACAACTCCAAACTTACCATTAAATAGATCTTGAAGAGGAAGATTAAGTCCAGCCAGTTCATGTGTCGGTTCGGTCCCTGCTGGTTCTTGTTGCAATGCCTGTTCTTGCGCTAGCTCGAACTCTGCTCCTGGTGCTTGTATTTCATGTATCACTTCAAAAACAGGTTCATGTATGGATCCATGTATCGGTTCTTGTACAGACTCTAGTACTGATGCTTGTACAAGTATTGGTCCATGTGCATTTGTTGACATTTGGATGGGCTGTTGTGCAAGTTCTGATCCAGGTGCGTGTGGCATTGTTGGTGCTAGTGCAACTCTCGATGTGGCTTTTTGTATTCACACCATAACCTATAGTTTCGGGTGATGTTTCGTTAATTAAGTACTGCATAAAAAAAACATACGGCGTGCCTTTAATACATAAATTAATATATAAATACTAAAATATAAAGGGTACGTTATATTTGTTATTTGATGGTAAATATTTGATCAATTATAACATTAAGATTCAATATTGGAAATTTAAAAAAAAACAACTAATTAAATGAATAAATTTTCATTTTGGTCAACTTTGATTTCGGAAATTTGCCCACGGATTCGCCTCATTTTGTTATATATACCCATTTGAGGTGTTAAGACACCAATTTTAGGTGTTTTAAAGTTTAGGTAAAACAACATTTTTAATTTCTATCTACGTAATCGGTTCATTTGCAGGTCAGACCGTTAGAGTGTTAATGGATCCCAAAATATAACCTAGGCCGAAATTTGTTCTTAAAAACATAAACTTATTTCGTTTTCTCATTTTATCAGGTGGTTAATTTTTTATTGTTAATTATCAAAATAGTCCTTTAACTATCTTATTTTTTATGATTTGGTCATTTAAATATAAAAAGTGATCAATATGGTCATTTAACTACCACTTTATCACATAAACGGTCCTTTCATTAGTTGACTGTTAGTCAACTCCGTTAAGTTAGGAGCTTTTTGGTCATTTTATCATTTTTTTTTCTATTTTTGTCCTTTGATTAGTTGACTATTTTTTATTCTATTTGGTGGAGACATCGACTGGAGGGTGGCGGTGGTAGTTGGTTTGAACGTGTGTGATGTAGGTGAGGGAGACGTGGTGGTGATAGCTTCTGGAACATCAAATCAAAATAAAAGACTAAAAAAACAAAAGTTAATAATTAATTTTAATTATTAATTAATATATAAAATAAGTTAAAATTAAAAATAAAATAATAAAATAGAAATAAAAGGCCATAATTGTCATTTTATCCTTTTATAACGGAGTTGATTAACGGTTAACTAACCAAAGGACCATTCCGTTGGTCACTTTTGTAGTTAAAGGATTAAATCGCAAGAAATAGAATAGTTAAAGGACAATTTTGATAATTAATTTTTTTATTAGAAAAAAAATGTGTTTTTACGTCTTCAACATTTAGACTTTTCACTCTAACAAACATATTAGGTATTCAAGAATCTACGTTGGACAAACTCTAAACCGTCAAAATTAATATTGATTAAGACGAAAAGGAGAAACCATAGTACGTGTTGGATGAACCCTAAACATCGAAACATCAAACTTGTGTTGGGCGATTATGGAGAACGATGATAAAGACAATGATTAATGATGTATGGTATAGCTTTGAATGGGGATGAAAGAGATGATGATGATTTAGTGATACGGTCCCGTAGGTCTAAGTCTTGAAACGTGGGAATGTTTTCAAAATCTTAATTGTTTATTTAGTATTTATTTACTCTTTAATTATCCCATGCATGCACAAGAATAGAAGAATTAAGTGGAAGTTTTCCATAGTAGCATCCACGTTTCCATGTTTTCCATTATGTTTCCATGTTTTCCATTAGTGCTTCCGGTCATTAGGATTATTATTTAAGTTGTAATTGCATTTGTTTAATGGTAGAGAAAATTGTCCCAAGTTTTATTGTCTTTCTTTTAAATTACTACAAAGGAGATTGATCCTCTCGAACGGGTTGTATCATTTAGTGTTTTGGGTTTAGTTTTTTTTTCCTAACCCAACTAATATTACGGCGTTAGAAGAAAGGTGCATCTGCAAAAAAGAGAGGGAAGGGGAAAAAGAAGATCAAGTTGTGTTTTTAATTTGGAAAAAAAAGAAAGGAAATCGAGGGGAGTATGTTCGTTTGAAGGGGGTGTTTGTTTTAGCTTATGAAGCGTTTTTTTTTTCTGGCTTATTTTCTATAAGCTCATTTTTGCTGGCTTATTTTGCAAGAATCCGACTTATTTTATTCTTTTAACTCATAATAAGCTCAAAAGTCAGATAATAAGCTCAAAAGTCAGAAAATAAGCCGGAAAAAATTAGTTATAAAAAAACAAGCCCGGAAGATAAGCTATAACAAACACCCCTAAATTATCCTCATATTTGGGGAATAAGTTTTTAAACTCAATAATAACACGCAACTCCTTCCTTCCCTTCCCCTCTCTTTCCCTTTCCCTAAAAAAACTCAAATACACAGTGTAAAAGAAAAGAAAAGGAAAAAGAAAAAAAGGAACCTGTGTATCTGTTTTCCTCTAACAAATGCCTTTCAAAATAAAAATCTCTCTCCCTTGCCCTGTATCTTCCTTTCTTTTGGTGCTTTATTGGTCAGGATTAGTAGGTTTTCATATGTCATTGAATTATTCTGCGAACTCGAAGGCAGCATGGAGGTTTGTGTCTGGTTACCAAGAACCAGAGTGTGTATAACAACAGGAATTATGGTGGACACTTAGCGCCTGGATATGATATTCTCAAAGCTGGTTGCCTAAAAGCAAAGGATATATATTGAGCTTTTAAAAATGGGTATATATCCAATATCATCTCATGGATATATACTTGATGTGGAATCCGTATTATGGTGCTGATTTGGGAGAGCGTGAAGAATTGACTAAATGTGCAGCAGTGCTAAGGGCTGCAAGTGTTTGACTGCTGAGAGGATTATAAGATTTTACTTGAAATCTACAAATTCTCGCTTTTTTTATACCTTCTTTTGATTTTAATATATGATTTTATATAGAAAGCTTTAATGGAAGAGATGAAGAAAGCGAATTAGAGGAAGAGAGGTTCTATATCAACCCATTTTATCCTCTTACTTACAAGGTCAATACGAGTGTCAAAATTAATAAAATAAGTGATGAAAGTGAATTAGTAGATTCCAAATGTTATCTTATAGTGAGAAAAAGAATGAAGTCCGAGAAAAAAGTAGAATTATATGTACTTTTTTAATAAAAGAATATAGTATAATATTGTGTTAGAAAAATTCTGTATAATTACACAATTTAACCGTTTTTATAATGATTTAATCACCGGAAAACAAAATTATAATGGTTTACTAATCAAAGTTAAAATTTTATTTTTGTTTAATCATTTAAGTTTTTTATAATAATTTAACCAGAAAATTTGAGTTTATTATGTCTTAACCGTCATACAACTACAAAAATACCTTTAACCGGATAAGCGAGTTGCCATATCTATATCCATATATAATTATCAATTTTCTTAAAATAACTATAAATTTAATCTTAATTAATCAATCATAACCTTCATTTAGAAATTATTTAATTTTGAAAACAATGTTAGAAAGATTAGGAAGTTGGCTAATTGAAAATTGTGAGGAGTTTTATAAAAATGTGAGGGGCTTTTAAAAAAATGTGATGGGATTTTATAAAAATTGTATATTAATGTAATTAATTATAGATTGTTTATAAATTATGTTTAGTAACTTTTGATATATTTTGTTTGAAGAAAAAATAATTATATATTTACGAACGTCTCATTTTTATCAACGTTTTGATATAAATTTTATTGTAATATGACACTTTTTTAAAAAAATTAGTATATACTTACATTTTTTGTTATCCATTAATAGTAGTGGGTAGGTAATATTTTGTTTAATTAAGTGACCTTTTTTGGGATTATGGTGAGTGGTCAGCTTGAATATGTTATTTAAAATATTTAGTTATTGATTTTAAAATATTTTTAATCTTATTAGAAAGATGTATGAAAACTTTTATAAAATATGGTCTAAAAATCTAAATTCAGAGATGTAAAGTTACTTGTTGTTGATGGTCGTAAAACTATATTATTAATGTATGTAGTTAGCCAAATGCAACATTAAAATAAAAGTGTTAATTTATACATAGAACATGAAACTACTCTTATTTTTTAATATTTAACACGTGAGTCATTATTTTATTTTATTTTACTTGCAAGGTGTACAAAAATTCGGTTTTAGAATTGGAAATGCAATGGAGCCCATTCAAATGGTAAGACATGTCGTCATTAGTAGTTGATTTAAGCATGAAGATGAGTCTCTTTATCAACTAATTTGATTCGTTAAATTATCAAACGATTCTCTATTGGATTATGTTGTATGTCAGGTTTAGTCATGTAATGCTCGTGTGTACAAATCTGTATGCATATATCGTTATCTTAAACATGTGCGCTTAAATCGTCATTTAGTTAGTAGTTTGCCTTTCACGTGTTAGAAGTAAAAAAGGAAAAAAAAAGTTTTTATTTGTGACAGTAGTGGTAATGTTACAAACAAAAACAAATGTAGTCTACAAAGAAGTGCTTCAAATTTAGATATATTTTTGTTAAAAATTCCGACATACATAAGTTTTCAGTGATATTTCATTTATTGCATTATTTTTATTTAAAATTATTAATATTTCAGATTTACTTCCGAGGTACCCGTACATGCACAGATCAATAAACTAGTTTGGTTTTAATCTCTTAGGTCTCTTTAAACACTCAAGTATCTCATTTACGAAAAGTTTAAATCTTCCACACCGTGTAAAACTGAAGCTAGTGAGAGAAGTTCAATTGGAAGCTTAGAGAAGATCGATTGCTGTTGCTATTCAAGTGTAAGTGTTCTATTTCCTCTAATTCTGTCGCATTTTTTTGTGTAAAGTCCTAATTTCTTTTAAACATAAATCAGAGTAATATGTGCATATCATTTCAATTTAAATTCGTGATGAGATCCTATACCCAGAACTACATGTCTTAGAAATATTTAACTTTAAAGAAATAATTAATTGCAAAAGTAAGAAGTAAATGTTTAATTAGTTATGGAAATATAAAGTAAACAGCAGAAAAGTTTAATAATGAATGAACTGTCTTCACTCTGCTGAAGCCTTTCCGGGATCGATAAAGTTTAAAAAATACAATAATATATAATCATAAAGTTTAGGGAACATACATCCTAAACACTACACTAGCCACTAGGTATGTATATATATCACATAAAAATCCATGATCACATATAATTACATAAAATACTAACGCGGTGCACTAACTATGATTTCACACTTTGGGTCATGGTTGACTATCCGTAGCAAGGTTTATACATGCCTAAGTGCCCGAGTTGCGTTTTCACAAAATTAAAACGCAATCCTTCACTTCGCATATTATCACGTTAGTAACACTCCCATAACGATACATGTACATTTCACACTAATATAATAAGTAAGTTAGGGTAACTCACCTGAATGCAGCACAATAAATAATCAACGGAATTTAATTACGTATCCGGAAGATTCACTTCTACTAGCATCCACCTACCTTAAGGTTTCGGCACAAATTAGCGATTAAGCATAAATGTATAGTTTTATATTAGGTCCACTTGGCCATGTAGCTCTTTATGCGGTCGTGTAGTGTTGAGGTACACGGCCCGTGTAGATATACACCACCGTGTATGGCCCATTTCAGCAACAAAATTCTTAGAACTTATGTACTTAATTGTTATGTGATTAGGAATGTGTGATTGATTAGTAGCAGAAGAGAAGTACTTATATTGAACAACTTATCACTGTGAGTATACTTAATGTCTAATTGTAAATGTAATGTATGTATGCATATTATTTGCTTATTAGTGATCCAACATGTTATTTGTAAATGCATATTCATGTAATGCTTGTTTGGTACCAAGTGTAACTTGGGGATCAGTATTCGTTATTGATCCTAAGATTTCCCTTATTGGTTGTTTATTAAATTTTTTCCAGGTACATCTGGTAAATACAAAGGAAATAATGTGCTGGTTTGATGACATGGATGGCTCCTGTTTTGATAAATATCAATATCTCTTTCGAAACAATATTAGCATGAAATATTAAGTTTATTGGATAAGCAATTATCTTTTGTACTTAAAGTTTAACATGGTGTTTTGTTGAATACTATGTAAACAAGCTTTTGATATTTATTTACAATGAATGAAATTAAAAAAATTGGGTCTTTATAGTCTTGAATGCCATTTTGGAATTCCATTTTTCACAACAAACTTATGTTTAGTCCTTCACGATTTACAAATCTTCTACTTTAATATTCTAATTAATTGTTTGACTAAGTAAACCACAAAATGATATTTTATGTCTGTTTTTAGCACAAAATCACAAATAGTTTTTGTTTTAGAGAGAGATTTGTGTTTGTTATTATTTTGAGTATAAATGTTTGTCTTATCAGGTTGACTCTTTTCTTTTGCAATTCCTGGTTTTGGAATAGCATTAGACAAGAACTCATTATTTATGACATTCTTCACTATGAACTCCGATTTCTTAGAGCTGTCTTAGAATTTTTCTTATTATCAGTCCAAAATGAATTCTTTGTCTTTGTAGTTGATTGATCACAGAATGATTTAATATTGGCAGATTTCTTGGATAAATTCTTCTTAGAAATCGCATGTGTGTTTCTACTTTTGCAATGATTCATCTGTGATAACAAAAAACCAAGAACTAGAAATATGTGATTAGTAACCATCATGTTTAGCTTTGAATTATGGTTTCTTCTATTCGTGAGAGAATTTTGTTGCTTTGATTGAAGGTTTCACTGCCATTGACATGTAAACCATCACGTCATGACACGAGTTTTTCGCCCGTCTTATCCAATCTTTTGAATTCTTATGCTTATAGCCATGTTGCTTCTCGATATATAATACCTTCACGTCGTGACCTTCATTTTTCAGAATACTTATGTATATTTATAGGAGAGAAATGGTAAAAAAAATTCAAAAACACCCCAAGGGTCGAATCCCTCCCCTCCCCTCCTCTCACGCGCGCGACCAGGCTCACCCTCATGACCGTGAGGGCGCCCTCACGAAGAGGGGCGATGGTGTTGAAGCTCGTGACCACCGCTCACATCCTCCCCCTCGTGACGGATGCGGACAGTCTTAGATTCTTTTCTTGATTTTTTCCTCAGCTCCAATATTTCCGGCCTCCTCAATTTTAGCATGGTACATAACAACAAATATATGAAGTACCCTTGCTTCCTTTTTCGCATAATAATTTACTGAAACGAATAAATATCGCATAATATATATATATATATATATATATATATATATATATATATATATATATATATAATAAAGGTGATATCACCTAGACAAGCATATATATATATATACATACATATAGAGGACGGTTCAAACGAGAACCGTTTTTCGTATGAACTGCGATAATCAATTACAGCCGTCGATCAAAGAGATGGAGGTTTGAGATTAAAGAGTTGTTAATGAATAACCTTAAACTAATCAAACTTATCCTTAATTAATTAAGGGTAATTTGGACATTTTTACATTACCCCCGCATTATTTAAACTAATATATCCATCAAACGAAAAGGTGTTAAATTACGAAAATTATACCAAATTAATGAGAAAATTATACTCTTTAATTTGAGACCGATCTTGCTATATTTTTTATTGAAACTTTTTTTTCCCTACAGCTCGACATTTGCACATGTGCAAATATTTGCATATTTGCACAAGTGCAAATACTTTTGCACAAGTGAAAGTATTTTTGCACATGTGCAAATATTTTCACATATGCAAATATTTGCACAAATACAAATATTTTTGCACAAGTGCAAATATATTTGCACATGTGCATATATATATTTTTGCATATGTGCAAATATATTTGCACCTAATTCACCTAGTTTTTTTCCATCAAAGATTTAGATTGAATTCAATCAAGACCACTTGTCCCTAATAAAAGGTAATATTTAATTCATTTCGTGTAACCCATATGCGCTTCAGTTAAATATAAGAAGAAAACTAAATAAAAGAAGAAATTAAATAGCAATTATTAAATAAAATCAACCACATTAAGAAAGGAACTAAATACCAATTAGTATTCTCCATTTCTTGAAAAAAATGAAACTCGTATCATAGAAAAAGATACAAGTAGTTGCCGTAGAAATAAGAATTAAGAATTAAGAAACCTTGGGAAAATCAAACCTCTGGGAAAGTAAACAATTTATGAAACAGCCAAGGAAAATCTGATTACCTTGCATACAAAACCCATTAATATTCAGTGATGTAAGTAGCAACGTTGTCGGTATTTGAAATTCACGATGATGACCCATCATCGAAATCTGCCATCGTTAAATAGCTTCCGTGACAAGGAGGCTGAAGGGGAGGAGCTGATGATCGTCGGAGTTTACGAATATGGTCGCCACCGTTCAAGGAGTTGATCCTTATCAGTGAGAAATTGTCGATCGTTTGGGGTGGATCTAGATCTGATACAGTCGCAAATTTGACGAGACTAAAGAAGAGGTTGTGAAAGTAAAACTTGTACGCGGTGTTGTAGTCATCGGTCTTCGATCGTATAAGAGACAAAGACCTGTCGGAGGTCTACGGGAGAGGCCGGCGACAACAAAGAACGTGGCGGTGACTGGTGCAAAGGTAATCTACAACGAAGAGGTAGAAGCTCATATGTTGGGTGATAGACACCAAGGTCACCGGTGAGAAGAAGTTGTCAGCATGTTGACGGTAGGCAGTGATGTTGTCGGATCTGAAAATGGAAGTTGGATGGTTGAAGATGAAATGGGGGTTTAGCTTCTAGGGAGGAGAATAAATGGGGAACAGGTCAGGGGATTGATTTGGACAATTTTACCCATCTTAATTAATAATAAACTTTTAAGATAACTAATTAATTGATTGGCTAGAAACGGTTCTCGCAGTTCTCGTTTGAACCGCAGCCTATACATATATACCTATAAATACATACATATATATACATATATGTACCTATATATATATATATATATATATATATATATATATATATATATATATATATATATATATATATATATATATATATATATATATATATATATATATATATATATATATATATGAACCCTTATAAGCTCGAGATCGTATCACTATATATTTTGAGCCTACTTTTGTAACAGCCCACACCCCGTAGCATGATATTGTCCGCTTTGCCCCACTGGCTCACGGTTTTGTTTCTGGCATGGACCACTCCACCCAAAAGGTCTCATGCTACGAGAGGTATCAACACCCTTTATAAGTCATGTTTCGTTCCCCTCTCCAACCGATGTGGGACGGATGTTACAATCCTCCCCCCTTCGGACACATCGTCCTCGTTGTGCACATCGGTCCGGGGCCTGGCTCTAATACCATCTATAACAGCCCACACCCCGTAGCACGATATTGTCCGTTTTGCCCCACTGGCTCACGGTTTTGTTTCTGGCATGGACCACTCTACCCAAAGGCCTCATGCTAGGAGAGGTATCTACACCCTTTATAAGGCATGTTTCGTTCCCCTCTCCAACCGATGTGGGACGGATGTTACAACTTTGGCTCGAGTTCAAACTTGACTCGAACGTGTTCGGGTTGAGCTCGAATAACTCGATTAAAGTTCGATCCGTTTGAAGTCCTAGGAGAATAAGGAGATTTGGAATGTTGTGGTTCTTAGGTAATTGTCTTATCACTAACTTTGTATGTAGAGAGGGTGAGGAGAAAAAAATAAAATAGGTTGTTATTTAAAAAAATAATCGTAGGTCAATTTATGCGAGACGGGTTTTTACTAGAGTCGGTTTTCCTTGGAAAATCCTCGGAAAATGACGTTCTCCCAGAGAATCCGTCCCAAAAAATTTGTGCCTTGTATTTATTACAATATATGTTGGACGAGTTAGGTGAAGACACCCAAATCACCTCCCTTTGTTTCGAGTATTAAGTGTTATCTAAAGCCATAAATTCAAGTTAAATTTTGTTTTGAACGGCTCCTAAATCTACACTACTTTGTCCTTAACGGGACTTGAACCCATGACCTTTGGTCAATGGGGCACCACACCAAAGCACTTAATGCTTACCACTAGGCTACAACCTAAGTGGGATTCTGGAATATGTTTTGTCACTAAACATTTACCAATTAATACCAAATTAGAGATACTTATATACTAAAGATGAGCACATGATTGTCTACAAATTGTAGAATAGTAAACATGAGTTAATTGGATATCATGTTACTCTAAGGCCGAGCGTATGGCATATGGGTTGCTTCGGGTTGTGCCTTCGGGCTCCTTTGGTTTGTATGGGAACACCCATACGGGGTGTTTTGGTTCATTCGGGTTCAAGGATCTTTGGGTTCACCAAGCCGAGAGAGGATATGACTACTTTTGGCAGTTTTTTTTGTTTTGTTTTTGTTTTATGAGTGGGTAAGGAGAGAACATATTTTGGGTTGATTTGGGTTAAATGTAGGGTACTACTTGTGTTTTGAGTTAAGTTTGGGTTTGAAAGAAAAAAGTAAAAAAAAGCTGATGTGACATCTAATATGACATTTGTGTTGATTTGGGTTGGAAAAGGCTAAACTCTTGGTCTAACAACTAAAGGATGTAATTTGTAAGTTTAGGAAATGTGGTGTAATAATCTATTGTCTATCATGTAGTTTATTTGTACTTTTCTAACGCCGTACTAGTGGTTTTTAATATAATTTGATTTGCTGTGTCGGAGTGATGGTAATACCAAAACTGTGGCAAGGTAAATCTTTTGGCTTTTCTAAAAATAACTAGAGGTTGACTTACGATTCATTTAAGGGTGATACTATTTATCCCCCTCCCCTCACATACATATATGTCAAATCACTTAAACACAATTTTCAAATTAGTTTTTTTCATCACATACATCACATCAAGGAGGATAAATAGATTTTAAAGGGGGGATATATAGAATCACCCTTCATTTAATCAAAGTCTACTAGATATGAAATATTAATATCAAACATCACTTTTTTTTGAAAAGCCATATATGTATTGATATGTTAGTTTCTAATGTACAAGACGATCAACCCAATACAAGCAGTGTTGGGACCTCTCCAGCTGTCAGCACACTAAATGAAATTGCCCTATTACATTTATCACACTAACAGCTAGTTCTAATCCTTTACTCTATTTTTTTAAAATATTTATAATCGATGGGATTAACCAAATTTCCCAAGATAGCTTGACACCTTCCTTTAGCCTTGCGTTGATCCATTGAAAGCTCAATCTTTATATGTCAAAAATGATATCACCTGGCCTGTTAATTCCTTTAAACAACAATTCATTTCGGTTCCTCCAGATACAATACCCCACTATTCTGATGACTAATTCCCACAGCTTGTAAGTTGGTCTTGACAATCTTCTTTTTGCCCAGACTTCATACTCCCGAAACGTGTCCCCCTCAATAAACGGCAACTCCCACCATTTTGAAACCCATTCCCAAATATGTTTTACTACCACACATTTGAAAATCGCATGCTCCATTGATTCTGTATCCTGATGACAGCGTGGACACAGTACTGATGGAATATCCATACCTTTGTCCACGAGTTTTGCCCTGACTGGAATTCTTCGAAGATCTACTCTCCACGCGAAAATTGCAACCTTTTTTGGTAGCAATTTTGACCAGAAAGTTCTCGGTCTCACCATTGAACGTATCACCAGCTTTTTTTCTAGAAATTCTCTCGTATCTTTGACAGAGAAGCCATCTTGATTGCTGTCCAACCACTTCCATTCATCCTTCGTATCCTTCCTTAATCGAGTATCATTAAGTATCCGCTGCAAATTTGTGAACTCCTCTTCCACTCTTCCTCTCAATGCACCATGGTCTGGTAGTCTCCAGATCCAAGTATCATTAACCCATAAGCCCATATCTGCGATCCATTTTGTTGTACAACCTATCTTGTTATACAAACGAGGAAATTGTTTGTAAAGTGGTGACTCTTCTACCCAAATGTCTCTCCAAAATTTTATCTTTTTCCCCTCCCCCACCCTCACTTTAAGTAATGAATTTACATTAATTCCTTTGTGTTTCAACTCAATTCCCACATTAATGATACCGCCCCAAATCCCATGATGTTTTGTGTTTGACTCAAGATCCACACCCCCGTCCCACCCATAAACACTCCTAATTACTTTCACCCAAGGTGTGTCAAATTGAACCCGGAATTTCCACCACCATTTTAGCAACAAGCTTATATTAAAAACATTTAGATCACCCAACCCCAACCCTCCCAAGTCCATGTTTAATTGAATCAAATCCCACTTAACCCAAGCCATCTTTTTCACAATTGCATCTCCCCCCCCCCCCCCCCAAAAAAAACTGTTTTCTAATTTTATTTAGACGGGAAAGGATATTGGTTGGAGCCCGGAATAGAGATAAGTAGTAAACATGCAAGCTTGAGAGAACCGATTTAATTAGCATGCATCTTCCCCCCATCGATAAGCTTTTCTTCTTCCATCCTGACAGAACCGTATCAAATCTATTGATTACTTTTTCCCAATGTGACTGCTTTTTCATTGAAACATTAACCAGTACTCCTAAATAGTAAAACAATCCATCTACCACCTTGCATCCTATTGATGATGCCCTTCTTTGTTGTTCCTGTAATGAGATCCCGGTCCCCACCAACCCGTTTTTCTTCCAGTTTACCTTCAAACCCAAAGCTTTTTCTAAACACGATAAGAGGGCAGTGATAGCTTTAAAGTTTCTACTTCCCCATTTTCCAAAGATAATTGTGTCATCTGCATATTGCAGGTGAGACACCAAAACTTTGTCTTTACCAATCACCACACCTTGAAAGATCTTTTTCTCCACTGCTTCATTCAACATGATATTTAAAGCTTCTGCTATCAACAAAAACAGATATGGTGCTAAGGGGTCACCTTGTCTCACTCCCCTCTGTGGTTTGAATTGCCTTGCTGGAGACCCATTTATTAGTACCGATATAGTAGATGAGTTTAAGCAAGCATCCATCCAAGCCACCCATCTTTCCCCGAATCCCATCTGTGTCAAAACTCCCCTCAAAAAGCTCCAACTAACACTGTCATATGCTTTCTCAAAATCTAATTTTAGAATCATTCCTTTTTGTTTTCTTTTGTTAAGGTCTTTTAATACCTCCCCCACCACCAAAATCCCGTCCATGATTGATCTACCCTTCAAGAAACCTGATTGTTCTGGACCGATCAGATTTGATATTACCTTTTGTAGTCTTGCAGCCAATGATTTTGCAATTATTTTATAATAGGATCCAATTAGATTTATTGGTCTAAATTCACCAAACACTAAAGGATCCACCACCTTTGGGATAAGCGTTATAAAGGATGCATTACATCCTTGAGAAATTTTCTTTTCTTCCCAGAACCAATTCAACGCTTGTAATAGATCATTCTTGATTAGTTCCCAAAAATGTTTAAAAAATCTAAAATTAAAACCATCCGGGCCCGGGGCCTTATTTCTACCACACGACCAAACTGACTGTCTTAGTTCTTCTAATGTGAATTTTTGTTCGAGACTCCATCTTTCAGCATCAGACAACTTTTTAAACTTGTTGCTTACATAGTTTATCTTCCTGACCTCCTTTTCTTTGTAAAAATCTTCAAAAAAGCTGGCTGCCTGTTGTTTTATTTCTTCGACCGACTCCACCCACAACCCGTTTTGTAATATGCCACTTATGTTAGATGCCGCATTTCTTCTCTTGATGCTATTATGAAAAAAGGACGTGTTCTCATCCCCTTCCATGATCCACTTGATTCTTGCTTTTTGACGAAGCATATTTATCTTATGTGATTCTTTGTTTTTTAGACTCAAATAACATTCATCCCACTCCTTCTTTTCTTGTAGAGACAACTTTCCCTCTTCTGCTTTCAACTCCCACTTATTAACTTCTTTTTGTAAGTTACTAATCTCCATATCAATGTTTCCAAAAGTTGTTTTAGACCAATATTTCAAAGCCAGTTTAACATTCTTTAGCTTCCCACAAAATCGACAATCTCCATTTCGGGAGTCAACTTCCTTTGACCATGCTTCTCTAACTGTTTCTTCACAACTCTTCTCCTTGAGCCACTCATCAAAGAATCTAAAGGGTTTCGGGCCAGAATTTTGATTGTTGTCGAAGCACATAATAGGACTATGGTCTGACTCTTTTCTGTCCAACGCGATACTAGATACCGCCCCCCAAAGTTTCAACATGTTTCCTGTGATCATGTATCTATCAAGCTTACTAAATTTTGAACCATTATCTGATACCCTTGTGAACTTTCTGTTTCCCAATTGAATATCTATCAATTCATTTATTAGTAATTTATGATTATTAATTAACAGGAAACTTGTTAGAACGTGTCTACAAGTGTGCCGTCACTCGTCATGATGATTAATGTAATATAACAAGTTTCTGATTAATTAATAATTATAATTACTAATTAGTTATGCAATTAATAATAAATTAGACAAAATTTCCGTGTGATACACAAGTTGGTTTAAATGATAATAAATATTAAATATAAAGAAAAAGTATTAATTAATAATAAAACGCGAATTAAATTAGAATTTTAAAAAAATAACAACATACAGCATCAACACTATAACCAAGGGTGGAAACATCGACGCGAGTGGGAGGGCACCTTTGATGGCAGAAACGTAATATCATGATACAAATAGACGTGATTGTATCTCTTAAATAAGTTATTAATCATTATTGTTACAACTTACAACTAAGAGTAATAAAGTTAAGCGTTATTAGTTATAATTAAAAAGGAATTTAAAATGACTATAAAATAGATTAGAATGATAAAATTAAAAATTTGTTTAAATATGATATTTTGAAATATTATAAAAGGAAATATGATATTTGTAAATTAAGATGAAGAAATATGAATTTATATAATTTAATATGTGCATATAAAATTATCTTAAATAATTTTTACAATTAGTCTTTTATTTGGATTAGATGTTGATAAACTCCACATGATACAGTTGACCTATGAATTATAAAATGCTATATGCAGTTATATTATATGCATTAAGCAAGACATGATGCTGACTGCTACATTTTAAATATTCGAAGTCTACTATGAAAAATTAATATAGGACCGCGATCACGTTGATCGAGTAGGACAATGACATTAAAAATGAAAATTTATAAGATACACGCCATCCCTTAATTAAATAAGAGTTAATTATTAAAATAGACCTGTAACTAATTTATTTTTTCTAATTTGTTCTTTAATTATAAAAGTTATTAAGATGGTTCTTAACTACTACTTGATCATCAGAATGGTCTTTGTTTAGTTGACTAATCAACTTTGTTAAATTAAGGACAATTTGGTCATTTGTTATTTTTTTATTTTTTTATTAAATAAAACAATATTTAATTATTTTTAATAATATGAAATTATATAATTATAATTAATATTCTTCTATCTCTCTTCCAATATACAAACAGATCTACCCTCTATCTCACGTACTCTCTCTACTCTCTCACTCTCTCAGTACCACCGCCACCGCCACCGCCATCACCCTTGACACAGCCGCTGCCATCACCACCCGCCACCGCCGCCGCTGTCGCAACAGCCACCGCCACCACCATCGTCTAACTTTCTCTCTCTCTCTCTCTCTCTCTCTCTCTCTCTCTCTCCATCTCGCACTCCGCTATCATAACCTTCAGCTTCACGTCGACCACCACGAAGAAAATTGATGTTCAGATTTAGGGTTTTTTGGGCGGCGGTCAAACATCTAGATCCGTCGAGATATAGGGTTTTTTGGGGCGGCGGCGGTGTTCTTCATGTCTGCTTCACTTTAGATCTAGGTTTTTAGCGCCGCCACTCATCGTCGAGATCTAGGGTTTTTTTTGGGGTTTTTGAAAGCGATGGTGGTGATTAAACCGTGAGAAAGAGAAAGGGATGAGGTGAAGGGGTGGTTGTCCATTTACATATATATGTGAACTACTGAACTCACAAATGTCTCTGAAGGCTACGATTAGATGAAACAGGTCGCAAATTCATAAATTCAACAGCAATCATCCGTAATTTAGCCTTAGGCTATGCGTTGTACCCACCATTTTTCATTTCCTTACCTACTGTCATATCAGCGCCACATCAGTTTCCCTTTCTTTACCCACAACTAGTGTTGTACCTTCCTTTTTCCGTTTCCTTTTCACGTTTTTATTTTATTTTCAATTTAACAATTAATTATTTAACTAAATAATATTTTATTTAATAACTAAAAATATAAAATAAATTAAAACTAGTATTTCGAAAATTACAAATAAAATCCATTAATACTAAAATTTCGAAAATTACAAATAAAATCCTAAAAATCTAAAACTTACATAAAAAGATAAATAAACTACTCGTCTACGTTGCCGGGTCCTTGATTACTCCAAATGTTATAATTGTGGTGTAAAAAAAAAGAGGAGAAATAAGATATATATATATATATATAGTGGGAGGTTCAAATAAGAACCTTAAATTAATTGAGAATGAGAGACTCAATCCTAGCCGTCCAATTCCCCTCCTTCAATGTCATTGTCCACCCATGAATTCCTCACATGCAACTCGATTCCCCCACGCTCTCCATCCATGAATTCCACTTACAAAACGAACGACTAAGATTTAGTATCTCATTCTCAATTAATTTCTCATTCTCATTTGAACATTCCATATATATATATATATATATATATATATATATATATATATATATATATATATATATATATATATAGTGTGTGTGTGGATTAAAAAATAGAGGAGAAATAAAAGGTTATAATTGTGGTGTAAAAAAGAAGAGGAGAAATTATATATATATATATATATATATATATATATATATATATATATATATATATAGGAAAAAGTTCATGCGAGAACCATTTTTAGTGCGAGAACCGCGAGAACCAATCTGAGCCGTCCAATTCCCCCTCCTTCAATGTCATTGCCCACCTATGAATTCTTCACATGCACTCTGCCACACTCTATTCCTCCACTCTCACCATCAATGAAACTTCCCATATCCAAGGAACGGCTGAGATTGGTTCTCGCGGTTCTCGCACTAACAACAGTTTTCACATGAACCCTCCTATATATATATATAGTGTGTGTGTGTGGATTAAAAAAAAAGGAAATAGCTGTTGAGGGGTGGGGGTGGGGTTGGGTGTCAATTGTCTAGCGAGTAAATATGCCCGAAGGTACAAACCCGCCGTGAACCCCCAAAAGGCGTAATGGTGTTCCTTTCTTACCCTTAAACAACCACGTGTGGCGGTGGTGGTTGGTTTGAATGTGTGTGATTAGGGATGGCAATGGATCGGATATGGATCGGATGATGTCGTATCCACATCCATATCCATTTAATTTTTCATCCTCCATATCCATATCCATATCCATATCCATTAAAAATCATTTCATCCATCCATATCCATATCCATTGGATTAAAACGGGTAAATGGACATCCGCTGGTTATCGAAAGTCCTAAAGAAATTAATATAGTTTTATGTATAATTTACGATTTTTGTTGCATATGTACATAGTTTCTTAAAAAACATATAGAAACGAAAACATAACTCTATATCTACATTTAATGGTTGTGCATTCAGATCACAAAAAACTTCAAAAGTGGCGGATCATGTAATGATCATTGTCTTCATACTAAGAAGAAAATAATAAAAATATATAATGATTAGTTTCTAAGTAATTCAAGATGGGAAATTATAAGAAAAAGTTACCTCATCACTGGATGTGGAAAGATCTTTTTTTCTCACAGAAAATATTGTAGATTTGTATCTAATTTATGATTTTTGTTGACATAATTACATAGTTCTTATAAAAAAAGATACAAATAAAAATATAACTTAATATACTAAAATCAAAGCGAAAAACATATTTTGTAATTATATAATATTATAATTTCGAATATATATATTAAATATTGTATTTATATATAAATGTTAAAAATATAGTAAATATATAGATTTATAAACTTAATTATATAAAATTTTAGTTTAGGAAGCTTTTCATTTCGGGTTGATGGATTCATCCATGGATGGATTATCGTCATCCATATCCGCTCCACTAAACATCCATATCCGCTCCACATCCATTATTCACTCATTTAACTCCATCCATATCCACCACTGATGGATCGGATCGGATGGATGATCATCGGATCGGATGACCATTGCCATCCCTATGTGTGATGGAGGTGAGGAAGACGTGCTGGTGGTAGCTTCTGGTAACATTAAATCAAAATAAAAGAGTAAAAAAAACAAAAGTTAATAATTTTAATTATTAATAAGCAAAATTTAAAAATAAAATAATAAAATAGAAACACAAGGGTATAATTGTCATTTTACCCTCTTTTAATGGAGTTGACTAATGATCAACTAAAAAATCATTTAGGTGATAAAGTGGTAATTAAAAGACTCTTTTGATCACTTTTAAAATTAGAGGATCAAATTGAAAGAAATGTAGAACTATTGTAATAATTAACTCTTAAATAAATAGACATATCCAAGTAGCTGGTAGTTATCTATCATCCAAT